>JAEQBH010004957.1:0-375794 GCA_016808115.1 Tetrastigma voinierianum
AGCACTACAAAAAATAGCAAATAGTAACCACAAATTGTGACTACAAAAAGTGGTCGCAATCTTAGTGAATTACATTACGGCCATCGTGATAATCACAAAGCTCAAACCTTATCCGTGATTTGGGTTATTGTGACTACAATTAGTGACTACATATCTCGTGGGTCAATGGACGCTGACTGCAAAGCCGTGGCCCCATCGCTGACCACAAATGCCGCGGTCACCGATCAGCCACCATGAGCATACGGTCATTCATCAACACACATAGCATGTGTCACTGATCAGCGACCACAAATCTCGTGGTCATCGATCGACCATAAACCCTGGTCAATCGATCGCCCCAGCGATCGTGACCACATAGCGTAGCGATCGCGATCAGCGACCACAGCTTATGGTCGCGATCGGCATATTCAGTTCTCCATATCTACTCTGGCATCACCTCCGCTCTGCCACACTGCAGCGACTCGTTTACCGTCATCAGTTCTAGGAATTTTCTAAACTTCCCGAGTAATTTAATAATTTATTATTTAATTTTATATTTTAAAAAGTTTAAATTGGGATACCAAACTTGAAATTCATAAATAATTCTTAATACTTAGGTCGGTGGCTTTTAAGATTTCTGGATTTCACGAGACGGACTCATGACGAGTTCGTTTGATCCTGCGAATTATAGAGAATTTTTAGGCTTCCACAGTCATTTGACCATTTTATTTATTAAATTTTTATATTTTTTAAAAAGTTTAAATTCAGGATACCAAACTTCAAAATTCTTAAAAATTCTCAGCAGCTAGGAATTATTAAACTTTTCCAGTTACTCGTTTTCACAAGACGGACTCAGCAGGCCTTGATTCGTTTCGTCATCAGAATTCTGAGAATTTTAAGACTTTACTGATTCATTTTCAGTAATTTATTGTCATTTTACTCTTTTAAAATTTAAATTCGAGGATACCAAACTTCAAAATTCATAAAGAATTCTCAATGCCTAGGAATTTAGCGAAACTTTCACGAGTTACTCGTTTTCGCAAAGACGGGTTTCGGCAGCGGTTCGTTTCGTCATCCGAATTCTAGGGAATTTTTAGGCTTCCCTGACTCATTTTAGTTATTTATTATTCAATTTTATATTTTTAAAAAGTTTAAATTCAGGATACCAAACTTCAAAAATTCATAAAGAATTCTCAATGTAGAATTAGTGAAACTTTTCTGAATTTATAGATTTTTCATGAGAGACCCGGACTCAACGACACGATTCGTTCGTCATTCTAACTCACAGGAATTTTCTGGCTTCCCACTAAGTCATTTTTAGTAATTTATTATTTAATTTGTAGTTTTAAAAGTTTAAATTTGCAATAAAGTTTAAAACTCTCATTATCTGAACCCTTTTGGCCTATCATTTCCCACACTTCTCGTTATGTTTATCACGAGAGCCCTACGCCACAATTTTCTTCAACACTTGCGCCATTCGCGAAACATGTTTACCATCACAGCGAAGACCAAAACATGTAGAGTAGCTCCCAACTTCAATGAGTTTTTGTATAACTTATTCTTTTTATTATTCTCTTGAAATTTCATCAAAAAAATTACATCTCAAACACAATGTATAATGTATTGTATAATAAATTTAATAATTGATTTATTAATTGGATTTTCATATGAGTGATTTAGATGAAGAGTTATTTTGATCAAATAAAGAAGTTATGTAAATTCTACCTCTTAATCTTAGGTATTATAAACATTTGAGAGTTACTAATTTTATAAACTTTGAGTCATTCATTCTTATTATTATCTTAATGTTATATTATTATTTAATATTTTAGTATTTTGATTTACTTATATTGAGATATAATATCTTGATGTATGAATCAATGAATTTTTAATCAGTAGTAATCAATCAATGATAAATCGCGGCTTTGACTTACTTTTATACTTCGACCATCTTCTATGGCATTTTTTGAGATTAGCGCGCAACAAATTTTAATTGGTTACCGCATTAACTTGTGAAGATTTGTGATATCTTGGATAAAGAGATAAGATCTCACAGTTTTCAACAACAACCCAAAATAAAAATTAAAGAGTAAAAACCTAAATTACCCGACTTGACGGCCTTGCGGCTGAATCCTCAGCCTTGGAAGCGCCTCCGGCGACGGCCGTAGCTGCGGCGGCCCCGATCCTGACACGGCAAGCGGCAACGCCTCGGCTCCTGACCCTACTCTCTCTCCTTGCCATTTTTCGCCCATTTGAAAATCAAAGTTAAAGCCCTCGGCGGCGGCGACTGCGAGTCCACGACCAGGCTGGCACCACCAGCGACCAGCACACGGTATGAGCGGCTTCCTTCTTCGTCGACACAAGTGCTTCGCTAGGAAGAGATCGTTGATGATGCATGACTGCATGGCTATTTTTATTTATTTCTTTGGGCATTTTTACCAAATCATCCTTCAACATTCTTCGAGTTAAAGGATGGAATCACCTTGCCTAGTCTAAATCATCTTTGTAAGCGAAAACGAAAATGACCGCTGGCCGGTGGATCGACCAAGTCAAGCCTCCTTCTTCTCTCCACTCCAAGCGGTATATCTTTACGTACATAGTAAAAATTAAAAATCTAATGCAGGCATCTTCCGTCTGGGATCATGAGGTTCAATCTTATAAATGCCTGAGCGGATATTATTCATAAAAATCAGAAATGGATATTATTCATAAAAATCAGAAATTTACCCATCCATGAATTTTTGTTAATTTTGTGTGTTCTCTGATGGGTTCTTTCTGTTTGGCTTTGACCAATTTCTATCTTTTTTTTTTCCAGTTTTTCAGTTGAAATTTTTATGAATGCTAGAAATTTATCATCGATGACTAGATTTTGTTAAATTTTATTCCTTTGTTGGAATGGGTATTCTAATTTTATGTATTCTTTAATGGATTTGTATTTTACAATTCTTTTGAGGTCTTTTTTTTTCTATTGGGATCATTTTTCTATTAAACATTAGTAGAGATTTACCAATGATTAGTTCCTTTACTCTTCATTGAAACTGATTTTAAATATTATCAGAGTTAAAAAAATGTTTGTATTTTATTAAATTATTATTATTTTAAGTTATGAATTATCATGATTAGATCTATAGAGAATTTCTATTGAGGGAGTTTTATGATTTTCATTAATTCATTTTTTAGATATCTTTGTTATTGTTGTTTGTATGGTTTGCTTTGAAGTTCTCTTGGTGCAAAGTGCCCTTTATAATTATTAAGATGGATATAGTGCAATTTGAATTGATGGCATTGTAATGTAGTCTCTTACAATGGGCTATAATTCAGCATTGAAAAAATGTTCATGCATTTTGGTAGTTTTTGTTTTGGTTTTGGCAGTAATAGGTGTTAAGTAGCCTTTCATGTAATCAGTTTGTTATGCATTATATAGCCTTTCATGTAATAGGTGTTAACATTTTTGAATAAACAGGAGAGTGTGGGACATGCAGGTCTGTGCAAGTGTTCTGATTGTATGGTAGCTCTGGAAGATATGGTTATGACTTATATATTTCTTGTAATCTTCATTATTCTAGTTGGCATGATAACATGCTGGAGTTGAGATCAGAGGAGAGGAATAGCCAAGTGGAGTAGTAAAGAAGAATTAAGCCCAAAGAATGCGGGACGAAACATATGGTAGAGACCAAAAGTTTATAACTAGTAAGTGATTAAAAATAATGTTTGTTCTTATGATGTAAAGTAATTGGCAGAGGCTAGCATGTTAGCTTGAATAAAAGAAATAAACTAATAAAGTGTGAATAGAAATGAAAAACATAGAACAAGATAATTTTTATTTCTAGTGTTTGAAGCATCCTTAGAAATTTCAATTTATGATTTCATTTAGATTAATAAATCGTTTGAGGGGTGTACTAGAATAATACAGTTAGACATTTGATCTTCTCCAACCTAACAAATCCCAAAGCTCTAATCCATATACAAAATTCATCACAATAGCTTCATTAAAGTGGAACACATATCCACTAAAAGAAGAAGGGTTCGATCAGAGCAAAGAGAAAATTGACAATATTTCACTTTTCTTTTGACTCCTATTTATTTTATTTTTTGATGCCGAAGTGAAACCAGTGTGAATATATCAAGAGAAAGGAGTGTAGCTATAATGGCTATGAGACTATTTATTCATGGCCTCAAGCGTGTCCATTGAATTATTCAATCTTCCTTTTATCGATTGGGTTGTATTATGAGACCTTTACAGGAGCTGTGGTGTGTTAGCAAAATTATTAGAATCTTGGGCATCTATTGGGTGAAGCGATAATAATACATTCAATAAATCTTCATCTAAAAAATAGTTTTGTTAATGGAATTTGTAGCTGGTTGTGATCTGCCCGATTCGAGGCTTGGCTCACCTCTTGACTCGACTCGAGATCGATTACACCCCCAATCGTGCCTTGTTATGACACAATCATGAATGATGTACCAAAGGTTGACCGGATGGCTTTGTGATCAGGAGTTTATTTACGAGGTTGAAATTTTTTGAATTTGTATGCTCATCTGAGTGGATGGACGGGGGAAAAATAAAAGTCATCAAGTTGTGGAGTCCCAGTGTGGGAGATATTAGGGTTCTTAAATGGGAGGCGATTAATGCCATCTGTGAGACATGGTTTCACAAGCGGATTATATGAATGGCGTGGGAAACAAATAATGTGATATGGACATTAATTCTATGGATTCTGCGGTCAGCTACAATCAGAGACCAGTTATATGATGATTATAGATCTTATTTGTCGTGCAGTCCAAAATTATAGATATGAGGAGAATCCTAATCCAATGGCTTGATGATTTTATAGTATGGCAATCTTTGCCAATATTAAATGTGGCAAGGGTGTAGAAAATCATTCGGTGTGGTGTGGCCCTAGAATGTTGAATATCAAAAATTTGAAATCCTGCTCCTTACGAACGATGCATTGATCACGATTACTAAACTAATGAAAGATTATTACTAAGAAAGTCTTACTCCATTGGCTTTATGAAACAAAGCGTATGGTTGAAACCCAGGTTTACAGGTTAAGGAAGATACATTGTTGTCTGGCTGGGTGCATGGTTTATTGGGGAGATTTGAGCAGGCTACCGTGAGTTCTGTATTAATCGTTTTAAGAAAAACAATGACCTGTGAAAGGAGAAAGAAAATGGCGTGCTTTTGAAAATGTATTTACTTTCCTTTGAAGGATCGACTTAGTAGATTATATTCATCTAAAGCCTTGCTGAGCTGAAGTGGCATAGGAATATATGAGGTGGGGATATTAATCTTGCAACCTCCGTCCAGATTCTATTGCCCGGCATGATGATGTTCACCTGATTTTGCAATAGAAATTAGAAATGTCTCGGCCTTTGTGGGATGGGGTTTCAGCCTTTTTATTTGATACGGGCAACAATACTCGTGTTAACATTGATGTCGCATGCTACCAACCTACCTCCGCTGGTTTATGTATGAAGGATGCATCCATGTTCTTAAGCCCCATTTCTTATTCCGGGGACCAAATCCACAAAGACAAGTTAGATGTGTACTTTGGCAGTGATATGAGTTGAATCTATTGGATTATGGGGTTGGCATTTGACATTGCAGAATCAAAATTTCCCGGTTGCGAAGCAGTGTGATGCTGGACTAATCATGACTTTCAGCGTGACAATGGCAGGTTCATGACGAGACAATTAAACATCCTTATTATGGGGACTGAGTCATACAGACTAAATAGGGTAGTAGCGGTCATAGTTTGACAATCATAGGAAGTTCTTGGAACTGGTCATCCATTCAAACGTAATAAAATTTCGAAAAACAAAATTGGCAGTGATTGGCGCACGCCTCCGAGTTAGATCGGGTTCGGAAATACTAAGCATAATTGATCATCTTGGATTTGAAGAAGGTGGACCAAGTCAATGCTTATGACATTACCGTGAGGGATTAGTCAATCATGGTTGGAGAAAACGCAAGATATTCCTCGATTTGCCATATCGAGCTCTTAATCTAATTCGACATAACTTTGATGTCATGCACATTGAGAAGAATGTGTTCGATAATCCTTGTTTAATACAGTTGTTGAATATACATGGTAAAACAAAAGACACTCTTAAGTCTAGGTAAGAACTAACACGGTTGTCAAGGCTTAACTTGATCACTTCTTGGCTTTAACGAGCAAATAATTTAAGGCTTGCTACACTCCTAGACAATAGGGCTAAGAAGGAGTTGTTTGATTGGTTAACAAAATTGAAATTTCCCGATGGTTACGTTGTCTAACATGGGTGTATGTGTGGACAAACAGTAGATCGAGGTCGCTTTTGGAATGAAAGTCAAATTTTTTCCATTGTCATGTCTTCATGCAGTAGGTTGATGCCTATAGCATTTCGAGAACTACTACCTGTTAATTGTGGAAGGCTATCACCGAGCTTAGTTTGTTTTTTAAAAGTCTTACTTCAACAAAGAATTACGGAAATAAAGACATGGCATCAGAATCGCGACATCCCAATTATTTTATGCAAGTTAGAAAGAATTCCTCCGGGGTTTTTGATTCTATGGAATATCTTCCAAACTAATTTGCCATATGCGAGGCACGCATTGCAGGCTGTTATAATTCGATGGATGTATCCATTTGAGAGGTTAAAACCACTTGTAAATCATAATGGTTAATAACCTTTGAATTAGTATAATGCGGTCTTACTTTAACATATCATTTTATAGGTATCTTTCGAAACTGAAGCTCAATATCAGAATAAGGCACATGTAGCTCGATATGCAATGCATATCTAGTTGAGGAAGCATCAACGTTCTGTTCATATTATTTCGAGGATCATGTACAAACAAAAGCTAGGACCGTGCCTCGAAATTATGAAGGTGGTGGAGATTATATTCCATCAGATGATCCTTTAAACCTATCAATTTTCAAATACAGTGGTAGACCACTTGGTCGTTCTAAAACGAGACATATGACTCAACAAGAATATAAGGCAGCTCATTCCTACATTTTGCTTAACTGTGAAGAAGTTGAACCATATGTCAAGTTAATTTTTTTTATGAGTAAAACATTTCCAATATATTATATTGTTTACAACTCCATTATGTTTTAACTAACATATCTAAAATTCGTCAATTCATAGATTTACACTCGCATGTTACAACATCTCAATCCAACATAACAAATACGTAAATTGATGCTAAACTTGAGATGGATCTTTACATCGGGTTCAAAACATATGTGCTCTCTTTTCCACCCTATCAATTTAATCATATTAACATGCGTGATGCAAGGCTTATTTTGCACCCTATCAATTAAAGCCTTTGTAAAAGCATATGTGTTTCCCTTTCTTTTCAACCTATCAATTAAACTTAATATTATTAACATGTGTAAAATACCTTAGGTCTTTAGTTTGTTCCAGGCAGAAGATCCAAACTCGTATCCATAACAACTTCATACAAGATCTCAGAAGGTCCATATCGAAACTCGTTAAAATATATAATGGCTATTTGTAAGTGGATACAAGTTTCACACAAGCCATATGGTGCAAGTAAAATGTCAATAAATAGTGGTTTATAATAAAAGGCCAAAATTATAGCCATAATGCATGATTGGTATGGTCAATTAAGAGAAGTAAGGGAAGTGGGAATATCTTAATTGGCCAATTAGCTACGCTCTCTTCATGTGTGTGATTGGTTTGATCCGAATTTCTAATAGGGGCATAAGAGTTCATGAGCAATACAACATTGTTGAGATAAACTATAGGAAGACGGCGGCGACAAGTATGGAACCCTGTCTCTAATTCAAGCAAATTTCTCAAGTATATTTTTTGTTCATACCCAAGTTTCATAAAAGACAAAGTTGATTGGTGGGTTGTAATCGAAAATCAAACCAAGAGGAGTTGTTGTGATGCCAAGAACCTTTTCTAAAGACAACATATATGCAAGAAACTCCATTTCAAGAGGAGTTAATTGGAAATCCATATACTGCTGGAAATCAATGAAGAAGATCAACAAATCACATTAATGATCCAATAGGTGACCTAAGATATTGATGGAAGAAGAAGAAGCAGTTAAGAAGAAGAAGAAGAAGAAGAAGAAGAAGAAGAAGAATTGCAAATTGTAAGTTCATTTGATTCGAAATGAAGTAGAACTTAATGATATGAATGAAACCGAGTAGTTAATAAAACAGGTAGTTGCGCTTGAATAAATGTTATATGTAATATGTTCAATTGTTAATTATTTTTTCCTTTTTTTAATGAGGATAAATTGGATTTGGGGAATGATATTAATGAAACCGAGTAGTTGATAAAGAGGTAGTTGTCACCGACATTGTTATAAAGTACAAGTGTTTAGTTGTTAATTATCTTAATTTATGCATTTTTTTTCCAAAGATGAAAATGAGGTCGTGGCTGAAGTGTAACCCCATGAGTGATAGTCGAGGACGAGGCACTGAAGGGGCCGCCTCTTCATCTCTCGCAGCTACTTTGCATCCGGCATCCACTAATACACCCCTTGGCATAGAGACAATTGGCCGAGGAATGTCGACATATGCTGGCCCAAGCACATCTACATCTCCTATCACACTGACTGGTTCGTCTAGCTCTCTCAGACCATCTATTGCGATACCTCAAACATCACACTCTCCAGGATTAGGCCTCGAATCACAACCACATACACCGATCACACTCCGGTTCCCGGGATTCACGAGGAAGAAGCTATATATAGGTAGTCGGAGAAACTACGAGTGCATGATGGGAGGTGAGACATTTAATACTATTTAATTCACTAGGTTAATTGTAATGTATACAATTAATACTTGTATATTTATATAATTGTAGCTTGTTGAGTCTCATAAGATGTCATCTCGTATATGCCGGGAGTATTTACAGAGACTACATCATGACAGATATAGGTGGAAAGCAAATACACAAGAGGTTCGAGATCTATATCGGGATGAATTTCGTAAATAAATGTTTAGGGTTTCAAAACTTTGTATTTTGTTGATTTAAATTTTAATAAAAGCAAAATTGTTTACAATCAAGTTTGAGATACTTGAATGTTGATATGATTGAAAATGCTTGATCATATCAAATTGATGTTATTTCTTTCATGTTTTTAAAGTTCTATATATCGAGAATCACAACAATATGAATGTGAGTAGACAAGGAATTGCAGGAATTTATTGAGAATTTGTGAAATTGAACATTTGAAAAATATTGTAGGAAATTTTTGATAATGCAATTTTTAGGAGACTCGGGCTTCTAATTTTTTTAATATATATATATATATTTTCAGATAATTGAATGTTGATACGATTGAAATGCTTGATCATATCAAACTGATGTTGTTTGTATTGTGCTTTTTCAGTTGTATATATTGAGAATTGTCAAATAATATGAATGTGAGTTGACATGGATTGGTGGAATTTATTGAGAATTGGTGAATGTACATTGAAAAATATTGTAGGGAAATTTTTGGATAATGCAATTTTTAGGGGAGACTCTGTCGAATTTTTTTTTTAATATATATATATATATATATATATATATATATATATATATATATATATTTCGATATTTGAATGCGATAAGGATTGGAAAATGCTTGATCATATCAAATTGATGTTGTTTGTATTGTGCTTTTTCAATTGTATATATTAGAGAATTGTCAAATAATATGAATGTGTGGGAGTTGACATGAATTGCGGAATTTATTGAGAATTGGTGAATGTACATTGAAAAATATTGTAGGGAAATTCTTGATAATGCAATTTTAGGGGAGACTCTCGTTTAATTTAATATATATATATATATATATATATATATATATATATATATATATATATATATATATATATAGCAGGTATATATATATATATATATATATATTTCAGAGAGTTTAGTTGTTGATATGATTGGAAAATGCTTTGATCATATCAAATTGATGTGCGTTGTTTGTATCAGGCTTTTCAAATAGATATATTGAGAATTACAACAATATGAATGTGGAGTTGACATGAATTGCGGAATTTATTGAGAATTGCGGAATGTACATTGAAAAATATTGTAGAAATTTTGATAATGCAATTTTTAGAGGAGACTATCACTTTTGTAATATATATATATATATATATTTCGTATTTGAATGTTGATATGATTGAAAATGCTTGATCATATCAAATTGATGTTGTTTGTATTGTGCTTTTTCGCTTGTATATATCGAGAATTGTCAAATAATATACGCAGCTTGGCTGCCAAATAATAAATCCATTAAATCGTGAATGTGGCAGCAGAAAAATGACAGAAATTTATATGCACCTGTGCAAGATCCCCGCCTGAATTTTTGATCACGAAGATGATATAGAGACACAGAATATATATATATATATATACAAAAAATATATTCGATGATATCAGAACAAGTCAGGACAGAATAAATGAACGCGTCATCCAAAATTCTGAGAGGTCGGTGAATGAACAAAGTCATATATTATTGAGAATCAGTGAACATCAGCACACGATACCTGGTAAGGTAATCTTTCGATACGGCACTCACGAGACCAGCACTTTTTTTAAAGTCCATATATGTTGACTAACTTTATATATTACAAACACATAAGGAGGGAGGGTGTTTGGAATGGATCAAGCAGAAATTGTGGGAGCAAATAAGTGTAAGAGATATTCGGATATGCTTCATCTTTGGAGGAAAGGAGGAAAACCTGCATTTGTGTCTGATGAGGTGTGGCAGAGTTGGCAGCATCAGTGGAGTGATGCCTCATTCCAATCGATAAGGGAGCGTCAATCGAGAAACGGCCATAGTGAGACCGTGGACCAGATCCGAATGTCACGACACTTCCGCTATGATCCATATCGCAATGAGCACGCAAGACGAATTGTAAGAATACATATATATATATATATATATATATATATATATATTTTACATTTTTAAAAATGTATCAATTTCTGCATATGCCAATATCTAATGTGTTTATTTTAGAAACGAGGGTGCCCTCCAAGCAAGGTACGACTCTTTCACGAGCACATATGAAGAGAACTCCGTGAGGGATCACATGATTATATTGATCAACATGCAAGACAAGTAGTAAGTGCTCAAAAACCTATATCTTACATCCTAACTAAGAAACTAGCTTCATATGACGCCGCTTCGTGGAGAAGGACAAGAGCCAATCGCTACTGAATCCCAAGAAGAATCTAGAAACCAGGTTCCTTTGTCAAAGGAAGATGAGGATCGTATATTCCTGCAAGCTATTGAGGCTTCATCACATGGCAAATACATGTATGGGACCGGTCGAAATAAATCATCCAGCCTAGATCCGATGCCTCTACATCCTTTACACCCCTCGAGGTGGCTCAACAACGGATTAGAGAGCTCTTGAGTCAGCACAATCTCAGTTGCAAGAGGAAGTACACGAGCTACGAAGTAACATTCAGTCCTCTAATGAGTGGAGACTTTGCATCGAGGAGATGATGCGCGGCCGTATGATGGAGCAGATGATGGAGGAAAGAGAGGTTTTCGAGCCTACCGCCTGCCACCGTATCGTCCGCATGATCGCATGCGATTCGCCACCAGATGTTTAGTCTTGAGTATATCATGTTTTTTAACATTTAATACTTTGTGTTTTTTAACATTTGGACCTTTGTCTTGACTTTTAATGTTTAATACTTTGTATTGTTTTCAAACATTAATTTGGACTTCAATCTTGACTTTTAATGTTTAATAATTGCAGTTTTTAAATTTAAAAGATAAATATATTTTAAACTTATCATATATGTAAAAGTTTTCTAAGAATTTAAACTCTATTAATATATAAGTAATAATTAATTTTAAGTGAAATATTAATTAAATAATTACAATATTTATAATTTAGTGACTACAAGATGTGGTCACTGGCACAAAGTGTTCATTATTTGTGACCACATTGTAAGGTCGCACCAGGACTACATTTCAGGGTCAAGATGGTCCTGCGACTACATTTCAGGGTCAGCATTTATCTGCGGACCACATTATAGTGGTCGCTATCTCGCTGCTCACCGCATTTCAGCATTACACTTTTATCTCGTGACTACATTTCTGTGGTCACACTTATCCTGCGGACCACATTGTAGTGGTCGCGCATTCCGTGATCACAACCGCGACCACATTATAGCGGGTCGCCATCGCTGACCATATTTCTTATCGCGGGTCACACTTTGCGACCAATTCTGGGCCACTAATTGCCTTGCGACGAGATTTAAGACCACACTTTGTGGTCACTAAGTGGTCGCTATACCCTCTAGTGATTCACTTCTAGACCACTTTTTGTGGTCGCCAATTTTTCGCTTTTCAGAGTGGAGCACTAATGAAGAATGTCGCTGAGAATTTAAGATGCTATAACTGCAAACAAAGGGCTCAGGAGAAGACTACACAAGTAAAGGTCGTGGGTGGCACGGATAATGAGGTTCTCAACAATCTGGTTAATCATGTTGCACAACTGACTAAACAAGACCAGGGATAAAGAAGGTACCGCGAATGCCATGCTACTGCATTTCAACTCCATGGGAGTCAGGTGAATTCTATGGAGTGACAACACAATAAAGACAATGTCAATCAGAAACCAAATATAGAACAGCTCGTGATGTGTCGAGGTTCAACTAGAACCAGCCACAAAGAACAAGGATGCGATGGGGAAATAACTATCGTAATCCAAAATCAAGGCCAAGGGTGGCGCAACAATCGACCGAACAATCGTAAGAAATAAGGGTATGGACGGAGGAACAATCGTAACAACATGCCATCACTCCCGAGTGAGCCGACCACCTCCTCGAGAAAAGGTGGACTTAGAACAAGCTCCTTGCATAGATGTTTCACCACACGCCTTTATGAATGAGACAAAGGCGAATACAAGAATGTGCCACCAATTGAACAATCAAGTCAAGACGGGGCTGAGAAACTGAGGAATGATGGGTCAAACGCCAATCTTATCGACGTAGTTAGGCAACCGGGTTCCTTACCCAAAGAACTCGTAAGGAACTTTGAAGAGATGGGAATGAACATGTTAAAGCAGTCAGCTGAGAAGTGGTAAAGAATTGGAGGCACAGGAGCAATCCCCAGTTATAGAGGAGGTAGAGAATGAGAAGGTCATCCACTCTTGGCCGTAGAATCGATTTGTGCAGACAGAATAATCTCATGGAGAGAGAGGGGCCAGATGAAGGAAACACTCATCGGGCTAAGGGACAAATTCCACCACCCTTATCCACAACGCCTAAAGAAGCATAAGTTGGAGGCAAACACCAAGTTCATGGAAGTGTTCAAGAAGCTACACAATCTGCTTATCGATGCTTTGGGAATGTATGCCCGCTATGTGAAATTTGATGGCGATATAATCGTCTCAGAAGAGAAGATCGCATCAAATGGGCTTAACTTAATCGAGGAATGTAGGCCATACTCGTAGGAAGCTATCGCAAAGCTAAAAGACCCAGGCAGTTTCACTATCCCGCACCATTGGAAATGCTATCTTTGAGAGACACCGTGATTTAGGAAACGCATTAATCTCATGCCCCTTGTCCATTTTTTAAACGCTTCGGGATTGTGTGAAGTCAATTAACTACAAATACGCTTCAAATTTTGCCGACATCCTGAAGCATCCAGAGAGGGGTAATAGAAGATGTCTTAGTAAAGGTTGACAAGTTTATCTTCCCAAGATTTCATTGTATTAGATATGGAAGAGGATGGAAGTAGTAAATACCCATATCTGGGTAGCCTGCTTTCGTAACCCGGCAGAGTAAATGACGATGTTCGTAGAGGTCCTAAATTTAGAGTGCGGCAGGATGAAGTCAAGTTCAACGTGCTCCTAAGTCGTGAGACATCCGCGTAAAGTGATACCTGCTTCATGGCAAGAGATAGTAGAGGCTATAGTGTTTAGCCAAAGTGGTCCTTATAGACTTTTCTGAGGCTAGGCGAAGATGTAATGATTCGTAGAATATGAGCTAAGAGGTAGAGGAATATGTGAAATGGATGGATTCTTTCTCGACCTAATAGAAGGAAATACTAATCTCTAGGTGAAAGTGCTAAATCGCGCATCTACTCCAATAACAACCACCTAAGATGGAACAAAAACTCCTTTTACTCAGCCATTTGAAGCATGTGTATTATCTAGGGATAACATCTACTTTACTAAAGTGGATCATCTCAAAGATCCCGATCGAACTAGAGGAGGGAGAAGTTATTAAGGGTCCTTAGAGACCATAAAATGCGCCGATGGTCTCTAGCCGATTTAGTGCGGATTCGCCCGCCCATGTGCATGCATCGTATTTTGCTGGAAGATGGTACAAACCTCGCGGAAGCACAGAGAGGTTGAACCAAACAAGAGGTAGTCCAAAGGAAGTGTTAAAGTGGTCGGATATCGGGTATCGATCTCATTTCGCATGCTGCATGGGTAAGTCCTGCTCAAAGTAGTACTCTAAGAATGAAGAACAATCACATAAGAACTCGAGAATAACATATTATCGCTCTCGGGTCAGCTTACCGGTGGAGGATTTGTATCGACATCGAATCCAACAAAGCCACTAAAAGATCATTTCCCATTGCCGCTTCTCGATCGGCGTCGGGATTGATTACGGCCATGAATATTATTGCTTTTGATGGATAATTCGCTACAATCAAATTCCGCGTAGCCCCCGAAGATCGTGAGAAGATCGACATTCACATGTCCCTATGGGACATTCAAGATTCAGCGGATGGACTTCTTCGGGCCGTGGGTAAATGCGCGGCGTACTTTCCAAAGATGTATGATGGCAATATTCTCCGACATGGTCGAGAAGACAATTAAGATCTTCATTGACAATTTTTCGGTATTGGGTAATTCATTTGACAACTGTCTAGAAAATTTGAGATCGTGATTGATAAGATGGGCAGACCAACCTAGTACTAATCGAGAAGTGCCATTTCATGGTACAAGAGGGTATTGTGTACTTATTACTCCGATTTCAAAGAAGAGGAATAAAAGGTAGATAGAGCAAAGATTAGAAGCAACACTGAAAATTACCTCCACCCTCATCAAGAAAAGTGGATAAGAAGTTTTTTAGGCCACGCTGGATTTTATAGGCGATTCATTAAAGACTTCTCTCAGATTGCAAAACCGTTGTCTAACCTCCTGGCCCAAGGGACCCCATTTGAGTTTGATTCACGGTGTTTGCATGCATTTTTAGTGTTAAAAGATAAGTTGGTATAAGCCCCTATTGTAGTAGCTCCAGACATCCTTCCTGCTTGAGCTTATGTGTGATTTGGAAGTGATTTTGCGTATTGGAGCAGTTGTTAGTAAGGTAAACGAGAGAAAATTTTCCTCTGTGTAAATTAATTATGCGAAAGGTAACCTTTAGAGCGATGTCACTTGAATTATGCCACTACAGAAAAAGAACTATTGGCTATTGTCTTTGCTTTTGACAAATTCAGGCCTTATTTGATTGGTAACAAGGTCATAGTTCACATTGATCATTCTGCCATAAAATACTTGATGACTAAAAAAGACGCCAAACCCCAACTAATTCGGTGGGTTCTGTTGCTGCAAGAATTCGACGTTAAGATTAAAGACAAGAAAGGCACTGAGAACCTAGTGGCAGATCATCTTTCACGATTGGAAGGGGCAAGTGATGAGGTTCAAGTGAATGACGATTTTCTAGACGAGCGACTCTTAGCTATTGAAGACAAGAGGGCAGTTCCATGGTTTAAGTATTTTGTGAATTATTTGGTAGCTGAAGGTAGTTCCTCTCGAATTAACTATCAATAGAAAAGAGGTTTTTCGTGACACTTGAAACACTACTATCGAGGAGCCGACTATGGTGACATTAGTCGACTAAGTGGTCAAGATGTGTGCCTGAAGATGAGATGCACAGTATCTTGCACCACTACCACATCGCACATGTGGTGGGATTAATCGTAGCCAAACAACAGCTACCTAAGGTGCTTCAATCCGGCTTCTTACCGGCTCCACCATTTAAGGATGCGCATCATTTTGTATCTACATGTGACAAATGTCAACGAATGGGGGCATTTAGAAAGGATGAACCGCCATGCATCCTATTCTAGAAGTCAATTGTTTGATTTTATGGGGATGGATTTCATGGGACCTTTCATCTTATAACAACCTATACATCTGGCCGGGCAAGATTATGTCTTTAAGCGCTGAAGCAATCCGACCCACACTAATGATGCTAAGGTAGTGGCTAAATTTCTCAATGTACCACATCTTCTGATTCGGAACTCAGCACCGACATGATAATGGTACTCATTTCTCGCAATCGACGATCGACAAGGTTTTACAAAAGTATCAGGCGCGATCGTGACTTCCCTTGCATATCACCTTAATACCAAATGGGCAAGCAGAGGTATCAAATCAAGAAATTAAGTCCATCTCGTAGAAAAATAGCTAATGGGCCCAGGAAGGATCGTCTAAAAGATTGAAGATGCACTCGGCGCATCAACAAAGATTTAAAACACCCTTAGGTATGTCGCCGTTCAAAATTGTTTATGGCAAAGCATGTCACCTACTAGTGGAATTTGAGCATCGAGCCTACTGGTAACTCGGCAAAGCTTGAACATGGATAAAGACACTAGATGGTCGGGGCGATCGCCATGTTTTTAGTAGAACTAGACGACCAGAATGAAGCTTATGAAAATGCTCGCATTTACAAGGAAAAGACAAAGGCCTGGCACGATAAACACATTACTTGGAAGGAATTCGTGGCGGGGCAACAGGTCCTCTTGTTTAATTCCCGTCTAAAACTTTTTCCTGGGAAATTGAAATCTAGATGGTCAGGGCCTTTCACAGTTACCAAGGTCTTTCTACATGGAGGGGTAGAGGTTACACATCCTGCGAAAGGAACATTCATACGCTAACACACAACCCGCTTGAAGCCGTATTTTGAGGCGAATTTCACGCGGATAAGGCATCATTCCATCGACCGCATCCGAAGAAGTACAAGAGCGGGTTATAAGAGCTCGGGTTCCCAAGCACATTGAGATTCAGGGCTGTCGAGCTAACGACATTAAACATAGCGCTTCTTGGGAGGCAACCCAAGTTTTTCTTTCTTGCAATTTTCCTTTCTATGGTTCAAATTTTTTATCTGCTTTCAGTTATGTTGGTTTGTTGTTCTGTCCGTAATCGGAATCCTTTTTCTTGGATGTATACTTTCAAGACCCGCGATCGAAAGTACTGGGGAGGATCCGTTCATGCAGAGCACTACAAAAGTCCAGAGAGTCACAATTACACGAGGGGAGTTTTGTAAGACCCGAGAAATTCCAATTTCTGGAAAAAGGGCAAAATCGTAAATTGACATGTTGTTAATTTTTGCTAAAAACTGTGAATTTATCTAAACCTCAGATGGCGAAACGGATTTCACCGTTGGAATCGTCTCGAAAAACCTAGTTAGCACGCAAAATTTCATAGAATTTCGAGACAATCGGAGTTGGCACATTTTTCGAGGCATCGCTTTTCGGGTGCCGTAAAACGATTTTCGATGCGACGAAAGTCACACATAACGAGTGCAATTAAGTGTACCATAAGGGTGGCGAGTAGAGAAATGATGGAAATGGATGACCGAAATAGTGCCGAATGTCAAAACTGGAGAAAGAAGGGAATTAATTAATTTAATTGGATTAAATGAGAATTAAAGGACAAATGAACATTGTCTTCTTCAAATGGGAAATAAAGCAAAACGTGAAAGGCAAACAGGAGGGTCCAAGAGGCCGGGGAAACGAAATAGAGATTTTCCTAGAGAGAGAGAAACTTCTCTGTACATGGCGATCCGACCGTCGGCAGTCTTCGGGACAAGAAGGAGAACTGCTCTACGCAGAGAGGGCTACGCGTGGACACCGGATTTGCGAGTTTTTGACAAACTCCGAGAGATAGGGGTTTCTCCCTACTTGAGTTTTATTCCTTCTTTAAGTACTTTACTAATACGAGTCGTGTGAGGCCGTGAGGTTGTTCGATCGGTCCCAAACCTTGGACCGAATTGATGAATTTTTGAACAATCATTGGTGCAAATGGTGATCGCATACCTGTAGATGGGCTTAAGTTTGGAAATATTGAAATAAATCATGCTTTGATTGAAATTAGACCGAAATGGTCATGAAACCCTGTCTACTATGAATCGATGATTTAGATTTTTCAGAATAGTAACCGAGGGTTTCAATTAGCTCCTCAAACAGTGTTCTCAAAATATATTTTTGTGAAAATATGTGTTTTTGGTCGGTTGATTTAAATTAAATTGTTTCGTGTTTGATCATTAGCCCAAGTGAGCTAATTTTGATGTATGAAATGAGAATTTACATGACATGATTGTGTGAATTGATTTTTTGTAAATATATGCATGTTTATATATTTACATGTGAATTAGACTGCATTGGAATTGGCATACATGCATTCCATATGCACTGGAACACCCTAGGACTATAGGAGTGAGTGCATGAGATGAGTTTACAGAAAACGGTTCGGAGGGTTGTCTAAAAATATTAATTACTCCGAGGGTAGTCCAAATTAAAAATATCAATCGTCTGAGCGCCCAATTGATATTCATCTGAGGGTAGTCCACAAAATAAATAAATATAACACCGGGCCGGAGCGGCCCAATCTGATATATATACATCGGAGGGTTTTCCACTAACAAAATAATAAATTTTCATACCAGGCTTAGGCGAAAAGATGGAGTCAGTGAGGACTCGGAATCTGAGTTGGTCATGTAGACATTCAAGTAGGATCATGCATTTGCTTGAATGTGTGTTTTCATTGAACATTGCACTCCACTTAGGTGTAAGAGTAGCCCAATTTTAGGCGATTCCACTACATCGAGCATTAGCTCACTCCTCTGCCGAGGGATATTATTTTACTGTGCACAGGAGCGTGCGTAGGGACGGCTCGTCCTAGAGGCTGAGGATTAGAAGAAATCCGGGTTGTGGCTTTGATGCATACATGTATTAGAACTTTTTAAGTTTAATGTATGTATTGTATAAGAGTAAAAACATATGAACTCTTGTAACTATTGGGTATATAGTTGATTCATAGTTGGCATGTATATTGAGTATTGTTTATGGGCCCAAGTGGCCGTTTTAAATCATAAACTGTTATATTGGACTCCAAGCTTGGGACAGGTTTATGCAGTGTTCAGACGGGTAGAGCTCCCCGTACAAAGGAGACTCTCGCCCCGACCATGAAAAATGTCGGTCACCCGACACTCACGAGCAGCTCCGGCGGCTGACGTAGTCAACCACTCCTGGATTTAGTGGCGCCACAGCTTGGTGCACGCAGCCTAGGTATACGGCTACCTAGGGCTTTTGAGGATTTGGGCTAGGCCATAGTCTTTGAGGTATAAGGAACATCACCACTAGGTGTGGTTCGACATGTTGAGCGAGGTGAGATTACCCAGGAAATCACTGACAAAACTAGGACACCGGTGATGCATGTGTTGGTGTGTTTTGGTGTGACGGATGATTTATTGTGTGATCATATGAATGATATTTATAACATGGTTTGTGATATGTTATGATGTTTGGGTGCTTTAGGGTAATTAGCATCTATTATGTTGGAAAACAAATCTTTAGGAGTTTACAAAGGTGTAAATTGAAAAGAAATAAATTGTAATCAATTTATTTGGTTTGTTTCATATTTAGGGCTGTTCTTTTTTCCAGAAATATTGTTTCTGAGACCGTGTTGGTTTTTAGCCTTAGATTGAGTTTCACAAGGCTGAATTTTGAATTTTATCTGCTTTAGGCTCACATGCTTTGGTAGAAAAGTGGAGCCATTTTTTTTAAAGGAAGTTTCAAATAGAAAATTTAGTTAGTCCTAAAAGAGTCCTTTCTTGAAGAAGGTTTGACTTTGCTTTTCTCCGGACTTTCCTGTGTTAGGCATGATTTAGTTTCTGGAAAAAGTAAGAATTTTTCTGGAAAAGTTGCAGCAGAAATTTAGGGATGAAAAACGCTTGTTGGAAAGTGAAATTTGAAATGCAGAACTCATGACTTTTGCTATTCTGGAAATTGAGTGCTGTGAATATCTATAGGTCTGATTTCTTGCTATCTTGACTTTGGCTTGGCTTGTTTACAGAAAAAGGAAATTCTTTTTGGTGAAGGTTTTTGAATGCTTAAAACTCAAATATTATATTTGAGGTCTAGTTTTCATTGTTTGCTTTCTAATTCTGTCACATTGTGACTGTTAGTTCAGCTTTCTATCAAATCTATTATGATTTTTTTGCTTGTTGAGAAAATTCAGGGCGAAGAAGAAAAGTTGGATTATTTTATGTTGAAAGTTTCAATGTCATAAATTTTTTTTCAGCTGAACTGTCTCTGAAGTATTGAATTTTGAAACCATTTGGTTGCAAGATTACCCCATAAGAACTGGATTGGGGAAAAAGTTTGGAATTCAGGTACCTGATTAACTGACCTTTATGCGTCTAAAATTCACTTATTTTCATGTGATATCTTAGCGATCAAAATAAGGAGAAGCACATTTACAAATAAATTTATGGTACACTAACCACAAAACAAACATCTGGTACTTGTTTCAGACAAATTTATGGTGCATATTGTTGTTCATTTCTGTCCAAGTTCACTACAGCATGAGAGTCTATTGTGGGAATTTTTCTATTGTCTCGAGATCTATCGACAAGCTTGAATTCCAGTCATTGCATTATGTCTTCATCTTTAATATGGTTATGAAATCATAACTTTGAAGATCAATAGGATCGGGATAGGTCTATCCGAATAATCACTTTAAAAGAAAAAAAAATTATTAAATTAAATAAAATTCTTGAAAAATGAAATAAAATTAGACAAAATTATCGAAAAATAAAATTTTCAAAAATGAAATTTTTGTTGATACAAATATTTTAAATGCATAATCGATTGCCTTGCATTACCTATAAATGCAAGGACAATATGTATATTAATCGATTTATGTATGATTGGTATGTCTCGGGCTGTTTATGCTCTGAGATATCATATTGAGATTGAATCATGTTAATTGTATAGATGGCTAGTCGAGGATGAGGACGAGAGGGCGTCCACCTGGTAATCGGGTCGACACTACCGCTGTTTGATCAGCGTGCTTTTTACTCGAGGCCGTAGGTGACATCGCAGTCTATCGTGACAGTCGGTATAGCAGTAGACAGAAGATCCTAGTAACTCTTAGAGGTTTAAATGCATCATGCCCGACATTCATAGGGGGAGGAGATCCGGCGGTAGACCATTGGTTCATGCAGACGAGAAGGTGTTAGAGGCAGCGGAGATTACCTCTCGACGCGACCCGATTAGACTAGCCGCTCCAACAGAGGTGGTGAAGCCTGGGCATCATGGAAATGGCAAGAACCTCTAGAGACCCGTATGCCACTACACGGGCAGTTTCAGGAGCCTGCCTACAGGCATTTCCGTAGACGCGCGGCGCTCAAGAGTTCCTGCAGCCAAAGTGCGGGCAACGATCATGGATGGACTACGCGGGCTAGATTCACAGAGTTAGCCCGAATTGCTGATGATTACGTGGCCACAAACATGGCCAAGGTTGGGAGATTTGAGAATGGGCTGAAGTTGTCCATTCGCTAGGATTGCAGTGATCGCCTACGTGATATGGACTCAGCTGGCTGGGATGCCCTCGACCATAGAGAGATAGTCAGCTTTTAGAGGTCGGTGACCTGTATGGTTATCAGACGTGAGTGCCCCCGCCAACGATTAGGGCGGTAGAATAGCAGGATGATATGTCGAGGTTATGAGTTGAGATCTCGGGACTCTACTCACAGCGGACCTCGAGGATCATGACATGTCGAAGTTCATGTCATCCCGGGATGGATTACCGATGTACCATGGTGGTCGCGTATCGATTATGAGCATAGAGAGTTATCGCCATACGCAGATGCAGCCTCGTGTGGTATTTCGTGGGACAAGATGACATTTTGCCTGCATAAAGATACGAGTCCAGGTCAGGATGCTTAGAGCTACATATGAGCCTTACCCTGTAGGACGAGGAGAGACTTAATTAGATCTCGCCTCGAGAAAAGAGTATGTGGATGTTTTTCCAGATGAGCTTACTGATCGCTTCCACAGAGTTGCATTTCCTGCATCGAATTACACCTTGGTATTTCACTCCATCTCTATGACTTATCGATGATTACCAGCTGAGTCGCAGTGGAACTCGTAGGCCCACTATGCGCTGCTGGCAAATGTCTATTAGACCGCGAATTTACCATTCGCTCCGCTTCTATTTCATAAGAAGAAGGGACAAGACCCTTCGATCGCGGCATTGATTATCGATAAAATTGAACCGGGTTACGATCAAGAATCGTACCTAATAATGGTGGATTGACGATTTGTTTGATTAGCTGAGAGGCACTAGTCTACTTCCAAGATAGACTCTTCAGACCGTTACCATCGCTTAAGGGTTGGGGGATATAGATATCCAAGACAGCGTTTAGGACGCTGCTATGGGCACTTTGAGTATACCTGATGCCCTTTGGATTGACGAATGCGCCAACTGCATTCATGGATCTCATGCATAGGATATTCCAACCTTATTTAGACCGGGCTTTACGACGCCTTCGCGGATGACATCTTGATCTACTCCTACCAAAGTGGGAGCATGAGTATCACTTGAGGGATCGCTTTACAGCTTGCCGAGAGACCATCAATCGTACGCCAAGCCCGCAGAAGTGGTTCCGCTTACCAGGAGATTTCCGACACGTGGTGCCGCATCGGAGTGTTAGCCGACTCTAGAGAAGGCCGCAAATATGAGTTGGGAGAGGCCGAAGTCGGCCGAGATACGTAGTTTCGGGATTGGCTGGTATTATGTGTGAGATTCATCAGAGGATTTCTCCAGATAGGCAAAGACTTATGACTAGGTTGGACCTTTAAGGAGGTCAAGTTTGATTGGGATGACCGATTTTAGGAGGCATTCCAGGAGTTGAAGATGAGACTTATCAGCCTCCCATCTTGATAGTCCCTTTATCAGGACAGGGTACATAGTGTATCATGGATACCGAGGGCCTGATTGATGTGTTTCTGGATGCTAAATCCCGGAGGGTAAATGGTTTCGCTGTCAAGACCAAGGAGCCGACTACCCCCACACACGACATGGAGTTGGCGGCCGTAGTCTTCGCCTTGAAGATTTGGCGCCATTACTTATACGGCGAGGAGTTCGAGGTGTACTGCATCATAAAAGTCCTAAGTATATTTTCGCGACCCTCAATAGAGGCAACGCAGATGGATGGAGTTCCTAGAGGATTATGACTTCACTTTGCATTACCATCCCGGTAAGGAAAATGTGGTGGCTAATGCACTCAGTCGAAAGTCACGAGGAGCATTGGCTAGTATAGCTTCTCGGGAGTGGCGGATGCTCGAGACCGTGACAAGCTTCGGGCTAGTACAGCGAGCGCACTAAGGCAATTTGGGAGTTTAGTGGCTACACCAGCCTCGCTGGCAGAAAGTGATTGAGTCCCAGCTGGGCAGACGCAGAGATAGTGTCCATCAGCATCGGAAGATGCCTCGCAGACGCTAATTTATACCGAACCGCTTCACGCAGATGTAGTCTTCGATATAGGAAAGTGCAGGGTTTCCCGCTTGATCGAAGCCGAGAGGAGATTCTCAAGGAGTTTCACCGCCTGATTTTCCGTAGTATCCGGTGTGGCAACGAAGATGTACCGTGATCTTCGCCGCGCACTACTGGAGTGCGGGATGCAAGAGACACGACTTCGTTCGGATTTGATGTCTCACGCACAACAGTTAAGGTCGACCACCAGAAGACGGCAGGCTATCGCTTCAACCATCGAGGTGGCTGAGCGGGAAGTGAGCATCACGCATGGACTTTGTGACCCACTTCGCTGGGCGGACGCAAAGCAGGCTACGACGCTGCATGGGTGATAGTGGACCGCTCACGGCCGGCACATTTTCTAGCCGCAAGGATGACTCGGGCCAGGAGAGATTCTCGCCGGCTATACATTCGAGATAGTCCCGGCCACATGGAGTACCAAAGATCCATAAGGTCGATAGGACCCGAGGTTACCACACCAGAAGACTTTCCAAAAGGCTATGGGCACGCGGCTGACTATGAGTACAATGTTCCACCCTCGTATTGCATGGTCGGCCCGAGAGGACTACATGGTGGTTAGGAGGACATGGTACGAGCATGCTGCCCGGATCATAAGGGCTACTGGGAGGAGCATTCGCTTTTAGTGGAATTCGCCTACAACAACAAATATCAGGCGAGTATACAGATGGCACCGTATGAGGCACTGTATGGGAGGCTATGCAGTCACGCCATTATGTCGACCGAGGTGGAGAGGTTCCATCACCGGGTCCCGATTTGATTAGAGACACCCCGAGAAGACGAGCTTGATACGACAAATGTTGCCTTCCTTCACTCCGCCCCGTGTCGGCCGTAAGAGCTATGCGGATGTGCGACGTCGACCCTTAGAGTTCGAAGTTGGGGATCACGTTTTCTTGAAGGTGATGCCTAAGAGGGGAGTGGTCAGGTTTGGAAAGCGTGGGAAGCTATTGTCGAGGTTCATTGGACCCTTCGAGATACTCGAGAAGGTAGGCACCGTTGCATACTGGTTAGCATTACCTCCCAGCATGTCAGGTGTCCACGAGGTGTTTCACGTCTCCATGCTCCGAAAATATACTCCAGATCCAACTCATGTGGTGGATTGGGGATGATTGGAGGCTGACACGATGGACCTTCTCGAGGAGTTAATCAGTATCATAGCCATGGATCAAAGCCTTTGCGACGCAAGACCGTGAGGCTAGTGAGGGTACTATGGAGGCACTATGGAGTGGAGGAGTCCACGTGGGAGCGCGAAGATATGATGCGGGCCACCTATCCCTTCTTGTTTAGGGATGAAGGTACGTGGTTTAGTCATTTAAGATTTAAATGACTGTTTACATGCATGGTAGGATGCACGTTGCATACACATGTGATTGATTGTAATTGTCCAGAATTTCAGACAAATTCCTTTGAGGAGGAGAATGTAAGACCAGGAAATTCACCTCTGAAAAGGGCAAAACGTACCGACATAGTTGTTAGTACTCTTGCTAAAAATCCGAAATTTATTCCTTCTAGATCTCGATGATGGTGGATTTCACCATTGGAATCGTCTCAAAAAACTCGAAGCTAGCACGCAAAACTTCAGAGAATTCCAGACAAGTTGGCACATTTTTCGAGGCATCGCGTTTCGGGTGCCGTAAAACGATTTTCGATGCGACGAAAGTCACACATAACGAGTACTCATGTACCATAAGTGGTATGAGTAGAGAAATGATGGAAATGGAAGGCCGAAATAGTGCCAAATGTCAAAACTGGAGAAAGAAGGGAATTAATTGATTTAATTGGATTAAATGAGAATTAAAGGACAAAATGAACATTGTCTTCTTCAAATGGGAAGAAGCAAAACGGAAAGGCAAACAGGAGGGTCCAGTAGCCGGGGAAACGAAATGGAGATTTTCCTTAGAGAGAGAGAAAGTTCTCTCTAAAAATATGGGCGATCCGACCGTCGCGCCTTCGACAAAAAAGGAGAACTCCGCCTACGCGGAGGGCTACTGTAGCGCGGACACCGGATTTGTGAGTTTTCGACAACCCTCGGTGAGGTAGGGGTTTCCTCCTACTGAAGTTTTATTCCTTCTTAAGTACTTCTTTACGAATGTTTGAGTCAGGTGAGGCCATGAGGGGTTGAAGCCTGAATGGTCCCAAACTCGGGACCGAATTGATATGAATTTTTGAATGAATGATTGGTGCAAACTTTGATCGCCACGTTGATGGGTTTTTCTAAGTTTGGAAATATTGAAATAAATCATGCTTTGATTGAAACTGGGCCGAAATGTCATGGAAAAACCTCTGGTTCACTAAGTGAACCGATGATTTGTGATTTTTCGGGAATAGTAAATCGAGGGTTTCACTATTCTCTAAACAGTGTTCTCAAAATATATTTTTGAAAATATGTGTTTGGTCATGATTTAAATTAAATTGCTCGTGGTTTGATCATTAGCCCAAGCGAGCTAATTTTGATGTATGAAATGAGAATTTGTATGACATGATTGTGTGAATTGATTGTTTTGTAAATATGGCAATGTTTATATATTTACATGTGAATTAGGACTGTAGCTTGGAATTGTCATACATGCATTCCATATGCAATCGAACGCCCTAGTGACTATAGGATGAGTGCATGAGATGAGCTCCAGAGAAAATGGTTCTGGTGGTCGCTCTAAAATATTAATTATCGGAGGGTAGTCCAAATTAAAAATATCAATCGTCGGAGCAGCCCAATTGATATTCATCGGAGGGTAAATCCATTAAACAAATAATATATCAATCGGGCCGGAGCGCTCCAATTGATATATACATCGGAGGGTTGTCCACTAACAAAATAATAATTTTCATATGAGGCTTAGTCAAGTGCGATGGAGTCGGGTGAGGACTCGGATCTGAGTCGTCATGTGGATATTCAAGTAGGATCATGCATTTGCTCAATGTGTGTTTGGGAACATTGCACGCACTTAGGTGGTGAGTAGCCCACTTAGGGCGATTCCACCATCGAAAGCATTAGCTCACCCCGTCGAGGGATATTATTTTGCTGTGCACAGGAGCGTAAGGTAGGGACTCGCCGCCCTAGACCGAGGGATTAGAAGAAAACCGGGTTGTGGCTTTGATGGCTGCATGTATTAGAACTTTTAAGTTAATGTATGTATTGTATAAGAGTAAAACATATGAACTCTTTGCACTATTGGGTATATAGTTGATTCATAGTTGGCATGTATATTGAGTATTGTTTGCAGGGGGCCCAAGTGGCCGCTTTAAATCATAAACTGCTATATCGACTGCTTCGGGGATGTTTACGCAGGTCTCCTCGTGACTGGGGTAGAGCTCCCGCATAAAGTGAGACTCGATTGTGGAAAAATGTCTGGTCACCCGACACTCACGAGTATTCCGCGGGTTGACAGGTAGTCAACGGACCCCCGGGATTTGGGGCGTCACAAGTTTGCTCTTATCTTAGGCCATGGTTGCATAATGTACATTTTGGGCCTTTCTCCGTAACGCCGCTACGCTGGTTTAGGTCGCGACGCTGTAACGCCGCGACGTCGCACGTCGCCGACGCCGCTTGATTCCTTTCTCCGGCATCGCGACGCTGGATTTCAACGCTATGACGCTGGATTGTGACCGGAACGCCGCCACGCTGGATCCGCTTCTTCTCCGAACGCCGCGATTGAGATCTCAACGCCGCTGACGCTGTTTTTTACCACTGGAACGCCATGACGCTGGATCCAACGCCGCCGGGTTGGATGCTTTACCGAACGCCGCGACGCTGCATTCGCACGCCGCGGACGCTGACCTGTTTAAGGCCAAAACCTCCCATTTTGTTCCTACCCTCGTCTCTCTCTCCTTGCCTAAACCCTAGTGCCATCAGTGTCACGCCCCCGCATCGACCCCCTGCCTGAGTCCACTTTCGCACTACGGAGCATTGTTTCGCTTCTCCGACGCCCTTCTCACACCGCTTACCACCATCTCCTTCCCACACCCCCATACCCACTGCTCCTCGTCTCGCACCGGCCCACATTCCAAGTAGGTGTCCTTGCATCGGCTCCTGCCCTCCACCTTAGGTCCGAGCTCCATTAGGTATAGCTCACCGGTTCGGTCTCTGGCCGAGTGTCTTAGGGTTTGTGTCTACTTCCCTATGGCCACTTTGGTCTTCGTTTTCTTAGTGCACTTTAGGTGCTAGACAAATTGCCTAGTCCATTAGGGTGTGATCCTGTTGGTTCCAATTGGCTACCTTGTCCACGTAGGCCCTTCAATTATCTCCATTTGTCCTTGCTGCTACCAATAACCGGCAAGAGGCAAAGTTACCTAAGCAAAACGGGTCGGGACCGCGAGGATCTCGACCCCCACTTCGATGTCACGTGTTCGCTAATGGTGTGCCGCGACGGCGAGGCACACCCAAGAACCGGCTTCTTTATTAAGGAAAAGGGTTTGCACTAATTCGAGCGGATTTTTCCAAGGATCATTGTGGGTCAAGGGATGGCGAGCACTTTGCCAACCACCTCATCCACGGCGAAGAGTGTGGTGCGAGAATTCTACGCCTAACTCGCCTCCCACGCCGTCAAGAATGTCCGCTGCTGGTGCTGGTAGACTTCAAATGAGTCTATCACCAAGTCTACCAACCACTTTTATAATCTGGATCATGTTCCCCTGAGCCTTTTGATCGACTTCATGAGCCGTAATCGATCACCCGAGGTCATTAGTGGTCTTGACCCGACGTGTGTGGAAACCTCAACAATGAGGCCACGCCGGGTCTCACTTTAAGGCCAAACATTTGTCCTTATATCCCTGTAAACCCGGCATCACTTCATCACGCCGCTCCTCATTCCGACGGCCGAACGTGTAAAGTGACCGCCAAGCGTGCCTCGCTCAATTATGCCATCATTCGTGATATTTCTTTCGATAAGTCAAGTGTTATGAGGATGCCATCCTCCATAACCGGGACGCTAAGATGAACTTGGGGCAATCTTTTCTCACGGCGGCTCATAAACGCAGCCGGGTGCCCCCCAGATGATTACCGAGGCGTGTCACACCACATCGGGCGCAATATCGGTTAAGAGGGACAAACCGGTACCACGACCTGAGGGGGTTTACGATTCGGCCATGAGCCCTCAGACGAGGACGAGCTTCACGACCATCAAGCCCTCGTTTGGACCCCGGGCGATCCCCGCCGGGGACATTGGGCACCCTCTTCTCAACCACTCCACCACCACCACGCTGTACCCCCGCGCCCAACTCCTCCCTACTCCCGACCCAGGCGTGACCCTGCCTCCCATCGAGCTTTTTGATGACCCCGGGATGAGACCCAGAGACCGAAGTCCTCATCACACAGGATATGGAGGCTCTTCGCGCTGACGGCATACGCTCCGGCCAACTAGGCTATTCTCCAATGTGCCAGCCAGCCCCTCCAGCTCCAAACTTGCCCGGCTTCTAGCCCACCAAACACCACCACCATCACCGCAGTTGACTCGCTTATCCTCAGCAGAGTTCCTTCAATTTCATCGTTTTATTGCCAGTGGGGACACTGGATATTCTTGTTTGGGGGGGTGTGGGTGGTGATCGAGTGATCGAGTTTTTATTAGATTAGTATTATTTTGTTTTGGTTTTCATATTTGTGCTTTAGTTCAGCTCTTATAGCATGTCTGCTTATGATCTGCTTAGTTTCATTTACGCTTTTTCATTTCAGTTTGTCGAGTCATGTGTTTAGTTTTTGTTTGTGTTTTTGGTAGATTATATCTATGTTTAGTGGTATCGTGTGTAGGTAGTTTGTGTGTGTGTGCCATGTTTGAGAGTCGGTCACTTTTCGTCGAATCCACTACTATCATAGAAAAACAAGCAGTATATCTCTAGACAGATTCATAGGTGTTTGACGCCGAATTAGGGTTGAGTAGCGGGAGGCATAGTGAATCACCTCCTGATATTCAATGTCAAGCTTTCTCAAAGGCCTACATACTCACACACGATGACTTCTAGATATGCCTAGTGCCGAACCCTACCATTAAGGTTCAATAAACCTCAGGACTCTAAACACCAGCAGATGGGACAATCGGGCTAATAAAAAGAGGATTGCCTCTGAGCCCCATATATAAAAATAATAATAATAATAATAATAATAATAATAATAATAATAAAATAGAAAGTATTTAGGCATAGAATAAGTGGGATCTTCCAATCGGAATCCCGGGCACAGTCCGAGGGGCATTTCAAAGTCCAATGCCCTGAGCCAATCGTCGGAGTCATCACTTCACCGCCCCGCTAGGATGTAAGATGGAAGCTTCCTGCGCCTAGGGCCCTTAGGTTTGGGCCTGAGTGTTCTAGGTGATGTTCGAGGAACTCGAATGCCCTAAGTGCCCCAACCAACTGGTGGGAGCCACCAACTAATCTCGCTACATGCACACTTAGCAGCTAAACTCATGGCACTAGTTTTGTTCTTCCGTTATGAGTGGTGTATGTTCGTGAATTAAAACTAAGTAAGGCTCCTATCCTTTCTCGTATTAGATTTCTTTCCCAATTAGGTGAGTTGAACTTAAGTTTGGGGGCGTCGGAACCTAAGTATACACTAGAGGTCATTTATTCAATGCACATAGGGTCCTTGGGAAAGGTTATTGAATACCTCGGAGGCTGAGGCACTAGTCACCTTCACCGATTTCAACCTAGTTCTTTAGAAAGTCGAACACCCGTGTGCATCCTGTGAACTTCGAACAAAACGGCAGCAGTGTGAGTCGGTCCAATTTGATCCTCTACTTATCAGCATGTGCATCACTATCTTAGTATTAGACTATAGTATGTCGGGTGTGAGTCCAATTTAGAGTCCATTCTTGCTTGGGGACAAGCAAGAAACTAAGTTTGGGGTGTGATGAGTGCCTAAAACACTCAGGTTATACCCGCGTCTGTCTTATGTTTTTAGCGTTATTTTGCATTTAAATACGTATTTTGATAGCTCGATATCTGATTAGTGCTATTGGTGTGAATGCAGGTGCAATTGGTGTGAAAAGGGCAGTCTTTGGAAGTATTCTGGAGCAGAGGGATGAGTGCATAAAGATGGCTAGGAACGCCGCGACGCCAATAACTAATATAAAAGTCAACGCTGCGAGCCGCCTCAACGCCGCGACGCCTAACGCCGCGACGTCGCCGCGAGTTCTTCCTCCATCATTAAAAGCTAAAAAGGGGACCAGACCAGTATCTGGGTGGGTTCGAGATCGAGGATCGACGAACCAGTAAGTACGGAAATCACAAAGAAGAGGATTTTGACTCTCGAGAAGAGCCATCATTTTGTATCTTTTCTTTCTGACGTAAAGACTGGATGCTTATAGATTAACTACTGTGGGTTTTCTCTCAAAGATGTTCTAGATTTATACCTAAGGTGTTGTTGAACCCTCAAGCCACGATTGCATGGATAAAATTAGTATTTTATAATATTAAGCCGCTTATAATTGCTAACATCCGCTTTATATCTCGTGGAGCCATTAATACAGTGGTGATGTATGGCCAACATTAGCATGACTATACTGGAGATCCGAGATTCGAGAGATGAGGGTACCCAGGGATCTGAGTAGAGCAGCCTTCGGTTGATTCGGTAAATAGAGATATTCCGATCCCGAGGGTGGAAATTAAGGTTAAAACATTTAAGCATTTCGGAGTATCGAGTCAGTAGAGATACACCCAACACTACTAGCTTATAGGCGGATGTACACCCGAGAGGGTATTTCGTGGACAAGATCACCTAGCCAACAATAACCATAAATAAACTCGACAATATCATCTTTATCGAGTGGCAGTGGGAGACATAAATTCTAGTCTCCATTATACAAGAATTCATTAAGACCAACTTAGTTTAGCTTAAGTTCGTATAATAGTACTCTTCACACAACACTTATATCCGGGAGCACACTCAAAGCTAATCTCAGACTAACAACACTTATCCTGCAAGGATGACATCCGTACCCATGTACACTATATTACTTGATACGACGCGTGCACTTGTGCACAGAGGCGTACATATATACACACACCACGCTTTCTCAAATTTACCGAGGCCAAGCGGCGATATAGCTCGAGCTCATCCCGATTCTAGGTCATGTGGCCCCAGGACCGAGTAGATTAACTCTGGCCAATGAGCTAGGCTCCGGCGCCGAGGCCGAGTGGCGAGTATAGCCCAGCTTCCCATCTCGATTCCTAGGTCAGCGCGCGGGCTCATACCGAAAGTAGATGAACTCGCCAATGTGAGCCATCGGGCCCGGTACGAGGCCGGCGGTGATATAAACAGCCCGGTCCGATTCCTAGGTCATGCGGGTCTGACCGAGTATGAACTCGCCAATGTGAGCTACTTGTGGCTCGGGATCGATGATGCTTTTTCAACTCGAGATACCTTCCAGCGTAGTCGCTGATGGATCGAATGTCGCTGGTCGCTTCGCAGCTCCTCGGATCGCTTCGGGCTGAAGTGTATCGTTGTAATGCCGGGTTCGGCAGTGACCGGACGCGGGCACCTTTGCAAAAACAAGAGAGAAGGGGGTCGGCGAGGGCTTCGCCTCGTGGCCGCTCCGATGCCTAAGCCGGCTTTCCCGAGAGAAAAGATGGACTCTTGCAGGTGACAAACGTGTCATGCATGAGCAAAGGCATCTTCACCGATGGGGTGGCTTTGTATTTATAGGTGTTCTACCTAAATGGACGGGTGATTGGGGATTCATTCCTATCGATGGAATATTTCTTATTATTATTCGTATTCGATTTGGTATAGATATAGAAAGAGCGCTTATTCGGGGATAATCTTCCTCTTCCTTATCGGGATCCAAATTTGATGATGAGCTATTATTATATTTCTTTCCTTATTGGTGAGATTTGATTGGATTTGCAGGATAATATATTATTAGGGATTATTCTATTTTCTGTATATATGGGAGACTTCCCATAATCGACCTTCGTGCCGAGCGGATTGGACCTTCATTCTAGGCTGGCACCAAAAGGCTTGAATGCGCAGATCTGCCCGAATGCTTCAATAATGGATGCCTCTCCTTTGAGCGATGAAGCGCATGCGTGTGTTTCTCATAATGGGCCTTTTCGGGCCCGCTAGTGGGCCTCGTGAGCCTTACTTTTTCAAACCTTATCATTATTATAACATTATGTAGATAATGGGAGATTCAAAATATTATATATTATAATTTTAAATTTTTAAATGATATTATTTTATTTCCATGGTGGTTTGGAAAAAATAAGGCTCATAGGACCCACTAGCCGGTGCCCAAGAAAGAGGCCACCAAACTTAAACACACATGCCCATCAACATAAACCCCAAGTGAGAGACATGCCTATCGCATTCGGGGTTCGTTTACGCCAACATTCTGTGCTTCCTTTGAGCGCATGTAATTTGTTGTCCAATCCCAGCCTGGAAGGCCGATTTATGGGAAGCTCCCACATATATAAAAATAGAATAATCCCTAATAATATATTATCCTACAAATCCTAATCAAATATCACAAAAAAAAGAAAGATAATACAGATTATCTCATCATCGAACCTGATTCCAATACAAGTAGAAATATTTGATCCTTAATGTCAAAATCGCTCTTTCTATATCCTATAATTTTCAACCGATATTGATGTAATAAGAAATATCTCATCCAAGGAATGAATCCTGACCACCATCCAACCTGTAGAACACCTTACTATAAATACAAAGCCATCTTTATCAGAAAGGGCACGCATACTCGCTATTACAAACATAGTAACATACCGCCTTCTAAGAAGTCCATTCTTTCAAGAAAGAAATCGACGGTAGCATCGGAGCGCCACGGGCGAAGCCCTCGTCGACCCCCTCTCTTGCTGCAAAGAGCAAGCCACGCCCCGTGCTCGTAAACCAACATTGTGCGATCCTCCATTTCAAGTCCTCATGACCAGAGCCTCACCGTCAAAGATATCGTCCATCCCTAACGACTTTCGCACGTCAGCCCGGCCCCGTTGAAAAGGTATCATCAGTTGAGCGCCACCGTAACGATACTTCGGCAATATAATCGACATTTCAAGATCGATACTCACCCAACACATAGAGCAACGCCAACTTCCCAAGGATGCAGGATCAACCAGTAACAGACAACCGACCTAAAGACACGTTAAAGCAATGCAAAGCCTAACATCGAACGAGGGTGTGAGCGCGCCTCCGCCTTTGCACCAATCACTGATAGAATGAAAGTTAGAGCAACTTACTGTGCAGATGCAACTCATTGAGACACAACGAGCTCAGGAAGGTTACAACTTCCCTCCCCTTGAGGAGCAATAAATCTCGACATTCCCTGGGGTGCTGAAGAAGAAGCAGAGTCTAACTGAGCCAGGGGGCATGGACCACAATTGGCCCATGAAGAGAGGCAACCTGCCAAACACGCGGAGAGTTGGCCATTCGAAATGAAGAAATCACGCCCACTCTCGCAAGGAGCAAGAGAACTCATCACGGGAGCAGGTTCAAGAGCTCCTCAAAGAAGAGCTCACCAGTAAAAAGCAGGTAGCGGGGAAGAGGACGCGCCCCGACATATCGCCTATGGCGGATACCTTGGTACAACAACCGAACCACCTTCACAACGAGGTGCTTCACTTCCTTCCGCGAAAAATTCGTGAAGCCACAAGGGTGCGACCGGAGCGTCGGGCGATCCGGTACTCGATCACCAACACTGGTAAAACTAAACGGTCATGGGCCCGTGACCTCGGCGCGCAGCTTCTCGCCAACACACTGCAAGCAAGGCCTAACTTGATCCCCGCTTTAATGTGTCCCACCTCATTAACCCTCATTCGGGAGAGAGAACCATCCATTATGTCATCTCCCACTTCCATCTGAGCCCAGCTCCACATTGACGGAAAGTCTCATCTACTCCAAAGACACCACACAAATTTAAGGAGTCGTGATCACCAGTTATATTCCACCACCAAGGCCTCACGCTCCTGAGCCCAAGTAGCTCTACTTCTGATTTAGAAGTTCTGATCTTATCAAGACGTGTCGGCGCACCCTATGAGTCGATCTACTTCAGCTATAAAGAGATCGCCAATTGCTATTCCTGTGGTACGCCTTGTTTCCTCCGTAGTTTCTCTTTAGACAAGTTCATTCCTATCATGCCACGCAAATTCTTACGAGTCGATCACCAAAGAGTATCATCAAGGCCCCGCCGCCCGAGCCCGGCAAGAGGGCTCACTCTGACAGTTCCCATTCACTCAAACACGTGCCATCACCAATGAGTCGATCAGGTCAGCCAGATCGCCACTGGCGCGCCCGGCCACTCTTAGAGCCTGGGGCAAGAAACACTGGACGGTTCATTCATACCCCAAAGACAGCCGACTGCACTTAAGGACGATCACTGCATGTTATATCGCTACTGAATTGAATGCCTCTGAAAGAGCCTAAGAATTTCACTTTGACTAGCGTTCATCTATCGCCACGTGCCACGCAACCTGGGTTAGAAGTCGATCAGCTCAGCTATATTCACACCGCTTTAGGGCGTCTGAGCCCGTGCATGCGCAGTCACTCGGGACGAAGTTCATTCACTCAAGACAAGCCATGCAAATCAGGAGTCACCAAATTTCAGTAAGTGTCGACGGAGCCTCGGGCCAGTCACATTGACGGAAGCCTCAACTCAGCCTCCCGCTGAGGAAGCCATGTACCAGAATGATCTCAGCCGGCCAATCCGCCTACTTTGAGCTCCAAGAATATTATCACTAAAGCCTCAACCATTCCCACGTATCATGCGTACCTCTTAGAATAAGTTCTGAAATGGCAAATGTGCTTCTGACTGAGCCCAAGAATCATATCACAGCTTCCCCTCAATCCATAGCTTCCATTACTGGAAAGATGCAAATTGAGTCGTCATCAATCCCAGTAACTCAAATGACGGAGCTCAAGAACACATTGATCTGAGCTCAACTATCTCGCCACTGTGCCATGCAAAATGCCAAATTACTTTGAGTTCAGCAAGTGGAGCCAACGAAGCCTCGCCAGCCTACATTAACGGCTCCAACTACTCTGCCACGTGCCATGTGCTTAGAATCAATTCAGCTTTGGCAACCTCACCGATTTCTGAGCCCAAGAATGCCCCACACGATTTAGCTCAACTATTCTTACTACGCCATGCGTACTTAGTAAATCACCCAAATTTCAAAGTAAGTCTACCTGACGGTCTTTCGTGAGTTCACATTGACGTAGCTCAACCATTCTACACAGCTGCGTGCCCAGGGACCGGCCCCACCACTGGCCCGCCTCGACACGAGCCTGGGGTAGCCTCACACCAGCTCAACCATTCTGCACATGCGCCGCACTGTAACCGGGCCCCTCACCCGCACCCCAGCCCCGACTCAGCCTCAAGAAACACATCGACGTTGCTCAACCATTCCCACACAGCCATGCACCTTAGGAATCACGCCAACCCTCACAAGTCACCGACTCAGCCTCGCCAGCTTCACATTGATGAGCTCAACTATTCTACATAGGCCATGCAAAATTTAGAATCGGGCTCACCAGCATGTCGTACCGTGACGGAGCCCAAAGAAATTTCTCACATTGACGAAGCTTAACCATTCTACTGGCGTGCCTGGCAGCCTAGGGAATCGCCTCTCTCTCGACTCGCAAAAATTAGTCGATTCGAGCCCAAGAAATTCACTTTGACAAGCTCGCTCTATCAGACAAAGCCACGCGTTCTGCGAAGTCGATCGCCAGATTATCGCGCCGCCCAGAACCCAACAACACAATTTGAAAGCCCAAACTTTTTCTCACCAAAGGCCACGTGAGCCCAAAGGTCGGCTCGCCTTAGGCTATACTCACCCACCATAAGGCCTACAGGCCCAGTGAGCCTCACGACCTAGCTTTAAGGTGAGCTCAACATCTCAACCTGTGCACTTAACGTAATTCATGCAAATAAGAAGTCAATTCAAATTGCTGCACAACACAAGAGCACACATACAGGCGAAAGAAGTAAGGTGGAACATCAGAGTATTCATTGAGGAAAAGGTTACATATGTCTTGGTCCCAGTTCAACAAAATATATATATATATATATATAAACCATAAAAGCCGACATCGCAGCGAAGACACAGGAGATCAAGCATCAAGGAGGCAGACGGTAAAGAAGTGGGAGCGAGCCCCGCCAGGTGCCCCTGCTCCACGGCCCAACAGAGGGACCCTCATCCTCCCCACTGGGAAGGTCAAACTTGAATCCAGCCTGGCCAGCACACCCACCTTCTTCCAAAGGCAAAGCCACCTAAACCCATCATACAAGCCTTCGCCTCAGTTTTCCAATAACCTAATCCCCCTGAGCCACCAAAGTTATTTGGTGATGAAGGTCCCCACGCAGCCCACGGCACTCCTTCTTTGGGCCGCTCACAGCCGGCAATTTCGTTACTCGCGCGACCAGCCCCCGCCCACGCAAGCGTCGCCTTATCACGAGTCACGCCCTGTTATGTGCCTTTCCAGACCCTAAGTCGCCGGATGAGAAGCTCATCCTTAACCGCTCCAAGCTCATATCGGCAAGATTGTAGCCCATCCCCTCGCTCCACCAAGTCGCTTACACAACCCGCACCATCTCGAACCCTCCTCCTAAGCTCGACCAAACGCACAGCGCTTCAAGCTGGATTTCATCTTTCTACCTTTCTACCTCCAGCATCACACGCAGGCTTCAAACTCCAGACTCAGCTTCATTGCATCCTCATCACGCGTTGCACTCCATCCCAGCCTCAGCCCGCTTCATATGTGAGAGATGCCACCCCGCCTCAAAGCCCGGGTCATGGCATGACTGCTTATTTGGCCTTTCGGCCAAAACCCCTAAAATGAGTAACACCACACACCCAAAGATAGACCACACAAACATCCAATGCAAATTAAACCAATCTAAATAGAATCAGATATGTGGCACAAATCCATGAGGCGACCCTCGAAGATATAGGGTCAAGCTCGCCACCGACGGTCTCGAATCTTGAGACCCGTAATCCACAGAATGACTAGACCACCGCCGTGAGTTCGCATCAGAAGCAAAGAGTCCCCCGCCTCCTCCACTTCGGAGCATTCCAGATCTTTTCCTCTCAACTCCTTCGCCCTTCGAAGGTGTCCTAACCTTCTTCGCTGGCGTTCTAGATGCGAATGGGCGTGACTAATAACGCGCCGCTCAATCGCCCCACCCAAGGACCTTCGCCCGCAGCAGTACGCTCCTGTGAATCGGACCGAACCGTGGATCAGACGAGTTTCAACTGCAGGCGAGATTGCAATCATTCCCAGGCTTATGAACTGAGTAGACTATAGCGTTACTGTGATGTCCCCAATTTCAGAACTTTGACTAAAGTCGCCCATCTTTCATGGAGTCCGCGTTTCAAGCCACGCTCCGTGCTCTGACAACGCTTCCAATCGAGCCGCAGTTCCCTAGTAGGTTTGGCAGCCGGAAACACAATGGCAAAAGCCTTCATAATGGAAGGGAGGCGAAGGCCCTGTGAGTAGCGTAAATGAGTGGGGCCCAATGGAAAAACTTCAGGCGTGGTGAGGCAAAGGCCTCAAAGCAAGCAGCCGCCGCACCTGGTCAAGAGTCAGAATATCCGATTTTATCAACTCCGTGAAGGACGAGGACATTTTTAGCTAACGCCACGCCGGCGGGCGCAGCTCGCCGCCGAGATCAATTCAGCACCGAGAAGCATGTAGACGTAATCGAAATAATCACCAACCGCCACGTTGCGTCAAAATGAGCGAAACACTTAATGAAGATTCTCGGGGCGGTTCCAGTCACCCAACGCTTCCGTAGTGGGGAAGCGCGCGCGTTCTTGTTAAAGCGGTCATATCCCAATTACGGTCGTCACCAAGAAGTAGCGTCCCTCCCACAAACCCGTGGGAGGAGGGAAGATCTGAATCACCGCAGGAGGGCCAGGAACGCCAGAGGGTCAGGAAGCCCCCGACGGTCTCATTCGGCTAAAAAGATAAAGGAGCAAACCACTAGGCCACTTCCAAGCCCTTGTCCCTAAAGAAAACCAATGCATCAACCAAAATACCCCAACCATTAAGGAAGCTGGAGGAAGCGATATTTGAATGCCACAAACCCCTTTTATGAAGGGATGCAGAGGAAAGCGAAGACCATTATCGAAGGCCACTTCAAAGATGCACACCATTCTCGGCACGGTAACCACATAAAGGGTCAAAACGTCGGGGGACCACACCCGAACGCCAAAGGGAGGCCGATAACATCTAGAAAAGGTGGCCCATACAGGACCCCGCCCGCTAGGCCCCACGCTAAAGTATGCTAATGGCGTATCTTAGGTATTCGAATTTTGGTATTCAATCAGGTTTACTTTTTATCAGTTCCATGGAAGAGGAGATTCTCTGGGGCATTCGTCAACTTTCACACAAATCAACGAGACACGCTACCGAACCGGGCAAATGAAATCGGAAGAGTCACCGCCGCACGCAGAGGAAAAAGAAACCACCCACCTATGATGAAAATAAACTTCGCCAATCCAACCCTAGCACTCCCTCGCCCTATCGCTGAAAAGTTATACCGGGCGAGACAAAAATGCAAAGCACCCGTGAACACAAATGTAAAGGGCATATCTCAAGAAAGATGTTTAAAATACCCGTGACAAAAAAGGTCGCATGTGGGGCACTCTTAAGAGAGATGAAAGTCCAACCCCGTGCCAAGCAAAAAGAAAAGTGTCTCAGGATCGGGAAAAATACAAGACGGGAGATGCTCATGAAAGAAACAAAAGGAAATTGAAAGAAGTGGGAGAAATGAGCGTGAAAAACCAAAGAGTCATCATTATCACAAGACAATGATAAATGACCGTTCTAATCGTCCAGCCCACACACGTGGAACAAACCAATGTGAGAAATCGCCATAAAAGCTCCTGCCCGGCACACCGCATACAGCGCGGCTTCGGGAAAACCCATAGGCGGTGGCCATGTCACGCAGCTCACTAGTCGCCCAAGAAAGAGGCTACCTGCGAAACACGCATGCCCACTAGCTAAACCCCAAAGGAGAGACATGCCCATCGAAGCATTCAGGCCCGCTTATGCCAAGATTCGCTTCCGGTGCCGCTAATGAAGGTCCATCCGCTAGGCCTGGGCGCTCGGCCATGGTGCCTCCGCAGGCAAAAGTTAAAAATAACATCCCAATATATTATCCCCTGCAACCAATCAAATTCACCATTAAGGCGAAAGAGGCCGTAATAGCTCATCATCAAGTTTATCCCAATAAGGGAAAAGCAAAGATTGGTCCTGAATAAACTGCTCTTCTATATCCTATAACAAATCCGATACTCATACAATAAGAAATATCTCATCCAATGGAATGAATCCTAATCGTATTCATCCAACCGGTAGAACACCTACTATAAATACAAAGCTACTCCCATCGGTGAAAGGCGCACCCATTACCACACAAACATACGCAACAATATTTCGCCTCTAAGAAGTCCATATCTTTTCTCTCAGAAAGAAACTCCATTTAGCATTGGAAAAGCCACCTAAGAAGCCCCCGCTGAATTTCTTTCTTCTTGAGCTTGCAGAGAGAGTGCCACGCCCAAAGGTTTACAGTATCAAGACAGAAATGATCTCATTTAAATAGACTTGATTCAGAGTTTCTAGAATAATTAAAGGTCCCTTGGCTCATCCTAATCATCTTCATAATGCCCAAACTTTAAATCCTGGTTGAAAGTGCACTATCAATTTCTTTTTTCCTTTTCAAATTAATATTTGATTTAAAAATATTATAAGTTATAATGTAAATAAAAAATAAAACAAAAGTATAAAAAGATTATGAACAAATAAATAATAAGAGAGTGAATCATAAAAATGTTTGCACCATAAGGTCGCCACAAATGGCTGGTGGCTGGAGGGTGAAAGGTCACTTCCAGAATTTTGGGTGGGTTCAAACCCATTAGAAGCAAAATTTAATATTTTTGAATAATAAAGAAAAATTCATAGAATTTCTCTGAAAAATCACATTTTTCCCGATTTTTCCATTTTTCCAATGCAAATTTTTTCAAAGCCGCCCGAAAACATATTTTTCATGGCAAACGGGCCTAAAAATCCACTTTTTTGCCTCTCGCTCCTGAACTGGGGTGATGCTGCCAACCTATGCTTAGTCCCCATCCGCCGCCATTATATAAAAATATTTTTATTTATTTCTTTTGTTATTTTTAATGTAAGTAATAGAAATAAATAAATATTAAATATATTTTAATAAAAATATAATAAAATCTGGTTGATTTATTTTATTTGTAAATACATTAATTTTAATATAATAAATATTAAAATGAAAATAAAAATTAAACAAATAATTAAGTATAGAATTTCAATTTTGTCAAATTCACCCCCTTATTTCTTTAAACTATGCGAGAATGAGAAATGGTTTTAGTAAACGGGCAAGAATCGTGATTTTGAACTGAAATTACTACCATTTCAAGAAAAATGAAAGATCAAGAGATACCTAAAGTGGAAGCAATTGATTCATCATGTTTAACCTGGCGGTGAACATCAACGGTTCAAACATGCACATGACATACAAGGGGGAATTAGTTATAGTACCTAATAGTTTAACATTGAAACTAAATGTATTAAAAAAAATGGAAGCAATTGAAAAGTGCTTCCCTCAAAACCTTCATATAAAGACTATGCATTTAATCGGGTTTCACTACAAAAAGAAAATAAAATTTCATAGTTCGTGAGGCAATGTGGATTAGAACTTCACAAGAACTTGATTGTTCTTGCTCTCAAAGGGGATAACAAACAGCACATAATCAATAGAGTTTACCTTATCTAAAAGTTTCAAATTATTTTAAATAATTATTAAAAAACATTAATTGAATCTTACTATAAAGCACTTTTTTATCCTCCAAGCTGATTCTAAAAGTGAAAATTTCATAAAAATCCCCACTATGAGTAAAAATAATACATTAAGACAACTACTTGGTCTGGCAATTTACTACTTCTTACAGAGTTTTAGCTTTGACTTTGATGCCTTTTAAAAAAATATTAAACTGGTTAACAATCTAAACCACAATCTTGTTTAGTTTGAGTTTAGTTTTCCCCTATTATAAATCTATGTGGTAAAGAAGAATGACAGTTATTTTAGATCAATTTGTTCTTAAGTTTGGGAACAGATAAGAGCTACATTCTACTTAATTATCATTTTCATCATTACAAATGCAACAAAGTTATAAACTCACATAAAGTGTTCATTGTGCCACAACAAGCATAAGGGTATAAGGAGGGAGTTCAAATTGAGTTGTTCCAGTGGGATACTTGATTGCCTGGAAAGGAAAGTGTCTTTTAAAAAGAAAAACCTCTATAATAACCACCTTCCTAATTTCTGCAGTTTTAAAAGCTCGAAAGGTTGTGCTCTCCTTGCCGCTTTGAAAAGGGTAAAGGATGACTACTAATTTTAGAATAATCTATTGAAGTCATTGAATTCCGTAATCAATTTCATATGTGGCAATTTCCCCTTAAGTTTCAAGGCTCACCTTTCATTTTTCAGATAAACCCAATGAAAATACATTGAAACATATTTTTTTAGATTTATATTTAAATTCCAATGCAGGTCAGAGAATCTTGTTATTATAGCAAATATGTATATATATAGTTAATTGATTTTTTTTGCATTATTTGATGCTGAGTAAATTCATTTCTTTATGTCTTTTATGCGCCAAGGAGCCAAAAAAGAAAATGATGACAAGCACGATAATAAATAATGTGAAATAAAATGGGATATATACATAATTATCTTTGCAACTGTTAGTACTTTATATTGTGATTAATTACAATCAATAAATGTAGTTACAGAGGGAAAGTGGGAAGCAAAGTGACAAACTCTTTTCTTCAAAACGAGAGAAAAAGTTTGTGAGGAAGTCAAGAAATGCCTAATGAATATGTAAAAGAAAAGGATGGAAGATAAAAAAATGTATCAAAGTTAAGAGATTTGAAATTTATCTTTTTAAAAAATTTTAAAATAATTTATTTAGTTTTAAAATATATGCATGTGTATATGTATGATTTGTAGTATTATCCGTACACTCATCATCATCACCCCATCAAGTATATAAAGTATTTCCAACACTTATGATAATGAAGGACTACTTAAGAAAGTATGTCTTGAAAGTATTTTAGGAATTAAGATAAATGCAAACTTGACCTCATTCGATGTCACAGGTGGATGATTTTTATACCCTTCATAAGAAGACAATAAATGAAAAATTCATCACTTGTTCAAATGCTATTTAGCTCAAATGATGGAACGTTTAACGCTTAAATAGGAAACCAACTAGTGTTTAGCTATAAAAAAAGTGCACTACACTTCTATTAAGTTATTCTGTAGACAAACATAGAATTAATTTTAGGTTTGAAATGATTTAGGAATGGAAGGAGACATGGAGAGATGTACTGTAAGAGTTATTTGTACCATATATATTGTGATAAATTTCCAAATAAGGGATGAATTTGTTGAATATCAAGGAAAGAGAACACTCAAAAGAGAAAACCCAGATCCCAAATCCTTTCAAGAAAACAGACTCCATGTGAAGTTTTTTTCTCTCTAGGATATGACTAAACATTTTATACTATAACCCTGAAGTTGCCACAGAGTGCCTCGGAGGGAAATCCCATGCTGGAACCGACAGTTGACAGTTGGTGAGGAGAGCATGACCCGAGGTAGGTGATGGTAACAGGTGACTCGAGACAAACGCAGAACTACCTATATTCGGAGGAGGTATAATCCCTGCCGGAGTGTACAAAGATAGTGATATGAAGCGCAGTGACGCGGTTCGAGAGTAGCAAAGAGCGAAGAAGAACAGCAGAGCATCGTCGCACCGCTTCAACACGCCCTCAGCTTAGCATGTGCGCACACACGTGCGAGCCGAGCACGCAGCAGCTTTTAAACGACAAGTGACAGCGGCTTGCGAGAACGCTGGCCGTTTGAGATTCGGCCAACATATCGAACCCCGTTGTTCAGATTAAGTTTCGGCAAAATGCGCCATCGCGACCAATATGGCGACTCTTAGCGCGGTAAACCGGGTTGTAAGCTAGGGCTTCGCGGTTCTAAGACAATCTGCTAGCACCAGCAATGGTGGTGCCGGAAAATGCAAATCTCGCAGCAAGATGTTGAACCCACATTATATCGCGCGGCGCGATCTGTGACAAGGCCCAGATCGCCAAATTTCAACGCGCGCCTGAACCGGCTACCGCCTTTGTTTTCTAGCTCCATCAAATTTCCCTCCAACACACACATATCCTGACCAGATGATTTATCATCTATGTTTGTTGCCAACTGAATCACCCTCTAGAGGAATAAAGAAGTCGCGGTTTAAACAATGTGCCATATATAAGGTTCCTTTAATACCTCAAGATACTGAAAGCAATTCCATTACTTGAGTAATAGTAGGTGTTTCGCGGTAGAATCGATCAGCTTCATAACACAAAGTTTATCCTGACGTGTTAGAGTTGAGGTATCAAGAGCACCAATTGTGCTTCATACACCGCGGCGTTCAGATGGGCGGTTCACCGTCGATAGAGACGTATTATTGTTGCCATGAAAGCAGCAAGATTTTTGCAAACAGCTACATTTGAGCTTTAAAGTGTTAGGTGTCACGGTGATTCTTAGCTTGCTCAAGCGTGAACCCAAGGAGTTCAAAGACCTCAAACCAAGTGAAAATTAACCAAGAGTTTTTGTATACAACCCAGTGTGTGAAGAGAATTGGTCATTTCGACAGCGAACATCAACTCTTAATCACAACGTATGGTGAACGTCATTCACGTACTATGAAAGAAGATTCGCTTGCATGTTTGTGTGAAGAGTCGACGAGGAGGTATCCGAAATGTGACCATGGAGCGTCTCCCAGTCAAGAGCTCTCTAAGTGTTAAAAACCATGCCTTAGGAGCCCAGATAGCCATGGCGAAAGCCTCAGTGGCCCTGGCACAACATATGTGGCTTTGATCTCAGAAAAACCATCCCGCCAGTATAACACTCTCCATGCAAAATTCCATTTAAAAATGCATTATTAGCCATCGACGAGCAATGGGATGTCCCCAAACCTCTTGAAACAACAAAGAAAGTAAAACATGCGAATAGTCTCTGATGCTTTAAGAACCCAGTATTTGAAAAGTTTCAAGAAGTCCGTCACGTGTTGTTGAAACTCGGCTACCAACCCAGCCTTATACTTATCCAAAGAGCCATCACTTTGGGCTTTAACTGAAAACACTTACTAGACTCACCACATGTCGAGCACCAGGAGGGAGGAACAAAGGTCCAGCTCGATCACTGGAGAGCTTGAAACTCGATTCTGTCATGGCTTGAGCTCCATAGAGAGGATTGGCTAGCCAACACGTACCCCGATGTTCTTACTTCTGAATGTAAAGGAAAACAAAAGTTTGCGTTAAAATACCATCCTTTTAACTCGAAGTTATCATGGGATACCGATGAGACGAGAGGAGGACCAACTAGAGCGGCATGTTCGACCTTAGAGGGAGAGGGTGATAAAAGAAGGTAAAAAGGAAAAGGACCTCCAGAATTAGAGGAATGTTGGACTCCCTTTGGTGTGGATGACAAATGAGTATTTGGGAATGTGGACTCGAGGATGAACGTGTGCCGGTGCATCGGATGGGAGTAAAGTCGAGGTGCAAACCCACGCTGAAAGGAATAGTTGCGAAGTGGTATAAAAGCGTAAAAGGTGGAGACTCCATAATTTTGCAGCCGCGAGGGATGCGTACAAACCCTCATGAGAGGGTATATAGTTAGGAAAAAGAAGGATCGATATGGGTGAGCCATCAAACTACACTTGCAACACCATTCTAAGGATAAAACATAGCCTTTATGAGGTTAACCGTAACTCATAGCAGTATACTTTAGATGATCTGAAGTCAAGCCATGTTTTGTTGTAAGGCCAAAACATATGGAAAGCAGCGTACCAAACTGACCTTCGTGAACAGGACCAAGTCGTCGCTCATGGCTAACCTCGGGGAACCAGAGATGATGACGAACTACAAATGTGGTACACTTCAGGTGCAGTCGAGGAAAAACGCTCTCCCCACCCGACCTAAGTCCATGAGGCTTGAGCAAGAAGAGCGCGAGAGACCAATCTCGCATTACACATACTTCCTTCGCACCTGCCGTGTTGATGTATAAGGACAAGGATGGCGAAAAAGGCACTCTAATTGTCAGAACAACGGAGCCGTAGTCAGAGACACCACCTCCCACCGGTTTGGGAGACACCGGATTTGCCAAAACCAAATCGCCAGAGTCGCCCAATCTATTTTATCAGCTAGGTGAACACGTTAAGTGCTCTGACTTCAGCAAGAGGAAAATCCATAACGCTATACTCATCACAAAAGGAAATGTAGAATCAGAGCCTTCGTGGCGAGACGAAGGAGTTGGTCCCCATACATCCGAATGGATATTCGGGAAATGGTGTCGCCAGGTGAAGAGGTGTTGAAGGCAAAGAAAGCCCGGTGCATTTTTCCATATTGGTACATCACAAAAATCATTTGAGTAACAAGAGAGATCTTTGCTATTCAACGGAAGAAAGATTCCTATATTTAGAAAAACTCAATTATCAGATTCCATCGATTTATGCCAAGTGGAAGGGCCCAATAAGCCTCAGTGATTTCAAGAGGTACCACAATGTTGAAAGCTTTCACAACCAACAATACAACGTTGAAACTTTGAACTCACTCAAAATTGCAAACCCAGCCGAGGAAGATGCATCCCAACAAAATGGAATGCTTCTCGTGGAGAAATCTGTAGTGATCGTTGTCGAGCCGGAATCAAACTGCGAGCAGATAACTCGCCAGCAAATGTAGTTGATATAGGCCGCCCTGCCACCTTTGGCATAATTTTCCTGATTGTTTGTCCTGAAGATATAGCGAAAGTAGAATCAACTCACAAATAACATCATTCTCACAAATTTGGATATATTGATTAAATTTTGGTTATGAAGGAACCAAGAAATTATTTTCGTGATGTGCAGTGACGTGAAGAGGCAAAATGATGTCCAATGTGTGATGGGGAGTTTAGACATCACCAAGTGTGTTTATCAGCTCAAAGATTCAGAGTTGCGTCTGCGAGCCCACGCGAGATAGTGATGCACTCCACCTGCCATGAAACCATGAAGCATCACCTGATAGCTTCAGCTTCGAGGCCATTATATGTTTCAGACCGAGAGACCTGAATGAGGATCCAACGTGTTAGAATGACTCTCCCTGGCGCCCTTGATTCCCGGGGTAAATCCGATTCGGCACCACCATCAAACCAGAAAGATTTGGTTTTATGTCCACCTTCCAGTCATATTCTGACAGAGAGGTTTGTTGACAAATCATCCTTCCAATAACAGAAGGAAAACGGTCTATCAACATTAGTAAAGAAACAACTTCTACCACTATCGCCCATCTTTCGAAAAATTGTCGTTGAGCAAAGTGAACAGAGGAGCCTGGATGGGATTCAATCCGCGGCTCTCAAGTCTCATCTCATGTGTTTGAAGAATATATTGTACTTCTTGAAGAGGATTGATTCACGTTGATGTCGGGATTTACAATATGTGCCTTCAATTCCGATCCGGTCCTCCATACGGGGACATGAGTCAATATCCTGTGGATTTGGTCGACTCAAAGCAGACGCATGAGGAGACATTGCTAAGGATTTAATTTTGAGAATGTAATCCTCAACATAACTGTTTCCCTTCTTCATGGTCTGGAGAGAGAGACGTAGCTGAAGAGCTCAAGCTTTGGTCTTGGCAGAAAAAGTTTGCTCAAGAACAATCCACACCTCTGAAGTTGATTTACAAGGTGTAATACGCCTAACATCCGCTTCTGGAGCATTGAAGAGAGCAACCAACTTAGCATTAAATCGATCAGTCAAATTCTTCAGAGAACGTAGTTTGATTGATTTGAGGAGATTGATCGCATTGGTGGAATCGATGTTCTCTATCCGTTTGAGTTTTGCATTGAGAAGAAAAGACTCAAGATCATGAGCTCTCACCGTCTGGCATCCGTGACTTCCAGAACAAGTAATTTGTACGATCCAATTTAATTGAGACAGAAGGTAGAACGGATGGCATCGCCATTGTCGTGGTAGATGTTGGTGCAGGAGAAATGATGCAGGAAGGGGAAGGAGGAACAATAGCCATGGATAATATCGACCGCTTCGATACCATGTCAATATCAAGTAAAGAGAACACTCAAGAGAAACTATATATGGAACTTTTGAAAAAATATTCTCTGGCGTTAAAAGAAAAGGACTAAACATTTTTATACTATAACTCGTTAGTTACAAGAGAGTGCTTGAAAGCACCATAAGAACCATTAGGCTGATACCGGTGAGGAGAGCATGACCTGTGTAGGCATGCATTTGTGTGACTTCGAGACAAACGTGAACTGGCTAATCGATATTTGGAGGAGGTATAATCTGATGGAGTGTGTACAAAGATAGTGATATAAGCACGCGTATGTGTCTTCGAGGAGTAGTAACAAAGAAGAAGATTGCCACAAAGAAGAAGCAGATGTGTTTGGTGCACAGCAGTCTCAACGATGAAATTTGTTCAAATGCTTCTTCTTCCATTACCTTGAAGACCCCACACACCATAAAGAAGATAAAGCTCAAAAGTATTCTTCTCTTCCTGTATGAATATATACGACATTAAGTCCAAGAAACAAGATAGAGAGATAAATATCCGTTTGACAATTATGATATTTTTAACAATGATAGAGTTTATGATGTACTCAACTTAATGATTATTTCCGAATTTATTTGTTGTAGATATTCTATCTACACAATATTTTCACAAAAAAAAAAAAAAAAAAAAGATTTGAATTTTCTATGCATAAATAAGTGGGGAGATGATGAGGTTTCTAGAATGAAACAAGCGGGGAGATGATTTTTCTAGGGTGAAACATCAAATCAGAGAACTTGGAGGTTATGATGATCTAAAAGGTAAAATGCATTTACTCCCAATAGATAAAGAAACTGAGTTATCAAAGTTAATCCTAACTCGTCGATAATGATTCTCATAACTTAATTAGTAGTTTCAAGTTCGAGCTTTAAGAATATAATTGTGTTTTATGGTAGAGTTTTATCATTTTTATGATCTTTCCCGACTAACTAGTATGAGGATTAGTCTAGATATGACATGACTTAAATTCATCTTCTGTGTGTATGAGCTCGATCAAAGCACTTCATGTTTTGAAAAAATTTAAGTGCAACTTAATACTATTTATTATTAGTTGAAAGAAGATTGATTGGAGTTTGGTATTGAAAGTGGTGGCATGGTCAACCGTAATCTTGCCATGAAAAAAACCGACGCTTCATTTTTGATTTGATATTTATATAAACTAAAACTTAATTATCATATGGTTAACAAATTTTCGATTAATCATATATCGTTAACTAAAAATTGATGTATTATATAATATATATATATATATATATATATATATATATATATATATATATATATATTTTGAATTAAATAATATTATATGTTATACTAATATATAAAAATTTATACTAATATTATATATATTATATACATTATATTTTTAAATTGAAATATAATATTAGTATTTTTTTCAATTGATTATCAAGATCAAGATTTATAAAATAAAACCCAAACTTAAACCAAATCGGGTATATTAAACCTAGTCCCAACTTATATAACACAAAACACACAAGTTGATTATTAATAATACCATGGTTCGAACCCCTTCAACATTAATTTTGTAATTATACGAAATAAAACACAGGACACTCCAGAGGTTTATTAATTATTATATATTATAGATAGGATGAATACTCTCATCCTGATCCTGATCCTGCTGAGTAATAAATAAGCTAGACAAGGCCACCGTTATTTAAAACATTACTGGGTCTTCTTATCACTCTGATATATACTTTTCGTACATGGCTTTACATTTGTTGCCAGACCAGGTCAGTCCTAGGTTATATCACCTGGTGCCCATTATTATTAAGATATTTTTGGACCTGCATGCAGCTTGATGCGACATTTCCACTATAGATTTTCCTGCAAAGATGGAAGAGATTAATCCACAATTGTTGCTGTAATATTTCCATAAATTAATAGAAAAATATTTTATTAAAAGACATCAAATAACTTAAATTTGTGAATTTAATCAAATCACCCGTTAGCATACTTAAAGAAAATGCTGAAACTAGGAAGCACTCCCTCCCATTGAATAATATATACCACCTAGAAGCTGCAGTTGAAGAAGAGAAGATTCAGACTCGAACAACAATGAATGTGATGGTTACCCAATGCTCGACTTAATTGAGACCTTGCTTGCTTGCTTCATAGTTGTCATTTGGGCATGGAATTTTATATATATATATATATATATATATATAGCAATCAAGAGCTAGAGTTGCTTTCAGCAGATGATAATGATCAGTTTGGGAAGATAAACTGATCAGCCTTGATCAGTTTGAGTTTGAAAATGTCTCATTGGAGACATGTGATATATATGTCTACTTTAATTGATTAAAACATGCTGATCCATGCGATGCCTTGTTAGCTAGAGGTCAGTTTGGAGGCGATAATTAATAACAGATATGCCATCCGACCTGGTTTAATTTGAACATGCACGCACTATACAAACATGAAATGAATAAATTATTTGGTCTACCGTAAGACAATACGTTAATGTTTGGATCATAAACATATGATTTTTTCATATGCTAATGTTTAAACAGGCACAACAGGGCATAGGTGAAGGGGTGTCCTAGTTCAAGACTCAGCGGGATAGTTTACTACCTACTTTGAAATTAAAGTTTATAAAGAAAAGCCACATATTGTGGTATTTTCTATTCAACTAAAAATTTTAAAAATATAGTAATAAGTCATAAAAAATTTAAAAAACAAATAAATTGAATGCGGGAATAGTGGTTTGGCATCGGTTTATTCTCATGAGTCTAACCTGAGAACAAATGTTTAATTTAAAATCAAGACAACATTTTATTTCCAGATGTGTGTACGTAGGTGAATGAATCCGTCGGCATCAGTTTATCTCCCCCCAAACTGACCTAGCTAGCTAACAGATATGAGATGGCTTCAGATATATCATCTCCTCAAACTGAAAGCTACTCCCTTAATTTCTATAAATTTCCGACCACTATGAAGCAAGCAAGCAAGCTCACCGAAGCATTGTTTCTTGAAAGTCTGAATCTTCTTCATATATTCAATGGTGTGGGGAGGGCTTCCTGGTTTCTTTGTAGCGATATTTCTTGTAGTATATTATTTTATGGAAGCAAGATAGGTTAATTTATTTCTTCAATCTTAATTTGCAGGGAAATCCACAACTGAAAATGTCATAGGAGGCGACTGGGTCGGAGCCACGGCCATGGAAAAAACACGAAGATGAGAATCTCACTAAGGAGAAGTTAAAAAATAAACATCTTTCTTGGCAAGACATCGCAGGAAAGGCAGGGCTGGCGAGGAGTGGTAAGGAATGTGAAAATCACTGGGAACAGCTTTTGAAGGAAGACCGGATGTTGCGCCTTCGTTATGAATCAAGTATTGGCTAGGTTAGAGATCATGATCAACCAAGAAATCACCGACGACCCAGATATTTTGAAGCTCTTGGATGACCTTTTGCCGAGACAACGAGATTTTCAACTCCTGTTTGGGCTCCACATACTTCATGAGCATGCATGCTCCTCATACACGTGATAATTTCGTCGTTGATTAGTATGCTTAATCTCATTTACTTTTAGCTTCTCCATTGTCATCAATCTATCTTATGATAATCATAATAAAGCTGCTTGTTTTGTGTTCTCTTTCTAGTGGTACACGATATAATGGCTTCCCTTCTTTACCTAAATGGTTCATTAATTTCTACAAATGTTAATTTTCTTTGATATAATGGCTACATTATATATATATATATATATATATATATATATATATATATATATATATAATTATGTTGGGAAATTCCCACATTTCAATTAAACCATAACGGAATATCTTTGGAGGTGGGGCCCACCACGTCAGCAATCGATTGATATTCATAATAAGGATAAAGATTTCGATGGTTTCCATAAAAACTTTTCACAAATGATTTAGAATATCTAACCTCTATCAAATTTTCACCATATTTTAATAAGAGTATGTTCTTTAATTTCTTGTAAAAATAACATTCTTTTTTAATAAAATATATGTGATTACATAATATAAAATTACAAATTAGTCTAAAATGAGTTATTTTTCAAAAGGAAAACTTACAAATTTTGGATTATTTGAGGTTTTTTTACAAAAATATTTTTAATATTATTAATACATTAATATAAATTATATTCCATCAACTACTTACTATCCATCGTTATAAAGGACCCTATTTTTATAATAAACTAATTACATTTACTATTTAGGAATCTAGTTTCTATCAAACTAAAAATTTACTTAAGAGACTTTTAATTTAACTTTTGAGCTTAGTACAATTCTTCAAATTACTCAAGCACCTCAAACTAGTTAATTAAGCTAAATTTTACTACCTAGAAAAAATGGGAACAAAACGAGGAGGATTCACACTACTTATAGTTGAAAAGTCAATTTTCCTTGTTTTTTTTTGGGCTAATTCCCTTGTACTTTTTCTGAAAATAAAATATAAAAATTTAATGGGGTAATTAACAGGAATAATGCATAGTTTGGTCGGCCTTCTTTAATTAGTATCACTTAGGATTTAACTATGAATAATCTCACGTTTAGAGGGTCCCGTATCCAATAGTCCCCGGTCATCAGACCGAATGAATGAGTTACAAAATTAAAATCATATGTGTCAGCATCTTCTCTCAAAAACTCAACCCATTCTTCTTCAACCAATTCCATTCTCCTCTCAATTTTTTTATTTGTTTATTGGATTTATTTTTGAATTCGAACAAGATATAAAATTTGATTTTGAAAATCCTCTGTTTCGATTCTCGTCGTATAACTATGATAAGTTGATGTCACCTCCGTTCCTGGATTCTGGCTATTAAAAGGAGGATGTGGTGGTTTGTTGTCGAAACTTGATTCTCAAGAGCTGGACCTTGATATGAAGTGACTCGATTTGACAGTGAGTTTGTTTGTTTTTTTGGAGAATTATGGTTTCATTTATTTTCTCTGGAAAATTTTGTGTTTTCTTTTTTTTAGGGTAAAGGAATGTTTGTTTGGTTGTTGGGAAATTACGAGAAAATATAATAAAAGAGGGGGAAGTTTGAAGCTTGCTTCATTGAGTTTTCTCGAATTTTGACTTGAGTAATTTCTCCCAAATTTTCCTTTTCAAAGTACAATGACTGTGACCACAATTTTTTCTTTACAAATGATAAACTTAATTTTTCTCGGACAATAATTTTTCCTATGAAACAAACATAAATTGTAATGCACTGAAAAAAACGATTCTTTTTCCTATTGTTGTTTCACTTGTATTAGTTGAATTACACGGTTGCTACGGCTTTGTTTGTTTATTTTCCGATTTGAAGGAACTTTTTTAATATTTTTAATAACTACTTTGCTTGGAAAACCTCTGTTTGGTTGTTAAGAAAACCAAGAAAAAACAAAATCATCCAGTTATCCATGGCAACAATCCTCTTTATTCTTTCTTCGTGGTAATTAAAAAAATTTCCCAAAGGATTTCAGATTTGTAGGGTTACAAATGTCTGTTATACCGATACTAATTAATTCCATCATCACACAAAGAAGAAGAAGACAACAAGAAGATGAAGAAAGAATAAATGGACCTAAGAAGAATGGAAGAAATTAGGGTCTATTAATAAGGATTATGCCACGAGGATAACTAAACCGATTAAGTTTGGCCACGACCATTCGTATATGAGACTCTCAAAACGTGAGATTATTCCTAGTTAAATCATTGACTTGACTAATTATAGAAGACCAGCCAAAATAATGATTATTCTTATCAATTATACGAAATGCAATTATCTAATAATAATATTGATGTAGATGTTGATGTATTAAATGATTATGATTGCACTATCATGGACTCCCACGAGATCTTTTGAAATTTTGATACTTCAACAAATATTTTTGGAAGTGTGTATTATCCAACTTACTCCGTCATTATGCAAATAACTAGTATTTATATGGTACTAAAATTATTTAAGTTATGAAATTTTTAATGATACAATTTTTGCAATGATAGAAAAATTAAAAATATTGGGGAGAAATACCTTAATTTATTATATTGGTTTAATTGTGACCCTAGATTAAAATTTGATGCTTTAGATGAATGGTTGCAAGTTATTTACAATGAAGATCAAATAAAATTGAAGAATTAAAATGAAGTAAATTGCTATTATATATTTTATATAACATTTATAAAGAAAATATTTGGTGTAATAATATACGATAAAATCATCCACGACAAGTTCCTCATCTTTTTATAAAAGCCTTTTAGAAATGTTCAAAAGTAGAAAAAAGGCGGCAACAACTAGTTCTCCAAATAATACAACAAATATAGATAGATATCTCAGTGTAGAAACAATTCCATTTGAAAATAATGAAGAATTTGATATTTTAGAATGGTGGAAAAAACAACAAATTAAATACCCGTTGTTATCTATTATTGCACGTGATGTAATAACCGTGCCTGCGGAGTACGTCGACGAAGTCAACAGAGTGTAGGTGGAAAGAGTGGTTAGCAAAGAGACGAATTCGGTCACCCCAAGCAACGGGGCCAAGAGTATGTTTAAAAGATCGGAGCTTCTGCTCTGACAAGAGATCGCATGATCATGTTCGAGAACTAACTAGTATCGATACTGTAGAACTTAAAATATCACATTACGAATGGATTCAAAGATAGTTCCCACCGTAAAATAATTATTAAAATATTTTATTGAAATGTATATTGTATTTTTATTTTACATTGAAAAGTACAAATGACGACAAATAAGTAAAGCAACCTAGTCGTATGTACTTATTTTGTAGTGATGTAAACTTTTCATACATTTGCAATGTAATTATATTTGATTAATAAAATTTTAAATGATGTATTTTTTTATTTTGAATTGTTTTGCTTACTTTTATTTAACTAATACAATTTAAAATAAAAACCTATGTGAGGGGTTTGGGCTGCGCTTAAGTGGGCTCTGGGGACGGCCTGGCGGTCTATGATGGGCCTTTAGATTCGCTCAAGTGTCCCAAAGCCCATGATTCGGGCCAGCCCACCGGGCCGGGCCGGGCCTGAAATGAAGCCCGCGGCCCGACCCGCCTTGATCCAAGCTGGGCCATGCTCGTCTCCCCTGCCAGGGCCTGCCAGCCCCCGTGCCGGCCGGCCCAGCAGCCCTCCGGGCCCGGCCCCGGGCTGAGATCACTAGTATGAAGATGGGTTCTCGCTATATGCTCTTTTCCCCTCTGAGGCGTTGTCTCTCATGACTCGCTTAAGGAAACTCTTCTAGATGACAGGTCCCAGTAAAAGTCTCGTTATAAGTAATGTTTTTTAAAGGTGAGCATACATGCAGACGTAAGTTCGTGATTTAAAAAAATAATAATGAAGGCAAAATTTTTAAACGATTATTATACTTAATATATATATTGGTGATTTTGAAATATGTTAGTATCCAATTTGTCAAAATAATTTATTATTATATTTACCAAAATAATAAGACATGAATGGGAATTTTATTTAAAATTTGTGATTTTAAAAAATAAAATAGAAGTAAATTTTTGAAAGATTATTATACTGAAAAAATAAATTAGAATTTTTGAAATATGTTAATGTCTATTTTTCTAACATATAATAAAATAGTTATATTTAAAAATAATTTTTTAATAATTATAAATTATTGTTCTTATTTCTTATAATAATAATTTTTTTAAAGTAATAAATTAATTTATTATTATATTTTTTTAAAAACTGCTTTTAAAAAACAAATTACAAAAATCTTTAATTTTTGCAGAATTTTAAAATGTTTTTGAATACTAAAAATCTTAAGTTTGGAGCTTACAACAATATTTTATGATTTTTATCAAAAAAAAAAAACTTAATATTAAAATGATTAAATTAGGGAACGGAGAGTAGTGGGAAATAGGATATGAAAAAGGCCGGAAGGAAAAAGGTGTAAGACCCGAGAAAATTTCAATTTTTTGGAAAATGGTAAAATAGTAATTTCGGTCAAAATCCGAAATTTTTCTAGATCTCTGATGATGAAACTGGATTTCACCGTTGAATCAAGCTGTGAAATCTTAGCTACCACGTTGGAGCCACAAATTCGAGACGTCTAATTTGTATGTTTTTTTGAGGCATCAGTATCAAAAAAGCCAGAAAACGAAATCTGAGGTGACAAAAGTCACCTATAACATGTACTCATGTGACACATGTTGCATGAGTAGAGAGAGTATGGAAATGGATGGTTGAGATAGTGCCAAATGTCGAAAATCCAAACTTAGGGACACAAATGACATTTCGAATTCTTAATGAGATAAAGACAAAATAGCCAAAAGTGTTGTCTTCCTCATTTAGGAGCCAAAAAGAGACCAAACGTGAAGCAAAGGGAAAGGGGAGATGCAGTAGGTGAGATTTGTGATTTTTAGTGAGAGAGTAAGAGACTTCTCTCTAAGATCCCGACTAATCCGACCGTCGGATTTCTTCGGAGCAAGAAGGAAAGTCGTTTCTACGCGGTGAGGGCAATGCTTTACCCTAGATAAGGAATTTCTACAAACCCGTGGAGGTAGGGGTTTTATCTCACTTGAGTTAATTTGCTTAAGTGTTTTGTTAATGTTTTGGCTCGAGGCCTTGAACGGCCATTTGAAGTCGGTCCCAAATCTCGGAACCGAGGTGTGGAAGTTTTAGAAACCCATTTTGACAAATCCGTGATCATCCACCTGACCGCTTGGGTCAAGTACTTGTATAATCTGTATATAAATTGTATCAGGGTATGTATGAGGCCAGAATGGCTATGAAATCGTTCACCTGGGCTGAATCGATGTTGGATGATCGCCGTGAACAAAGAACTCCGAGGGTTTCAATCGTTCCCATGAATAGTGTTTTGTGAGAAATGTGTATGGTCGAGTAATTCAAATTGAATTGCTCAGATTTGTTAATTAGCCCATGTGGAGCTTTACTTGTGTGTGTAATGGATTAAGAATTCACATAACATGCTTTGTGTGATTTAATTCGCGTCCATATGCTTGATGACGACGGCACGCTATTGCATTTAAATTCATTAAATGGCATAATGCATTCATATGCACCGGGTAACCTAAAGATTAGGTGTGTGTGCATGACATGAAAAATTGAAAGAAAATTAACATGATTTGGAAAGGAATTTCACAGGATGATATTCCGAAGAATGGGGTTGGGAGACGGTCTAACATATCATTTCGGATGAGGACCATGATCAAGCATTGAAGTTCTCCAACACATTCGCCGGGAGTGTTAGTCCCCATCTTTTATATAATCTTTAGTGTATTTTCAAGAACAAGCAGTTTTGTTTTGAATGGTGTTTTTCATACAGGTTTAGCAAGTGCGAGGAGTTCTGAGACTCGAGACATGGATTTGGGGATGTAGACATTCGGGCAGATCACGACTGGGCTTAACGCTGCTTACATGTAGATCATTGCATATACACTTAGCGGAGTAACCCATTTGGTGGTGATCTCCAATTAATAGGCATTAGCCTCATCTCGTCGAGGGAATATATTATTTCAGGTATAGGGAGCGTTCGAGGCGACGACTCATCTTAGAGGTCGATTAAGAAGAAAGCCGGTTTGTGGCTTTGATGGTGTTTTAGTTGGATACATGTATTAGAATTTTTTTCATTTTAATATATGTTGTATAAGAGTAATTTATTAACTCTTGAAGCTATGGTTTATAGTTGATGATATTGATGAGTATTGTCAGGAGCAAGCCCAAGTGGCCGTTTTACTCATGTATATGTCTATGATGTTGTCAGATAAGTTATGCACCGTGGGTAGAGCTCCCGTACAAAGGAGACTCGCCTCGATTTTCACGAGTGGTGTCGAGTAACCCACATCCACTACTTTTCCGTTGTGTTGACGAGTAGTCACCGCACTCCTAAGCCGGGCTACAAAAGGTTAAAAAGGTTTATCATCGGGATGGAGCAGATGAAAACAACGGAAATACAATAATGGAGGGAGAAGAGGAAAGGGGAAAGCTTTGAGATTTCTCACCGATATTGAAGATGATATCAAGAGAAGAGGTCGTCGATGCCTTTGCGAAGCTATATTGCTGGCGATATAGGCATGTTGACAGAAATGTGGGGTTTTTTTTTCCCATTTGTTCCAAATGAGTTAGGGTTTTTAGGGTTGTAAGGAGGGATTTGATATTTTTTTTTTTTCAATTTTTTAAGGCCAGATCAACCTCTCAAAAGGCGTTTATCTACTGCGGATCAAGCAAAGGCGCCTTCTATGCCTCTGCACTGCATCAACGTAAGAAGGCTTATGCCTTATATGTATTTTTTTTTTTTTCGATGCCTGAGGTTTTTTAGGCGCCTCACCTGAGACGCCACCAAAACGCCTTTGAAAACATTGGTTATAAGGCATAGGTCCTTTGTGGGTAAACTCTTCTTTGAACTTGGAATGAACATGAAGAAATTAACAAGGCTTTTTATCTTTGATTTGTTTTGCTGGATTAGTTGCTCAAGACTTTTGGTCTCAACCTGGACTCGATGAAAAATGGATCACTACTATGGAATCGCCGAGAATGATACCGACCTAATTCACAACCTATTAGAAGTAAGATGCTCTATGGGACCCTCACGACTGTGAGTAACACTTAAATGGGCCTACACTTACCTTCTACGTGTGGAAGTTAAGACTTGTCCATGTAACCTTCTAGGCGTGGAAATGAATATGAATCAATATATATCAATGAAAACAATTGACCCTAGCATCCTTTTCTCGAGTTCTTTCTTTGAAATCAACCCATTCCTAGTGAATGATTGATAGGTTGAAAGCGTGGTGTGTATAAATGTACGCCTATGTGCTCAAGTGCACGCGTCGCCCCAAGTAATATATGCGCATACCCATGGTACTACATCGATCCATCAGATAGGTGTTGAATTACAAGATCGCTTCAGGAATATTATATCCGATATAAGTGTTAAAAGAAAAGAGTACAGATCTAATGTCAACTAAACTAACTATTCCGAATGAATTATTGTGTGTAATGGAGACTAGGGCTATGTCTCCTCATTACTGATGGATTATTTCTTAAAGATGATATTATTCATTTATTTAAGATTTATTGATGGCCAGTGGATCTTGCTTACGAAATACCCTCTCAGGTATCCGCCTATTTCGCAAGAGCTGGAGTGTATCTCTACCCCAAACTCGACAATTCGAAACGCTTTAAATGTTCTAACCTTAATTGCCACCTTGGGATCCCCAATATCCTATTTACCAAATCAACCGAAGGTCGCTTACTTAGATCCCCGGGTCTCTCATCTCAATCTCGACTTCCAAAGATAGTCAGTGCCAATGTCAGCGACATCACCATAAATGATTCAAGATATAAAGCATAACAAATTATAAATAACTAATAATATAAAATATGAATCTTTAATCCATGCAAATGTGACAGGGTTCAACAACACCCTAGGTATAAATCTAGAACATACTGAACGAGAAAACACAAATAGTTAATCTATAAAACATCAGTCTTTCTGTCCGAAAAGAAGAAGATACAAAATGATGGCTCTTTTCCAAAGTCAAAGTCTCACATTGATCTCCGACTTCTTAAATTCCCGTCCCTTTTGCTTTTAATGATCGAGGCATAATTCGCGCTTAATCACAGACAGTTAAAAACATCGCTGACAAGCTGAGACGTCAGCGACGTTGCCGCTTGTTACCCTATGATATGTCAATCAATCGTCGCGATGACGCCACAACGCTGATCGCCGCGATCGTCTGTACCATCTTTATGCACCGCTCCTTCGCTTCCAAAATTGTCGTGCCGCCTTCTTTCACCGCATTCACACCAATCGCACAACCACGCATCGGCCAAACAATACGTATTTAAATATAAAATAACGCCATAAACATAAGACAGACGCGGGTATAACCTGAATATTTCTGCCACTCATCACACCCAGTCCTACTTGCTTGTCCCCGCAGAACCGACTCTAAACTCGAACACACACCCTACATACTATAGTCTAACACAAAGATAGTGATGCACATGCTGATAGATAGAGGATTAGATTGGATCGACCACACCGCCACAAGCTTTATTTGAAGTTCAAGATTTGCAAAGGTGTTCGACTTTCTAAAGAACTAGGTTGAACTTGAAGTTGACTAGTGCCTCACCCTCCATATCAATAACCCTTCCTAAGGACCCTATAAAAGAAAATGACTCTAGTGTACACTCTTGCCCGACGCCCCAAACTTGAGTTCAACTCGCCTAATTGGGGAAAATCTAATCGCACAAAGACTTAAATCATCGCTGTAATTTGTATTATACCTACTCACAACATAGAATCAAAACTAGTGCCCGTAAGTTTATGTTAAGTGTTCATGTAGTGGGGATTAGTCAGACTCCCCACCAACTGTTATGGGCACCAAGATCCAGCCTCTCGAATGTCACCTCGAACACTCAACTAAACCTAAAGGCCCTAAGTCAGGAAACTTCCATCTTCCGTCCCCGAGTAGCAAGGAAGTCAATGACCCCTACCGGCTCAGGCATCACCGTGCCCCGCATCGCGGCCTGGATTCCGATCGAAGATCCCAATTTATTCTATCTCTATTTTTTTTTTTCAACATAATCCTCTTTTATTAGCTGTATCCCATCTCTTTGGTGTTTAGACTCCTAAGGTTTGTTGAACCTTTCAGACCTGGGTCACACCTGTGCATACCCTAAGCTCATTTGTGCGAAGCAGGATAAAGCCCGAGAAATAGTTTCCTAAACACCAGAGGTGATTCACTATGCCTCCCACCTACTCAACCCAATCCCGAGCATTCAAACATCCACTAATCCTTTCACCATGACAATAGTGGATTCGAATTAAAAGTGACCCCTACTCAAAGATGGCATCACACACAACTACTCAAACACGACAATTGTACTGCACATATATGATTCACCTAAAACACAAACATGAACTCGAACAATAAAATTCAACTTCCTAAGATGAGCAAGATAAACAAACTAAAATGAATGTAAACTAATACACAAACGAAAATAAACGGAAATGTAAACTAACATGCATAAACCAAAAACGCTGGCAAAAAATAAACACAAACTAATCTAAGAAAACCTGAGCACCACTAATTATTTCTCTCCCCCACCCCACCCCAAACAAATACAAGTGGTCTCACCGCACTGGTAGCCATCAGGTTAGCGGCGGAACCCCCGGTGATCGGGTATAGGTCATGCACATGCACAAAGGGTGTGAAGTCAGGCAGCCGGGTCTCAGCCGATCACACACAAGAATGAAAATGCATAACACCGCACGATATCGCCGCGAAGTGCCTCCATGATCTGTGAGGAGGACTGCCCCGGTCTCATCCCATAATGCACAAAGTCACAAGAAGTATGAGCACCGGTCCTCAAATCAGGCGGATCGAGGGAGTCATTTCAAGGGTCGCGTGGTGGTGGAGGTGGGTGGGAGTAGGAGGATCGCTTCATCGTCATCCTTGGGTCAGAGTCCAGCAGTCATAGTCATGAAGCCTGCCCCGTCCGAGTCATGACCTGAACGAAATCCCCAGCGGCACACCCATTTCATCCTTCTCACCATATCACTGACGGGGTGTGTAACCAGCCTCATTGTCATCTAGGGCACCTGCTCATTGCATAAACTATAAATAAGAAAAGGGTTCCTGCTCATCTGAAACCCGCTATGGCTGATGACATCCTTCATAACCCCGCCTAACATCGGAAGGAATATCCTCACGATGGCATAATTGAGTATATTTTCATCTAGGCACTCATTGCTGTGAAGTGCAATCCTTTGTCCTGGGGCTTCCACCAAGTAACCAAGTATGAGTATATTTTATTCGATGTCCTTCTATACTTCTGTCCTATGTCAGAATTCCATGTAATTTTATTGTGCTCATTGAAAGCGACCAAAAGGAATGTGGTTTTAAGTTCACTTACAACAGATATGTGTACGATGTTGCTATATCAAGAAGAAACCCCTACATCTTCTTTTCGGGAATTTTCCTAAGGGCAGTAATTGATAGTTTCGGGGCGCTGACAAGAAATCATTCATGATAAGGAATTGAAGAAGAGCAAACCTCGAGGAACGTGATAACTACAATCTTTACTCCTCGGCTAAGGTTGATTCCTACAATACTTCATTCCCTAGGTTTGAAAGTCTATTGTTATCGCTGGGATGTAATTATGTGTATAGCTAGATATTAAACTCAAATATTATTTACCATTATTTTCTTTTTACTTTATCAGAGGAAGGTCTCATTGTTGAAGTTGACTCACCAAGTGAAGGTGTTTCAACTAGTGACATGACAAAGCCATTCGTATGTAAGTTTCGAAACACCTAAGGTAGAAACGTAGATGAGAAGAAATTTTTTCCTTGATATTTTGCATGCATAGTGTTTCACTAGGTCTTTTCTGAAACAACAAATTTATTTCATTCTTCCTAAGTTGTTTGCTAATTTTTTGAGATAGCTCAGCGATTTAGAATAACAAGACAACGATGCACAAATTGCATCAACCGTAACTCCCCTAGAAAAGCGTAACTACCCCCATCACATTTCGGTCATTTTCTCATGATGATGAATTTGCAGCAAATAGATTCCCTTTGTGAGTGTCTACTTTGTAAAATTTGCGCTTCGCTCATAGAAAAAAATAAAAAGTACAAATATGTAATTGGGTCCACTTCATAGATCCACTATATGCCGCTTTGGAGCTCCTGATCGTTGCTCTCAAGAGCATCATTTGGAGTTCTTGCCTGCCACCTAGGGTGACTTTTTTCATTTGGAAGGCCACATAGGGGAAGTCTTGATTTTGGACAAAATCTGTAGGAATGGATTATGTTTGGCAAAGAGATTTTTTTTTGGCCATTTTGAAGTTGAAATTGTTGATTATATTCTTTTTCACTGTATGAAGTAGGGTCTCCACCGGGCTCATGCGCCAAGTGGGCCGTCTGATCAACCAGGCCCGAGGCTCAGCTCGGCCGGCCCAAGATAAATTAAATTTTAAGGCCCGTAATAGTCCACGGGCTTTATATCGGGCAACTCGACGGGCCGAGGTGGCGGGCCGGACGGGCCCAGGGGTAACGGGCCCAGAGTGGCGGGCCTGACGAGCCCAGAGTGGCAAGCCTGGCAGGCCCCCCTTCCTCTTTCCCCCACCCGGCCATAAGGACCGCTGGCTCCTCCTCCCTGCAACGACGTGACTGTCAGACACCCTTTTTTTTTTTTTTCACTTATTTTTTTCTCTCATAAATACTACACAAATTTCCTTCTTAATTTTTCATCAACTATCTCTTTAATTTTTCATACTTTCCAAATTCACTTCATTTTCACAATTTGCCTTCATTCTTTAATACTTCATTTTCTTCAATTATTCTTTATATTGGCATGATATTATTGTGGTGCAACCGCTACTGGTGACTTAATAGTTCATATTTTAAAGAATTTCGCTTCGATCTTTCCAATTGAGTAATATTTCTCCACTTCTACTTTTTTCTTATTTATTACATTTATTTTGATTCATTATTTTATTTTTAGTATAATATTTTATTAATAATTTTAATATGATAGTATGTGCATCTTCTTCTAGTCCATGTGCATCATTAAGAAAACTTAGTTCAAATATATGGAATTTTATTGATAGAATAGAAATAATTTTAGAAAATAATAAAAGAAATAAAGCAAATGTAAAATTTGTAGCAAACTTCTTAGTGGTGGATCAAATTTGGGCACAAGTCATTTAAAAAACACAATGAACAATGTAAAACTACATACGTAGATATTAGGAAATTATATGCAATTAGGTAAAGATGAATGTGAAATTTAAAACATTACTTTCTTATGATGAGTTTGCTTTGTCGTGGAATCTAGTGATTGATTACATAATAAGAGCCGACCAACCTTTTAATATGATGGAAATCAATGATTATTCGTAACAATTCAAATATCGATTAATCCTCAATTCAAAGTGCTGGTCCTGAACAAGTCATAAGATATATTATGAAAAATTTCAAATGTAATCGAGAAAATTTAAATAATATTTTTCTTGCAAATTTTGAAGGAAAATTTGCTTAACATCTGATATTTGGACATCTTTAATGCATAGAGGCTTTTTATGTGTCATCGCTCATTATATAGATAGTGAATGGATGTTAAATAAAAGAATTTCATTTAAAACACAAATACTCCACATAATGGTAAAAATATAACAACTTTTTAATAAATAAATGATGAAATTATAGATTTAGGTATTCGTGATAAAATATTTTATACACATTAGATAATGCTTCCAATAATGTGATGTAGTAAATACAAAGATTAAAAAAGATTTTTGGCAAATAAAAGATGCCGATCATAAAATTATTTCACGTACGCTGTTGTGTACATATTTTTTTTAAAATTATATTGTAAAAGATGGATTAAAACAAGCTGATAGCACATTAGAAAACTTAGAGACATTGCATATAATATTAATTGTTCCCAAGCAAAACATGAATTATTTTTTGATTGTTGCAAAATTGTAAATATGAAAAGAAAAAATATAAGTTTAGACATACCAACTAGATGGAATTCTACTTATAAGCTTTTACAAAATATAAAAAGTAGTACAATTATACGAAATGCAATTATCTAATAATAATATTGATGTAGATGTTGATGTATTAAATGATTATGATTGGCACATCGCGACCTTCACGAGATCTTTTGAAAATTTTGATACTTCAACAAATATTTTTTGTAGTGTGTATTACATCCAACTTCACATCAATATTATGCAAAATAACTAGTATTTATATGGTACTAAAATTATTTAAGTTATGAAAATTTTTAATGATACAATTTTTGCAAATGATAGAAAAATTAAAAAATATTGGGGAGAAATACTTAATTTATTATATTGGTTTAATTGTGGACCCTAGATTAAAATTTGATGTTTTAGATGAATAGTTGCAAGTTATTTCAAGTAAATGAAGATCAAATAAAATTGGAAGAAACAAAAATGAAGTAAATTGCTATTATATATTTTATATAATATTTATGTTAAAAATACTGGTAATATTATTACTGATAAAATCATCATCCACGATGTTCTTATCTTTTATAAAAGCCCTCTTTTAGAAATGTTCAAAAGTAGAAAAGGCAACAACTAGTTCTCCAAATAATACAAAAGGATATAGATAGATATCTCAAGTAGAAACAATTCCATTTGAAGATAATGAAGATTTTGATATTTTAGGAATGGGTGGAAATGCAAATAAATTAAACACCCGGTGTTATCTATTATCGTATGTGATGTATTAACTGTGCTCGTGAGTACAATGCACTGAAGTCATAAAGTGAAGGAAGAGTGGTTAGCAAAAGTGAGATGTAATTTGTCACCTCAATCGGGCAGAGTATGCTTAAATGATTGAGTTTAACTGACAAGAGATTGCATGATCATGTTCGAGAAGCTGAACTAGTGGCTGATACAGAGGAACTTAAAACATCGTAAGACACAGAATGGATCAAAGATAGCTCCCGCCACATAAAATAACGTGACAAAATATCTTTATTGGAAATGTATATTGTATTTTTTTATTTTCTTATGGTTGAAAAGTGAAGAAATGATCGACAAATAAGTAGGTGTCAACCTAGTTGGGATGTACTTATTTTTGGTAGTTGATGTAAACTCTTCATACATTTCTAAATGTAATTATATTTGACACAAATTTAAATGATGCATGGTTTTAAATTGTTTTAGTTTACTTTTTATTTAACTTTTTGAATACAATTTAAATAAAAACTGCATGTGAGGGGTCACTTAGGCGGGCTTTGGCCGGCCCCAGACAGCTCCCTCCCGCGGCCCCATGACCAGCCTTGGGACGGGCCTCCGCGGCCCCAGGCGGGCTCTAACCGCCCTAGGGCGGGCCTCCGAGCCGGCCTCGGGGCTGGCCTCTCCGGGCCTGGCCTCCCCGGGCGCCCAGCCCATGATCCGAGCCAGCCCCACCGGCCGGCCGGGCCTCAAATGAAGCTCGCGCCCAACCCCGCCCTTTAAGGGGTCAGCCTGGCTCGGGCCTGTGAGCTGGCCGGCCAAAGCCCATCGGCGGGTCGCTCCAAATGGGCCTCGGGCCTTGGGCTTTTTGGAGATCACTAGACTATGAAGATGTGGGTTCTGCCTATATGCCTTTTCTTTGAGGCGCTTGCCCTTCTATGACCTTAAGGAAACTCTTCTAGATTTGCATAGGTCCTGAAAGGGTAAAGTCTCGTTATAAGTAATGTTTTTTAAATGTGAAAGCATACAAGAGACGAAGTTCGTGATTTAAAAAATAATAATAAAGACAAATTTTTAAACGATTATTATACTGAATATATATATTATGATTTTTGAAATATGTTAGTATCCAATTTACCAAAATAATTTATTATTATATTTTACTAGAATAATAAGACATGAATGGGAATTTTTTTTAAAATTTGTGATTTTAAAAAATAAAATAGAAGTAAATTTTTGAAAGATTATTATACTGAAAAAAAAAATTACAATTTTTGAAATATGTTAATGTCTATTTTGCTAACATAATAAAATATTATTTTAAAAAATGTAATTTTTTAATAATTATAAAATTATTGTTCTTATTTTATAACAATAGTTTTTTAAAGTAATAAAATTAATTTATTATTATATTTTTAAAACTATTTTTAAAAACAAATTACCAAAAATCTTAATTTTTATAGAACTTTAAAAAATGTTTTGAATACTAAAAAAATCTTAAGTTTGAGTTTACAAATAATAGTTTATGATTTTTATCAAAAAGAAATCTTAATATTAAATGAGTAAATTAGGAATGGAGAGTAAGGGAAATAGAATATGAAAAAGGCCATGGAGGAAAAGGTGTAAGACCGAGAAAATTCTAATTTTTCTGAAATGGCAAAATTCGCACTCGATCAAAAATCCTAAATTTTCCTGCTGTCCCTGCTGATGTAATGGGTTTTTTTCCTCAAGCCCCTCCTCCTTCTTATTTTTCTTCTCTTCCTTTCTCCTCTTTCTTTCCTTTCTCTTTCTCTCTTTCTCTTTCTCTTCCTCTTTCCTTTCTCTTCCTCTCTCTTTCTCCCTTGAGCTACAGGCTTCTTAGGTTTTAGAGACTTGATACTTTTTTTCACCTTGCAGATCAACCTCTCTCAAATTTGTATCTACTATAGACGCCAGAAAAGGTATGCCATGCTTCGCATCGCCTCACGAAGAAGGCTTATGCCTTATATGTTTTTTTTTTTTTGGGACGCCTTGAGGCTTTTTTAGGGCGCCTCACCTTGAGACGCGCCTGAAAAACGCCTTTGAAAACATTGGTTATAAGGCATAGGTCCTTTGTGGGTAAACTCTTCTTTGAACTTCTGAATGGCATTTATTGTTCTCACGCTTTTATCTTTGGATTTGTTTTATTAGATTAGTTTGCTCAAGACTTTTGGTCCTGCAACCTAAACTCGAGGAAAAATGGATCATACTACTTATGGAATCGTGCTGAGAATGATACTGAATTTGCCTCTTACTAAACTATTAGAAGTAGAAGATGCTCTTATGGGACCTCACGACTAGAGTAACACGGAAATGGGCCTACACTTACCTTCTACGTGTGGAAGTTAAGACTTGTCCATGTAACCTTCTATGCGTGGAAATGAATATGAATCAATATATATCAATGAAAACAATTGACCCTAGCATCCTTTTCTCGAGTTCTTCGGAAATCAACCCATTCTTTGTGTGAATGATCATTGATCGCCCTTTGTTTTTGCTTTGTTTTACTTTTGCCTTGTTTTGAAAATCCTTACTTCAAATCATTTTGTCGCTAAATAGTGAAAATCTCCATTAGCCAAGGTGTACACAATTCCTCACTAAAAACCCATTTTCCCCCATGGATCGGGAGCATTCAATTTTTAAAACTGAAAATCACTTCATTACTTGTGGGTTATGCCTTTGCCGTATTTTGTGCAACTATTTTTTATAGCAACACTCATTAAGCCTAACTCAACCTCTACCTCATTATCCGAACCAGTGGCAATCTCAATAAGGATTGATGATATTTGGGAGAATTGAAGAATGCCCCTGCACAATCGTCCGTTGGTAGTTCAGATTGGTGGTTTCCCATGTCTTGACAACACGATAATCCCCAGGACAATTCAGGCTACAAAAGAGGACAATACCTTTGACACGATGAAACAGTGAGGGTTTGTTTTACCAAACACCCTTCAACCTGAGCGTTCAAGTCCCGCATGCAAGTTTCATTCACTCACAAGGGTCCTCAAGTAAGAAGCCCACAACTTTGCATAGGATGAAGATTTGAAAACGATGGACAGTGCCACCATCAAAGATGTTCCAACCTTTGCTTCTCAAGCACGCTTTGGCGTAGCCTCTTTAATTGAGCCAAGAGATGAGAGAGGACTTTCTTCTGGAGCCCAGGCAACGACAGACTCGAGGAGGAGGAGAGATGCTTTTCTTTGGTGCTTTCTAGTCGGAGTCCGAGCCATCAATAAGTTGTGGGAGGACGCTTGACTTTTGATTTCGGCAGATTCTACTATAGAGTTCCATCTTACGAACTGGTAGGGGCTTGCTCATTTTCTTGGTTTCAAGATCAATCTCAAACACACTTGTCTTTTTTTTGGGAGTTCCAACAAGATTTCTCTCAGGTTCGACCCCGGTCGCCGTGGACTTTCCTTGGATATAATTAGGAGGTTGTTTCATAAGTGGTTGGCACAGTTATCTTTTCGCATGCGCCATAGGGCACAAGTGTTGTTGGCTGTGACAACCCACAGCCCATGTCAATAGATGCGGTCCACTTGGCGATCCTTCTAATCAAAGGTTCTACCTTTGAACTAGAACTTCCTTTGCAAAGCCTTCGATCGAACTCCACCGTAAATCTAGTCATTACCATCTTTTCTTTAATGACTAACAAAGATCAAAGATTTGAGAGAAAATTCAACCCTTTGGAGGATTCTCTTAAGAGAATATGCGTAAAAGTTGTGAGCTTTTTGTTCATGTTGTTCCCTTTTACAGTGAGAGGTCCTGTACTTCCTCCTTGGAGAAACACCTAAAACATGTCCCTAACGGTCTCCTATTAACTAGGCATTAGAGTTCTCTTAGAACGGTGCACAATCGCCATCTCTCTTTAGCTATAGTAACTCTCCGCATACCCTATCCATTGCAACGGTCGAATAGGGTTGGACGCCACCTGTTCACAAAATTTTCCCTTGCATTTTTGTTTTTGTTTTAAATGGTGCATCATCTCAGGGGTGGTTTGCGATAACCACTAGAAAAGTGCATTTTGAACTACCTAATTTTCAATAAATGAAAAAATTTCTTTGTGGAAACTCACACTTTACTGGCTTTGTGCGTTGTTAGCCCCAAAACCCCACTACTAATGGTTTTAATGAGTACATGTATGCATAATTGCCTTTTTAGGCACTTTTACTGCATTTTGGAATCATGAGGTCAAGCAACAAGTTCTCGAGCCTTTTGTGCGAGCTTTGAAGCCTACAGAGATGATTCAACGGAGTTAGAACTTATGTTGGAAATATCTGCACAAGGAAGCTTAACGAAGTTTTTGCGGTTCTGAGAAATTTGTAAATGCTCACAGGATTTCGCATTGCCTCCCTGGAGAGTTAAAAGTTCGCATTCCACTCCATTTTCTACCCAGTTAATCAGAAATTTTGGGTAAGTATTTTTGGAAATTCCTGCAATGCCTCCTAAGAGCAATGCAAAATTACCGAGAGTCACTAAAACAGAAAGTTTCACTTCTAATCTTTGAGATATGACTTGTATTAGGAAACTAATTGTTCTTAGACTCCAAGAAACCTTCAGATATGTACTATAAATAAGGGTAGAGGGATCAAATTACAAAAAAAACACAAATTTAGGGAATTTTGCCCTAGTTTCTTTATTTTTAGTTAATAAAAGCTTTCAATCCAATTTTCTTCTTGTCCATTTATCAATGGACCTTCGATCTTTGGGCCAATTTGAAGTAAAATGCATATGTATGTGGCCTGTCATAGATTTGGATGTAAATACGTTTTTAATAGCCATACATATAACAAGGTTTGCAGTGAAGTTTAACCCAATCAAGCTACATAAGGCATGAAAAATAAAACTGAGACCGGTTCTAACATAGATATGGTCCATGATTAACATCTTCCCTTCCTTTTCCTTCCGATGTTTTGCTTCTCTTGTGTGTGTATACGTCTCTCTTTAATTCCCTTTATGGAGATAGAGGAAGAGCTGTAGATCCACCAGAGATGTTACCATGATTATTACTGTGGCTAATCTGCAGTGTTGCAGCAGTAACTCTGTGTCATTCTTCTTTTTCATCTCTCTGATTTTGTGGTTTGACTATTCATATTCTTATTGAAACAATCATGCTGTCTCTCTAAAAGTTTTCTGCTTCTCATCATTCTGTTGAACTGCTCTTTTTCCCTTGCGCCTTGCAAATTTTCACTCCCTAATCTCTGTACAGGTTGGCAAGACAGAAAGAGACAAAATTAGAATCTCCAAATTTTCATGATGTTGTAAGGGAAAATAGAGCCTTAGTAGTAAGCTTCCTCTATGGTTAGCTCCTGCCTTCTTATTTGGACTAATAATCCTACGTAACCACACGGTCTACTACCTTAACACCTTGCACCTTGCATGCACATGGCAATCATCATGATTGTCCATTCAAAACACTCATTTTCTTTTTTTCTCTCACTACACCACAAGATCAGCACACAACATATACATCTGACACACGTTCTATCGAATTCAAAACAATGAAGGTTTGATCCAGCCTTCTATAACCAATCACCCGAGTGCTAGGGGTGTAGTTTAGTCGAGTCGAATCGATACAGAATCAAGTTTAACATCGACACGATTAAAAACTTGGAAGTTTGGAGCTTTTATTGAATTTTTTTTTCTGATGTTCGAAATTTGATTCAAAATATTGAGTCACTAATTCTACTTGAAAAACTCAAAATGAATTAAAATTAATAAATAATTATACTAGAATTAGACTCGATTAATAAATAATAAAGCTCGACAAGCTCGTGGAGTTGTACTGAAATGAGTATTAAGGACATTCGAACTCAACTCACGCATTCGAATCGAATCCAAGTATTGTATGAGTCGTTTCGATGTCTCGACCTGCTTAAGCTGCCACACACACCACTTCTCTTCACCTCAAGCCATGCAGCTTTATCCTCCCTAGATATGCAACGCACCACTTGAAGATTCCTTTTGAAGCACGTACCGAAGAAGAAGAAGAAAAAGAAAGAAACCGTGCACAGAATAGGAGAAAGAAATGAATTCCTTTTTCGGTTCTTTGACTTTTCAATGTTACAGTAGCTCTTATTGGGCTTTACGTACGCTTCCATGCACAGCCTTCCTTAATTAGTGTCCTTCCCACTTTATTCTCTCCCAACTAAGGATGCCAAGGTATGCCTAGTCCTATCCGCCGCCATTATATAAAAATATTTTATTTTATTTCTTTTTATATTTTAATGTATAATAGGAAATAAATAAATATTAAATATATTTTAATAAAATAAGTAATACAAAAATCTAATATATTATTCATTTATTTGTAAATACATTAATTTATTATAATAAATATTAAAAATGAAAATAAAAATTAAACAAGATCGAGTATGGGATTTCCGATCTTGTCAAACCCGCCTTTATTTCCTTTAAACTATACGGAATGAGAAATGGTTTTAGTAAATGGCAAGAATCAGGATGCCTTGAACCAAATTACATTACCATGTTTAAGAAAAAAATGAAGATCAAGAGATACCTAAAGTGGTGCTGAATTGATTCACTGCGCGTTTAACTCCAAGTGGTAGAACATCAACTATTCAAACATGGCCATGGCATGGGCAAATCATTTGAGGTTATAATATGAATAGTTTACTACTTTGAAACTAAAATGTATTAAAAAAAAATGGAAGCAATTGAAAAGATGCCCTCAAACTTTCATATAAAGACTATGCATTTAAGTGGTTTCACTACAAAAAGAAATAAAAATTATAATGTATGTAGGCACGGGATTATAACTTACCAAGAACTTGATTCGAAAGTGTTCTTGCTCAAAGGGATAACAACAGCACATAATCAATAGAGTTTACTCTTAATCTAAAAAAGTTTCAAATTATTTTAAATAATTATTAAAAACATTACTGAATTTACTATAAAGTATCATTTTATCTGGAGTTGATTCTAAAAGTGAAAAATTGATAAAACTATAATTATGAGTAAAAATAATAATAGTCATTATCAACCAATTTTTATTCATAAATTTACTACTTTATTATTTTAGCTTTGATTTATTCTTTTAAAAAATATTAAACTTATTAATGAATCTAAACTATTAATCTTGTTTAGTTTGAGTTTATTTTCCTCATTATAATTTATGTAGAAGAAGAATGATGAAGTATTTTAGATCAATTTTTATTCATATAAGTTTGAACATAACATTTACATTCCTACTCTCTAATTATCATTCTCATCATTATAAATGTACAGGTTATAAAACCCATACAAGTGCAAAGTGCCCATGTTGGCAACGCTACAGGTATAAGGAGGGAGTTCAAATTCGAGTTCCAAAGTGGGACAATTTATTGCCTTGAAATAGAGTGTCTTCAAAAAAAAAAAAAAAACCCTCATAACAACCACCTTCCCTAATTTCTCTATGTTTTGGTAAGTGGGAAAGGAAGAAATGCATTAAGCTGAAAAGGGTAAAAGGATGACTACTAATATTAGAATAATCTATTGAAATCATTGAATTCCGTAATCAATTTCATATGCGGCAATTTCCCTTCAGTTTCAAGGCCTAACTTTTCATTTATATATAAACCAATGAAAATATACATTGAAACATATTTTTTTAGATTTATATTTAATTCTAATGTACTATATAACATTATTATTAGTAAGCAAATATGTATATATAGTTAATTGATTTTTATGTATTTATTGATGTTGAGAATCTATCATTTCTTTATGTCTTTTATGCAGTTAAGAAGGAGCCAAAAGGAAAAATGATGACAAGCAATTGATAATAAATAATGGTGTGAGAAAATAAATGGATATATATGCTAGATGTAATGATCTTTTTTGTAACTGGGTTATACTTTATATTGCATTAATTAATCACAATGTAGTTAAGTTAAGAGGGAAACAGGAAGCAAGTGACAAACTCTTTTCAAATGGAGAGAAAGTTTGTGGAGAAGTTTAAGAAATGCTCGATGAACATGTAAAGAAAAGTATTGGAAGATAAAAATGTATCAAAGTTAAGATTTGAAATTTATCTTTTTAAAATTTTAAAATAATTTCCACATTTAGTTTTAAAATATATGCATGTGTATATGTACGATTTGTAGTATTATCTGTACACTCATTGTTCACCTGATCAAGTATACAAAGTATTTCAACACTTACAAGATAATTAGAAGGGGACTACTTAAGAAAGGGTTTTGAGGTATTTTTAGAATCAAGGATGTACCAAACTGACCTCATTTGATGTCATTGGTAAGTGGATGATTTTGACACCTTTCATACACATTAAATATGTAATCAATAATTTACCATCATATTAGCTCAAATGATAGAACGTTTAACGTTAAATAGGTAAAACGAACTAGTGTTTAATTTACAATAAAAAAAAAGTGCACCACACTTCCATTAAGTTATCCCCAATAAATGTTGAATTAATTTTAGGTTTGAATGATGAGGGAATGGAAGTAGACATGGAGAGATGTACGGTAAGAGTTATTTGTACCATATGAATAGACAAAATTTCCAAATATGGAGACACTTCCATATGGAGAGAAGTGGAGATGAATTTAAAATCCGTTTTGTATTAGTGGTGTTGGGTGCATTGTTATGTCCAACGATGAAATTTGTTCTGAAATGTTTCTTCTTCCATTACCTTGAAGACCCCACAACGATAAAGAAGATAAATAGACCCAAAAAGTATTCTTCTTCCTTGTGCAGCTGGCTATCCGACATTACCCAGCCAAGAAACAAGATAGAGAGATAAAATTATTTTTTATTACCGAGGTTTAAGAGTTTTTAACAGCTGATAGAGTTTCTGATGTACTAACTTAATGATTATTTCTTGAATTTATTTGTTGTGGATATTCTATCTACACAATATTTCCACAAAAAAAAAAAAAAGATTTGAATTTTCTTACATATAAACAAGTGGGGAGATGATGAAATAGAATGAAACATGAGATGATTTTTTCTAGGATGAAAGTTCATCAAATCAGAGAACTTGAGGTTATGATGATCCAAAGTAAAAATTTACTTACTCCCCTAATAGATAGTAAACAGGTATTGAGTTAATCCCAATCCTCAAGCTTCGATAGTTGGATCTCTCATGGCCCCACCAAGAGCTCTGAAGTTCAGCTTCATAATATACCTCTGTGCTTTTTGACAGAGTTTTATCATTTTGGATCTCTCACACTAACTAATATGAGAATTAGTCTAGATATGACATAATTTTTAAATTACTCCTTCTCAGGTGTACGAGTTTCATCAAAGCACTTTGTTTTGAAAAAAATTTATGCATCTCATCATTATTTATTATTAATTGAAAGTCAAGAATATTTACTGAGTTTCGTACGAAAGGGTGGTATGGTCAACCGAATCTGCCATTAAAAAAAACCACTGCTTGACATTTTCGATTTGATATTTATATAAACTAAAAACTTAATTATCATATGGTTAACAAATTTTCTAATGACAATATATCTGCTTAACCAAAAATGATGATTTAGTAGTGTGTGTATATATATATATATATATATTTGAAATTGAATAATATTATATATTATAATAATATATAATAAAATGAGTAATAATATTATATATATTATATACATTGTATTTTTAAATTGTAAATATAATATTAGTATTTTTTTTTTCATCTTGACAATCAAAACTGAGGATTTATATAAAATAAAAAAACCAAAACTAAAAAACCAATCCTATATTAAACCTAGTCCCTAAACTTATATAACACAAAAACACACAAAGTTCAATATTACTAAATATGTTCTAACCCCTTCTCATCATTAATTGTAATACAATTTAAATAAAAACATGCAACACCCAGATGGGCTTATTAATTATTAAGAGATATAGATAGATGAATAATTTTATCCTGGACTTGACCTGCTTGAGCACAATAAGCTAGCCAAGGCCACCGTTATTTAAAACATTACTGGGTCTTTCATTCTGCTGGATATATACTTTTTCTGGTACATGGCTTGCATTTTGTTGCCAGACCAGGTCGTCCTAGGTTATATCAATACCTGGTGCCCATTATTATTATGTTGATATTTTTGGACCTGCAATGTAGCTTGATGACATTTTACCTCATAGATTTTCCTGCAAAGATGGAAGAGATTAATCCAATAAATGTTGCTGTAAATATTTCTATAAATTAATAGAAAATATTTTATTAAAAGACATCAAATAATCCTAAATTTGTGAATTTAATCAAATCACCAAGTTAGCATTACTTAAAGAAATTTGCAAGAAAACCTTGCGGGCTTTCTTTCTCTCTCTTTTCTTTCTTTCTTCTTTTTTCACTCTCCCATTGAATATATACCAATTAGAAGCTGCAGTTGTACTACAGGAAGATTCAGACTCTCGAACAAACAATAACAGATGGTTACTCAATGCTCTGATCTGAATTTTGAGACCCTTTGCTGCTTGTTTCATAGTTGTCATTTGGGCATGGAATTTTTATATATATATATATATATATATATATAGTAATCAAGAGCTGTGAGCGTTTCTGCAGATGATAATGATCAGTTTGGGAAGATAAAACCATCAATACAAACAGCCTCTTGATCAGTTTGATTTGAGCAATGTCCATTGGAGACATGTGATATATGTCTACTTTAATTGATTAAAACATGCAGATCCATGATGCTCCTTGAAATATTAGCTAGAGGCCAGGCTTGGAGGGGCGTGATAATTAATAACAGATATGCCATCCGACCTGGTTTAATTTTGAACATGCACACCTATAAAACATATGAAATGGAATAAATATTTGGTCTACCATAAGACAATATAGTTCAAGATGAGCTTACACGCTATAATATTAGATTTATTCCGGCAATTAATCCTAAACAAGTAGATAGTTGACCAATTCGTATGCTATAGATATGGTAAACAATTCTGTGTAATTAATCCTTAGAAATTATGATAGTTGATCAATTCTTGTATATAGATATAGAAACAATTTGTTTTTCCCCTTTTTAATCTAATTTTTAGGATGTAATTGTATCTATATATTGCCTTTGTTTTATAGTTAATATATCTCTCTTTGAAATCTTTCTCGTTAAACTCTATTTGCTTGACATGGTATCGAGCAAAGCTTGATCCCAAAGAAGTCTCTGCAAGAAACCATCGTATACATTTTTTCCTTCAAACCCATCACCCTCAGCTACTATGAGTTCGGAGCGGTGGACTTCAAAGAAGCCTCAGAAAAGATTGCTCGGAAAGCTATGATGCCATCGTCAAGAAAATCAACCACGCCTACTACAAATGTTGCCCATCCAGTATTATTGGTAAAGCATTCGTATTTTCCGTGAACTTCTAAGAATAGAACTCGATTATTGATACAGTGCATCCCATCACATGACACGAGGGACTCCAAATGGGCTTAAAATCAAGTTATCCCTTCTCAATCGCTATTTCCACCGCCAATGGTAGCAACTCCCCTATTACTGGGGAAGGATCTGTTATCTTGTCTACTCTCACATTAGATACTGTCCTTGTTGTTCCATCTCTTGAATACAACCTTTTATCTATTAGCCAAATTACTTCAACTCTCGCTTGTACTGTAATCCTGCCCTCATTTCTCGTGTCTTTTCAAGACATTCTAACCCTGAAGATTCTCGGGTTATGGTGTTATCGTGGGCAAACTTTACTACTTAGAGCTGCTGCATAATGGGGATCGAAAATCGTAATGTAACCAAACTAGCGCAAAGACAAGGCTCGAAAGCAACTATATGGTTATGGCACCGTAGATTAGACATCTTTCTTTTGGTTATCTTAAGAAATCGCGAACCACAACTTTTTCGTGATCAATGATAGGAATTTCATCAGGACACTTGTTAACCCGGCTAAAGCCACCGTGTGATTTTATCCACCAAGCCCCCGAATAAAAGTTCGTAACCGTTATTCACTCTAATGCTCGGGGTCCTACAAAGGTTCCCCATATCTGAGCTCAAGCATTTTGTGACATTTATTGATGAATGCACTAGAATGACTCGGGGTGTCCCTACTAATTAAAAAGTGATGTGTGTCTAGCATTCCAGAATTTTTCACAAATGACTCCACACCCAAGATCAAAAGGTATTCTGCGGTTTGGCAATCCGACAATGGTAATTCGAGTTTATGTGATGCCTCTCTCTGGGAATTTTTGAGAAACCATGAATTTGTCATCGACCTCATGCACCTATGCTCCACAACAAAATGGATTGGCAGAGAGAAAGAATAGACAGCTTTTGGAGGTAGTGTTGCCTCCCTCTTCACAAAGATGAACATGCCTCGATTTTATCAGTGAAGCCGTGAAACTGGCCGCCTATCTCATCAACGTGTAACACATTCTCAAGTAATAGACTTTCAAACTCCTCAACAGAAATTGAAATCCTTACTTTAATTCCCATCTTCCGAATCTTGAACCCCGGGTTTTTGGATGTACCGTATATGTTCACATCCCCAAAATCTTGAGAAATAAACTTGATCCATGTGCAAAACGATGTGTTTTTTGCTATTACTTCCTCGAATTTCAAAAAGGATATAGGTGCTTATGATCCACAAACCCAAAGCAGACTTAAATGCCTCTTTCCGAGAATTGGGAGCCTTATTACTCCTGGGAGTCTCTAAAAATTTCTTCAGTGGGAGAGCTCAAGTGAAAAGAATGAAGCGAGGGTGATGAGTTTATTGAGTTGAAGAATATTCAACAAGAGAGTGGTGGAGGTGATGAGCTTATTGAGTTGGAAAAGGTGAATGAACATTTTAAGCATGTTATGAAACAAGGCTGTGATCACAATCATGAAACTGGGAGTGAATCACCACGCGATACCCCCTCGTAGTCGGGCCCCATCTACACCATTAACTCAAGAATCAACCTGCATCGTTCTCCTCAAGTAAGTATGAACTGTGGCTCGAGAGTCTAATGAAACATATGTTCCCGCAAAATACAGCCTCCTAGATATCCACAAAGATCAATAGCAGAGAGTTCCAAAAAAACAAGATGAACCTCGATCCCGGGGGCCAAGACCAAATACCCACTAACAACTATGTGTCATCTCAGGTTGATCGAATCGTATGCATTTCATCTGCTAATCAATTGTCCACGCTATTCCTAGTAATGTGCAGGATGCATCGGGCTGGATCCATAATGGAGAAAGGCGATGAACGAAGAGATGGAGGCTCTACAAGAATGCCACTTGGGAACTTGCTCCACCGCTCAAAGGAATGAAGCCAATTGATGCGTATGGGTGTTCACGCGGAACTCAAACCGCATGGAAGTATCGAGCAGATATAAAGTCCGACTAGTCATAAGGGATATGCGCAGCGTATGGGATAGACTATCGTGATACTTTTGCACCAAATGCTAAGAGATCAATACAATTCCGTGATTCTTATATATATAGCAAAGAATCGAGATCGGCCTCCGCAACACTCGATGTTAAAAATGCTTTCATCAATGGAGATTGGGAAGAAGAGGTCTATATGAGCTACCACTCTGAGTTAAAAATGGTTCTTCATGTAAAGGTGAAGTCCGTGAAATTCAAAAGTCAGATAATGTAAATACCACCTAGAGCATGGTTTGGGAAATTCTCGACCACAATGAAGGAGTTCCTGGCTTATACAAAGTAACTCATATCATACTTTGTTTATAAAACACAAAGAAGGAAAAGTAATGTTTTAATCAGAATGCGGATGATATGGTCTCGACAAGAGATGACCCATAAATGAAAGCTTTACTGTGAGTATTTAGCCACAAAATTTGAAATGAAGGATCTCTGCAATCCTAAATATTTTTTTGGGAATCCCAGGTAGCAAGATTGAAACACGGAGTCTTCGCTTTCACAAAACGAAAAATACGTGTTAGATCTATAACCGAAACCTAATGCTTGATCGCAACCAAGAGAGTAAAGCCCATGGAAATGAATCATAAGCTCTGAATTCTCCCGCACTGGGCCCCAATGCAGACAAGGGTCATTATCGGCCGATTAGGTTGGAAAAGATTAATCTACTTATCACACACAAGGCGGATATATCATATGCGGTGACGTTGTAAACCCGATTCATGCATGAGTGAAAGAAAGAACATATGGAAGCGATGCAAATCGGATCTTAAGATACTTAAAAGAGTGCTCGAAGGTTTGTTGTTCTCAAGAAATGGTATCTCTAACATTGAAGGATACACAGATTCTGATTTGGCAGGTGATCAAACAACCAAAAGGTCCACATTGGTTACTTTACTTTTGTGGAAGGTAATCTTGTCACTTGGAAAAGCAAGAAGCAGAAGGTAGTAGCAAGATCGAGTGCTGAAGCTGAATTTCGAGGTATGGCTCATGGTGTATGCGGGTATTATGGATAGGGAATATGCGGGGACTTGAGGATTGAATATGCTACACCTATGAATCTCTATTGTGATAATAAGGCAGCCATTCAAATTGCCTGAAAATCACATTCAACATGATCGCACTAAACATGTTGAGTTGATATCATTTCATCGAAGGAGACCTCGATGAAAAGATTATACAATTCCCATTGATCAGTCAGAAATTAGGTTGGTGTCACTCACAAAGAGGCGATTTCGGGAAAGGTGTTTCATGGTATAATTGACAAGTCATATGATAGACATCTATGCACCAACTCGAGGGGTTGTCTCGCATGATTGCACAATATTAGGATTGATTTGCAATTAATCCTATAAATTATGATAGTTGACCAATCTTGTATATAGATATAGAAACAATTTGTGTAATTAATCCTAGAAATTATGATAGTTGACCAATCTTGTATATAGATATAGATATAAATTATTTGGTCTACCATAAGACAATACGTTAATGTTTGGATCATAAAACATATGATTTTTTCATATGCGTTAAGGTTTAAAACAGTAAAACAGTGGCATGTGGTGAAGGGGTGTCCTAGTTCAAGACTCAATGGGATAGTTTACTACCTACTTTGAAATTAATGTTTATAAAGAAAAGCCACATATTTTGGTATTTTCTATTCAACTAAAAATTTTAAAAATATAGTAATAAGTCATAAAAATTTAAAAACAATAAATTGAATGCGTAAATAAAATTCTTGGTTTGGCATCGGCTTATCTCCTCGCGAGTCTAACCCGAGAACAAATGTTTAATTTAAAAAATCGCGTATTGCCAAATATTTTCTCGTATGTACGTAGGTGAATGAACTACCGGCATCGCTTATCTCCCCCAAACCGACCTAGCTAGCTAACAGATATGAGATGGCTTCCGTATATCATCCTCAAACTCGAAAGCTACTCCCCTTAATTTCTATAAATTTCCGACCACTTTATGAAGCAAGCAAGCAAGCTCACCAAAGCATTGTTTCTCAAGGTCCGACCTTCTTCATATATGCAATGGCGGGAGTATTTCCTCGGTTTCTTTTGTAGCTATTATTTCTTGTAGTATATTATTTTTATGGAAGCAGTTTATAGTGGTTAATTTATTTCTTCCATCTTAATTCGTTGTGGAAATCCACAACCGAAAATGTCACGCGAGGCGCACCGGGCCTGAGCCACTACCATGGAAAAACACGAAGATGAGAATCTCACTAAGGAGAAGTTAAAAATAAACATCTTTTCTCGCAAGACATCGCGTAGAAAGGCAAATGGGCGAGAGTGGTAAGGAATGTGAAAATCAATGGGAACAAATTTTTGAAGGAAGACCTGGAGGTTACAATAAGTTATGAATCCAAAATAAACCCGTGTTTATGTTTCAGGTCCCACGATGTTGAAGGGGTTAGACCCATGATATAATAAACTTGTGTTCTGTGCTCTGTGATTTTTGGATTTTTTCATGCCTTTTTTGAATGTTTTTCTCTATTAAGAAAAAACTAGATACTAAAATATAAGAAAATAATATTCATTATGATCCAATCAAAAATCTCCTGATCCGTTTTATGCTAATTAAATAAAAACATATATATTTTTAAGTTTTATTTAAAAATTTAGATAAAAATTGAAAGGTCGATTTATTTTTTGGAAAAACAAACTACTAAATACTTAATCCCTATTAAGCACTATTCAGAATAAAGGTTAAATTCAGCATTAAGTAAAAAAAATAAATACCACCTTTGTGATTAAACTATGTTGGATGATATGATCAGTTTATCATCTCAATATGACCTGAGAACAAATCTTCTACTAAAAATTTCCTATTGTGGTAATCTACCAAAGATTATATTTCAAAAGTTTATAAGTTCATGCTTTTAGAACAAAGAAGAGCTTCCTTACAATTTTTAGATTCTAAGTATATTTACTTTTCATGAAAGATACGTAGACAATTCGAGAGAATACTTTTTAAAGAGTACTGTAACATTGATCACTTAAATAACATCTATGAATTCTATCGGGTTTTAGTCCTATCATTTTGCATTCACTATGAAAGCAATTATTGAAATTGTTGAAAAGTTAGGCTTTCTTCAAGTAGATTGACATTGAGTTTATTGATTATTTGACTTGTTGATTGATTGATTGATTGGTTGGTTTGTTGATTGATTGTCCTTTTTTTTTTGTTTTCCTTCTACTTCTTTTATAGACGTAGACAACTTGCTGCCTAAGTCTCCATTTCTCCACTCTCTCCACTTTCTGAAGTAACTGTCCATGTCTTTCATTAAGGAAACTCGTTCCTCAAGAACTCACTCACATCCCCATTTTAGAGGTTTGTTCCTCAAGAATATTCCACATCAGCACATAACTATCCCACTTCTTTACCTGTAACGCCCCAAATCCTGAGGGTCATTTTTTTTTTAATAGTAACCCAGGAACAGTGTTCATGAGCAGTGTTCCACACAGTGGCCCAAACAGTGCACAACACAATGCACTGCAGCAAGTAGGTCATGTGCATAGTGGCAAGACCGCGCCCGCATCGCCGGGAGTCTCATCACGCCCCAATAATCGCAGGCACGCCAAGACATTGGCGCGTCGCGAAAATATGAAATCTCCGTCGCGAGAGTGCTCATTGAGACATTTCGCGACACCAAAAATGCTCGACCCACGCGTCGCGATGTCAAAATTTGTCGCGACACGCATTTTGGTGTCGCACGCACTTCACCTCCATGCTGCGTTGTGACACTAATGTCGACCCATGTCAGCGACACCAAAATTGTGTCGCTGGCTGCACTAGCCTCCACGCAGCTTTCGTGTCGCGACACTAAAAGCCATGTCGTAAAACCCCAACGACTGCCTTTGTCGCGACATGAAAAATCATGTCGCGACCTAGAACTAACCTAGTCCCAGCCTCAGCCATGTCGCGACACAAGAATTGATGTCACGACATGGGGCCAAGGATTCATAACGCCGCAGTTCCGCCATCAAGCCGTGCGCGCGCCCGTCGGGCGCCAGCCTGCCGCGCGCCCGACGCGCGGCGCCAGCCCGACCGCCACGACACCATTCCTGGGTCGTGACCCAGCACTGAAAGTGGGTAATAGCCCCTTTATTTTAGCCACCTGCATTCTTCTTTGCTTTTCCTTTTTGTTCTACCTAATGTAAAACCAACAAAATTTTGCCTTATCACTACAAAGGCCACAGGAACTTGAAAAACCCGCCAAAATGCATATATTATACAAAAGTGAATTTAATTACAATTTGTCTTTAATTACAAATTACAAAACTAGGTCTTCTACCCAGATTTTTACAAATTTTAGAAGTAAGGCCAACCTAGCCATTTCTTTGCCTATAAGGTATCAGATGTGTTCCATCCTTAACCTTGAGTACCTGAAAGGGGAATCCCACGACGGGGTGAACAACGCCCAGTAGTTGAATTCTCCTACAAGGGCTACTCCCCACCTAATTATCCATATAATGGCAAACACACACATTCAAGCAAAACATGTATATTCCTACTCGAATGTCTGCATGCCATGGATGAGAATGTGACTCACCCCTGTCCCAAGTCCGGAGTCCTCACCGACTCCCGCACACATGCAATAACCCAGTGTGAACTACTGTCATTTTCCGATGGCAACCAAAGGTTGTTCTTAATCCTTTAATATTTTCAATTACAACCATGTGCCTTTTGTGGGTAATGGATTTCTAGTGTCGCACCAACGGGCTCCATAAACCCAGACACTTTTACAACCTTTCATTGCTGGGGACTATGTCTGACCATAATTGATGGGTCTTTCACCCTAGGGGAATCTATCCCAACTTGCTAATACTCGTCACATAATTATTCTTTACCATTTTCTTAACCCGTGCGACTCGTTTTGGACGTTGTCCCTTTTTCCGAGCCCACTAATCAACACCATACACAGTGTTGATCCACAACCGTGTACCCCTGACACACCATCGAACACCAAACACAGTGTCGATCTTAACCATGCACTCACACCCATGTCATGCGATGTTTTCGTGCATGTGCAATGCAATTATGCCATTGCCTACTCATACCATACTACATATATGATGAGAACTATATTCGCATACCTACTCATGCATATTCATCCATGCATTATTTGGACATTTATATTAAGGTGCATACAAATTCCAAATAAATCATATCATTCATGCCACATATCATTTCAAGCATACATTGGCCTCACAAGTCACTACCACTCGGGTAATGATACACATCAACCTCTAGGCCTAGTGGTGACACAATTTGTCCACGACTAGCCTACAACGAGCCATGTGGCTTCAATCACACACAACCATATGTCATTTATTTGGCCCACAATGACATGCAAACCATTCAATCACAACCCAATCATGTTAATGTATCTCAACATGATTTTTCACACCATTGCTTGTTATTCAACTACCAAGCAATAACACACAACCAAACCCGAGAACATCAATTCCGGGACTAAAATCCATCTTCACACACAATCCCGAACTGTCCAAAAATAGTCCCTCGATTTCCAGCATTAAATCCCAAATTTTGGGACTAATCAAGGCCACTCACGGCCTCAACACAAACCAAGTTATTAAATGACTCTTAAACTATCCACACATAACAACATATTATTCACCAATAGCAATAACACACAAGCAATTACACATGGACTACTTCAAATTCAACAACCAATTTCCGGATCGCACAAGGCAGCCCTCACGCCAAGCTTCGTGGATCGCCTAAGGACAACCCTCATCAAGTATTCGGTTCCTCTTTGGGATCGAATTGTATGGCTATCGCTTCACAACTCCCAAAACCATTTTCATGGCTTTTTAGACAAGAAATAACCAAGTAGGAGAAGACCCCTACCTCCCGGAGTTTGTTGAAACTCCACAATCCCGGTACCCACACATAGCCCTTGCAGTGGGGATCAACTTTGCCTTTTGCCTCTCCGAGATTTAACGGAATGATCACCGGAAAATCTAGAGAGAAGGTAGAGCCTCTCTCTCTAACTCCGTTTTCTCTCTTTTCTCTCTCCCCCCTCTCTTTTTCCCAATCCGGTTAGGTCAAGAATGGGGTCAACTGAGATGTCCTCTCACTTGCCACATGTCACACTCTTAGTGGCTCCTTGGATTTCCACCCAACCATGTGTTGCCACATGTCTCCCCATGGTCCAATCATCTTTGTTTGACTCGTTCGCACTTGACACGTGGCATACTATGAGCCACTCATTGCATGCCAAGTGTCCCCGCATTACCTTCTGGCACTTTAAACGTGAAATTCCAACCGCCTCGGGAATTTAATAATATTCGATACATGGTAGCTAGATTCTGACGCATTCCAACTGAAGTTTACCATCATCCGAGATCTAAAAAAATTCCGGATTTTGACCTAAATTACCATTTTACTATTTTTCAGAAAATTAGAATTTTCTAGGGTTTTACATTCCTAAAAGAATTTCATCCCAAAATTCCACACACATACACATTAAATTACATGCATATGTTACCTCACTATGAGTAGAATCCCGGAGATCTTTGTCTCACAGTCCTTACATATCTTATCACTCTCACGCTAGTTCCTAGGGGAGAATTTCCAAACAACGGCTTCCCCAAAGGCCTCAACCTCCAAGCCCAAACCTATCACACAAGATGCAATAACGAACATGATGCATTAGACAACAATTGACGATATGAAAACGTACCCTGCATATCCGACTGATCTGCATGCTCGCCGTGCAAAGGCGTGACACGCCCGATCCCCGGGGTCCCCGCCCGTGAGCCCCCGCCCCCGACCTGACCCATACTTTTGGCCCTCTCGCCTCGTCCAAGACCGGCCGAAGGTGCTTCGTGGTAGCGTCATGATCGATACCGGGTTCCTCTAACCCGTACCGAGGGGTGGAGGAATAAATTTTGTCTGGGCAAGTCCCACTGATGATTGGGATTACGGTGTCCCATAACTCTAGGATCCCTATCTCTGAGGGACATCCCGTCTGGCGTGCCCAGCCTGGGAGAGCACTAGAAACATGCCTCCGTCGTCGGGGCTAGGAGTCCTGAAGTGCCTCCTCTCTTGGGATGGCTGGTCTTGTCCCTGAGACTTGTGCGAAGCAGAAGTCTTCTGCTTCTTACTAGAACTAGAAGAAGGTTGATCCTCCCTCCTCCCATTAGTACCCGCAGCTCGGATATAGTCCATGTCCAGTAGGCGGAGTCCTACAATCTTGCTCCGAATGGACAACTTTAGTCCATTCTCAAATCTCTTGACCTTGGCCATAAATGTGGCCATAAAAATTTCCATCAATAAGCCGGTTGAACTCGATGAATCTAGCCGACGCATTCCTTCACACCATCGTTCCCGCCTCAACCTTAGGAACTTCGCCTTTGTACGTTCAGCGCGGGCCGAAAGTACTTGCCCATAAAGAGCCCATGGAACTCTGTCCAAGTCATCGCCTCTAAGTCCCTCGAGGTCTTAACCCAGTCCCACCATACTTGGGACTCACCCTCTAGCTGGAATGCAGCTAGTATGATTTTGGCCGCATTGGAGGTAATATCCATGGCCTCCAATACCTTCTAATCCGGCCGAACCAATGGTCTCTGCCACCACGACCCCTCCCTTAATAACGCCGGAGGATGATGTGACTTGAACCTCCTGAGGTTACTCGACCTCCTCGAGTAAGAGCTGCACTAGCCTGCGGCAATGGCGCTAGCTGCACTTTGCCAAATTTCAAAGAAAGCTTGTCAGATCAATACAGATTTTGGTCTTCACTAGGCGAGCTTTAACATAATTATATAACCTTCTTAATACTTTATGGGAACAAGCACAAACTTAGAGATCTTCAGCTAGTTAGCTTTAAAATAATTATATAACCTTCTTAATACTTTATGGGAACAAACACAAACTTAGAGATCTTTAGTTTTTTAGCTTTAAAAAAAATTCATGGCCAACATGTTCTATGTAGTTTCTTCTCTCTTTTCGCTCACGGAATCTTGATTAGATGAGTGTTTAAAATTTCCAAAAACATGTTCATGAATACCAAACAGAAAGTATAATTATTACTCCATTACTAGTTTAATTAGTAACATAATTCATTTCTTAATTGACCTCTTCTTAGGCTAAAAGTCAAAAGGCATATCCATTCTGATTATTTTTTTAATAAGAAGTTAATATTCAAAGCAAATTCATCTTTTACGAACTCATGAACCACCCAAAATCAATAAAGTATTTGTTTGTGGGTGTTATACATCAAATTGGAAAACAAAGAGAGAGAGAGAGGAGATATCTTTCACAAAAAGAGGGAAAAAGAGACGTAGAGTCGGGGTTTTTTAGGTGCAATATTGTGACTATTTTTACCTTCATTATTTAATCAATGTGAATGGGGGAAAATGAGGCCCAGACTTCTTAAGACTTACATGTCGAAAAGTTAAAACTATGTGTATAATGAAGTAAGTTATTGTAAGGATTCCAGCTTAGGACTTCCTGTTTCTCATTCTACCAATTTATAATTTGAGCTGGATCTTAAAGGGGTTTTTAAGTTATATTTAAAATGAATGGTAAGAAAAATACATTTATTTTTATATCTAAGGAGAAGTACCAAAAAATAGTAGAAATTAATTTGATCTAATTGACAGAAAAGTTGGACCGATATGCGATCCTTCAAGACATTAAGTTTGCTGTGGAGAAAATCATAGAAAAGGTAACATGAGAAAATAGAGGAGGGAGGATGGATCTTGGTTACCCCTTCCTCATCTACCAACTGTGCAAACAAGCAGGGACCACAAGTTCAAGGGAATATCGTCTGTGCAATCACCAAGTGAAGAAGAAATACTTATCTCACACATAAAGTGAAAAGGGATTTTTGTGGTGCCGAAGGAGATAAGAATGATGAATTACTATTCGTACTTTGACCATCTTGCCACATGCACATCTCCCCTCGCCTAGTCAGAAGATTCATGCATGCATGTTCAACCCCACACATGTCCACATCATCATTAATTTAGCTTCCTTGAATTAAATTTTTTCATACATCTCCCAAAATCTCCTTATCTCCCACACATTACCCAATGACCATTCAGGCAAGAGTAAAATCCAATTCCAAAAGCTAGGGTGGAATATTGGCTTTATTAAAAGAATCCCACAAATGGGATAAAAGCATGCATTTCCTAATTCTCGACATATATATCATAGTTCAAACTTGTGTGTGAGTGTGTTACTGGTACTACGTGTCTACATCCGTTCCCTAGCTTTTCACATTAATTTGCCTTTAATTAGCATATGAATTCGTAGGGTAGTGGGAGAAATATTTCCAAATCCACTGACCTTGTTTAGAAGGTCCAATGGTGTCCATCCCTCCCCGAAAACTCCACTCTTTTTTTTCTCTGGAAACAAACAAAAGAAAAGACTTTTATAATTAGGAATTTGAAAAACTTTTTAAAATGTAGTTTATAGACATTCTACATGGTATTTGTTGACCGGATTTTAGAATAATATAATTATGGCCATCCTACACTTTTCCCACTCTCCATATCTTTTATAATAGGTTATTGAAAATTAGGGCATTGAAAGTTATCATGTATTGAATTGAAGGAGCAATCATCTCATTGACTGACCGTATAAATGAAGGAGATACAAGAGATATAGAATTCATACAGACTGAAAGACAATAATATGTCTGTGAAGGAAGGTGTTCTACTAGTTGTTGCATCAAGTGATGCAACACTGTCAAGACTGAGGTCTATCAAAACATATATATATATCAATGATTAATCACGAAAATAGATGTAAGAAAATAAACCACCACAAACAAGGAGACAAAAGATCGACAGTCAGCGGTTCGGCAAAGTTCACGGCCCGCGGGTCTCAAATTAAAATGCAAGGAATTTCACTATACCTCAATTCGGTTACATTGGTCTTATATGAGACAAGGCTCCCCCTTTCTCATGATCGTCTTCTCCTAACTCTCTTATAATGAAACATAGAAAGAAGGACTTCTACATGCCCAATTATTCTTTCTTAACAAGAGGTATCAACACTTCTCATCCTCAAAAATAAGAGTTGTACCTATAGCAACTACTTCACCTCATGAATAGCTTCTCTAGACCATCTTCTATGTGTGTGCTTCAAATCCATCCCTTAGAGAAACGTCTCTTCTCCTTTTAGGCAGCTCCTAAGAGATCTTCTTAATATTCAAAATCTTCATGTTACTTAAATTGTCTCAACAGGCCAACTGGAGGATTTGATCTCATTCCATATTCATTATAGTACAATATCTTCTTCCCATATAAATCTTACCAAATAAGATCCAATATCTCTGATTTGATCTGTCTAATATTGCACAATATTCTCAACTACTCTTCCTTATTCATCACACAGAATATTGTCTTCTGATTTGCAAAATATTACCCCTAAATTTGTGTGGACCAAATAAGGAAATTTGTATCACATGGCTTGTTCTACCTCATGTGCAACACCAGCTGTGACATACCAAATAAGGTAAGTTGTGTTACACGACTTGTTCTACCATCACGTGTGGCACTATTTGAAAACATGAGATTTATTTTTACCAAAGATTATGACAAGAAATATCTCAAACACGGACAAAGAAAAAGAGAGGAGCATGAACTAATTACAGTTAGCAACGACTTTCTGTTAAGGGTGATATGTTATGAGTAACCTCATGTAGCTGAGAATGACTATTGTTATCATCCCCCCGCAAGTGCACAAACCTTGGGACGATAAAAGAATTTGTGTTTGTAAGAAGAAACTATGCATATGAATGTTTGGTGGCTTGTCAGTGAGTGTTGACGATGGTATGTCACGAGATTTGGAGATCACCTTACAAGACGTTATCACCAATAAAATGCAGACCAATTAAAATATATTTGGAGCGTACGTGGAAGACTGGATTAGCAGTCAGAGCAACTGCACCATGAGGGCTTAGGCCCAAAATTGACAATATCATACCAATGTGGATGGGGATGGATCCATGAAGTTTCCTAACAGCACCAAATCAGAGGAGGAGTGAGCTGAGAGATGCCAAGTCAGCACTACTACTTGAGACCACACACTGCTTAGAAGAAGACCAAGAAACCAAAATGGAGCCAAGATAAATACAATATCCTGAAGTGCATGCTACAACGGTCATATGGACATGATGCTTGATGAATATCTTAAATACTCATTTTGTTTCCATTTTTTTCTTAGTTGTTACTAGTTTTATGATACAAATAAGTGCTCTAATGCCCTAATTGTTCATTTCTATGATTAGGTCAACCATTGGGTGGAGCGGAGCGAAAATGAAGCTAAAAAGTCCAAAAATTAGTAAATTCAACATTTAGCAGCAACTACTATATTTCGATCTTTTCAGCTATAGAATGACCTCACATGGCTCCAACCTTGGTATTTATGGATACTAGACTTCTCAAGATTTCCGAAAAGTCCTTATTCACTTAATTCAAACTTCAAATAATCAAATTATGGCTTTTAGAACTTGAAGGAAGAATAGAAGAGCTGACCAATTCTCACACTTTGTGGATTTAGTCTTTACCATCAAACCTAAAGTGTTCTTTCTAGCCATATCCATATTCTACACTCTCTAAGCTTTCCAACGAGACCAAGATTGCTTAATTTGAAGTTCGGATGAGAAAGTTATGACATCGGAAAGCAAATGAGGAAGAACAGGGCATCTATGAATAGTGTCCACGCTATAGCGTGGACGTCAGGCCCAACACCCAGATTTGCTAGTTTTTGCCCATTTTGGGCTTGAACTTGAGGAAGACCATAAAAGAATTGTTCTAGGGCATTAGAAAAGAGTTTTTATGGTGGGGAGAAGCCCTCTTTTGGGTGGAAACACCCTAGGGCACAAATCTTTGAAGGAGAAAAGCTTAAAAAATGAGGAAATGGGGGAAGAAGAGATTGGGGCTTCACTAAGATTTGTTCATTCTCTATTTTCCCTTTTGTTTTTCTTTCTTTTGATGGTTGTATTTTTGTTAAAGATGTTTAGTTTGTTTTCCTAGGGTTTAGATGTAGCCAAAGACATGAATATATGGATTTTGCCTAATTTCTATGGATTGATGTATTAATGCACCTTATGTTGATATTTCATTTTTAGTCTTAGTGTTGTAGGTGTTGGCCTATATTTGTATGTCTTGTGGCTTGATTTGAGACTAGGAAGTGATGATTAAGCTAGACCATAAATCGTTTATCATCTAATTTTCATGAGATAGAGATATAAATGAGATTATGTGCGGTATTTGGATTTCTAGGGTTTAATGCGCTTTTACAAATATGGGTTGAACGGAGATGCAAAATACCTGATCCTAAGGGTAGTGTGCGGATGCTCGAGAGATATTTGCATATACATTACAAAAATTGCCATCTTCATATGAAAATGAATATTGATTGATTGGAATATGAGGTTCATACATGATTGTTTAGGTGAAATCTATGTCCTAACGCTTTTGTCTTTATCGAGTCTTGGTAGCTAGGTCTTTGCATGCTTAGTTAGTGTAATTTAAGTCTTTTACAGATTTTTCATCATCCAAATAAAGCCTAAACTAGACTAGAGTAAATAATTAGTAACCCATTCCCTATGGGACGATACTCATACTTTTCACACTATATTACTTGAGGCGACAAGTGCACTTGTGCACATAAAACGTACTATTTAAAATACACACTCGTGCTTATCAATACTCAATCAGCATCAGTGTAACCTTGGAGAGACAGGGTGGAGGAAGGTTGAACAAGAATACAATGGCTCAAGGCGGCCTCGAGATAACGAAGAATACGTTTCACAAAAACCCAATGAGAAGTGGTAGGATCTCCATTGTGATGTCCGGCCTGGTAAAATGTATAGCAAATTGGAGAGCACCCACTGTACTGCGATACATATAGTGACGTCTTGAAGAGGATCTCCATCGATCATAGAGAGAGGAGGGCCTTGAGAATATGGACTAAACACTTAAAAAAATGCAAAAACAAGGAGTCAACTGCTGACCTAATGTTCACAAAGAAAGTGTCCTACCATTGTGCTATGAATACTTTTGTATGCAATTTTTTATTATATATTATAGTATTCCTTCTTCCACTTTTGATATAATTTAATATTTAAACATGGTTTATATTTATTTAATAAAATTCAAAAATTTAATATATTTATATAAATAATGAAATACATTTATTGATTTTTATTTACATATTTTTAATTTTAAAAATTATTTTATATTTTAATAAAATATAAAATACATTTATGATGTCACCGGTTTGATCGCGATTCGACCATTAAATCATGAATGGGTAATTTTTTCAGTTATGTGATCGATCCGATTTTTAAAACATTAGATAATAGTGGTTTAGATGGTAGCACTCTTGTCGGTAGCACCTCTATTATTAATGCTTTTTACATAATCACTTAGTTCTTTTGATGATGTGTTGAATAACAAAAACATAATTTTGTATGAAACACATACTACTAAGTCCAAGAATCACTTCATACGATTCTCCAAATTTTTAAAAGCGATCTATTTAAAATTTTGGTAAACGTCTATTTTTGAGAGGAAAGCACTTTCAAGCACTCATAAGCTTTTCTAACCCTCCCGAATCAAATCTCAAATTGGCTCTAAGGGTGGTTGTTGAGTTACCTTATGACCTATTCATGAATAAATTACTGTCCACAACAACGATAGCTGCAACAACAACATGTAATAGTTCTGATAAAAAAACAACAACAACATGTAATAGCAACAACAATATAAGAATAAGTTTTAACAGGTTACCTTCATCCGTTGCTACATGAGCTTTTCATCAGGAATCTCTATTCCAAATGGGATCCTCCTCCCCTTCATTCGTTGACCCTTGTTTAAATGTTTTTCATGAAGCTTCCTCAAATGCTTCACTGCATGATCAGTCGCTTGGGAAACAAAATAACATTCTTCTTGAAAACGAGCCTTTAAGAAACCAACCAAAGTCAAAACCAATGTTTTGAAAATCAGACCGGTAAGTGAACCGGAAAAGTTATTAGTTTCTGGTTCACTGGTTGGACAGGCGATCAAACCACGGTTGAACCGATGACACAATAAATATATAGTTTATATTTTATTTAAATTAAAAAATAATTTTAAAATATATAGTTAGTAATTTTTAATATTTATTCCATTTTATATTAATAAATTAGTATTTTGAAATTTATTAGAAGTATGAATGATATTAAGTATTTTTTTTGACATCATGAATAATATTGAGTATGAAAACATATTTAAAATAGAAGAAAATTCGTCTAATAAATATATATTAAAACTTGGTAACTTTAAATACTCGTATAAATATCGAGTATTTTTAATATTTATATTAAAAATAAAAGGGGATTCTTGTATATAAATATATATTAAAATTTGGTAACTTTTAATTTCTATATAAATATCTGGGTATTTTTTTTAATCTGCATTAAAAATAGAAGGAGAATCCTATGTATAAATCGGTTTTTAAAAAACAAATCCCGTGTATATATATTTGATATAATATAAGGTTTATTTGTTGATTTTGAACTATCAAAGTGCTAGCGGATCAAGAGTTTTAAAAATGGTAGCAGAAGTTTAGAATTGTAAACTTAAATCAAATGCAAGTCAAGGCTTTGGTTTCAAATGGAAAATTGACTTCTTTATTCGTAACACCAATCCCACATCAGTAGGGAGAGAAAAAATGAAGGGGTTTATAAACATCAACGAACTATTGTTTTGCCACATCATTCCATAACGACTGTATGGACTACCATCAAAAGATATGAAAATTATTAGGTAAATCAAGATTTGAATTTTTGCAGATACGAACCACGATAGAGCCGGTCGGTCCAGTTTTTAGTTTTTAAAACATTGTTCAAAAGCAGAGTGAAGACGATCAATGAAGCCTTGCACTTGTGGAGAGGAGCTGCTGTGACTATAATGTCATCCACGTAGACCAAAGGATGAGAGTATCAGAGGCTGTGAAAGAACAAAGAGGTATCTGACCTTGAATATTGGAAACCCCACTGAAGTAAGGAAGTCTTATCATACCAAGCTCGGGTGCCTGATTAAAGCCATAGAGAGCTTTAGCATTTAGTGTAGAGGAGATACCTTCAAGAGACTAAAAGAAAAGAGAGGAGAGAGAATTGGATTTTAGCAAATATTGACTTATGTGTGTGTTTGTGTGTCTTTTATCATTTTGTATAACACCCAAAGTTCAATCTACGTGTATACGTAATTATTTATTGTTTGCATGTCTACATCCATATATCTGCCCCATGTTCAGACATGGTGTTACTCGAAGCAAAAAAACTTTGAAATTCCACAATTCAAAGAAGGGATTGTTCAGACATGAAGCAAAAAAGGTATCACATAGCTTTGAAATTCCACAATTCAAAGAAGGAATTGGTCGTAATATGCTGCTTTTGAATTATTTTTCGACGCAACGCTCATCCCCTATAAACCCGAACTTGGGTTATAACAAGATCACCCACTATCTTCTATCTTCTATCTTCTAACTTTCATCTTATTTAGAAGGTCCAATGGTGTCCATCCCTCCCCGAAAACTCCACTCTTTTTTTTTGTCTGGAAACAAAAAAAAAAAAAAAAAAAAGGACTTTGTTGATTCCTTTTTCCAGGCTTTATTCTTTAATGTAAAAATTGGAAGTTTCAATTGCAAACAAAAGAAATGAGGATGAAATTAAAAATTAAATTAAATTGAAACAATATAAAATCAAATAAAAATAAGTATATACGACAAGATGGTATTTACCTTTTTGTTTAATTAAAAAAATCAAAATATTGGATATTTTTTTCCCATTGAATTAAAAGTAAGTTATTCATGTCACTAAAAGTGAATTTATTGATAACAACTTTGTTTTCATGATATTGATCGATTTGTTTTATCAATATATTACATTTAATTCAAGAGAAAAGGTCTAATATATTTTTTTTTTCTATTTAAAGAGCTAATACCATTTAAGAGTGAGAATGTATAAATTAATGTAAAGAGAAAAAAGTTCAAGGTCTTACAAATAAAACACTTTTATAATTAGGAATTTGAAAAACTTTTTAAAATATAGTTTATACATTCTACATGGTATTTTAGAATAATATAATTATAGCCATCGTACACTTTTCCCACTCTCCATATCTTTGATAATAGGTTATTGAAAATTAGGGCATTAAAAGTTATTGATTAATGTAAAGAAGTCTAGAGACATACTGAACTGAAGGAGGAATCATCTCATTGACTAAATGAATGGAGATACAAGAGATATACAATTTATATGGACTGAAAGAGAATAATCTTTCTATCAAGAAAGGTGTTCTACTAGTTGTTGCATCAAGTGATGCAACACTGTCAAGACTGAGATCTACCAGGATATATATCATTGATTAATCACGAAAATAGAGATGTAAGAAAATAAACCACCACACACAAAGAGACAAAAGATCGATTAAATACGCGGTTCGACAAAAGCCTACGTTTGTGGGGCTCAATCTAGATGCAAGGAATTTCATTATATATCAATTAGGTTACATGTTGGTCTTATATGAGACAAGGCTCTCCCTTTCTCACAACCGTCTTCTCCTAACTCTCTTATAATTAAACATAGAAATAAGCTCCCCTTATTTCCCCACACACCCAATTACTCCTCAACAAGAACTATCAACACTGCTCATCCTCAAGAATAATTGCAGTACCTATAACAGCTACTTCACCTCATGAATACTTCTCTAGACCTTCTCCTGCGTGTGTGCTCGAAATCCATCCCTTAGAGAAGCATCTCTTCTCCTTTTAAGCAGCTCCTAGGAGATCATCTCAATTTTCAAGATCTTCATGTTACTTAAACTGTCTCAACAGGCCAATTGGAGAATATGATCTCATTCCATATTCATCATAGTGCAAAATCTTCTTCCCCTATAAATCGTACCAAATAAGATCCCAATCTCTCTAATTTGATCGGTCTAATATTGCACAATATTCTCAACTACTCTTCCTTATTCATCACACAGAATATTGTCTTCTGATTTGCAAAATATTGCCCTTAAATTTGTGTGGACAAAATAAGGAAAGTCGTATCACATGGCTTGTTCTAATTCATGTGCAACACTAGTTGTGACATACCAAATAAGGTAAGTTGTGTTACATGACTTGTTCTATCATCAAGTGTGATACTATTGGAAAACATTTCGATTTATTTTTGCCTAAGACTATGACAAGAAATATCTCCAACACAGACAAAGAAAAAGAGAGGAGAATGAACTAATTACAGCTAGCAATGACTTTCTGTTAAGGGTGATTTGTTATGAGTAACCTCTTGGAGCTAGAGCGAAGCTAATTTATCATCCCATAAGTCTACGGACAGGACGATAAAAGAGCTATGTTTGAAAGAGAAGAAAGCTGTGCATAACAAATGTTTTGGTGAAAACATCAACAACTTGTTGAAGCGGTAGGTAATATCTTGAATTTGGAGATCACCTTACAAGACGTTATCACCAATAAAATGCAGACCAATTAAAATATATTTGGACGTGTGGAAAGTTTGGATTAAGCGATTAAACAGCGCACCATGAGGGCTTAGGGCCAAAATTGACAATATCATACCAATGTGGATGGGGATGGATCTATGAAGTTCATGACGCAAATCGTGGAGGAGAAATTAATTTGAGAGATGCCAAGTCAGCATTGCTACTTGAGGCCACACACTGCTTAGAAGAAGACAAAGAAACAAAAATGGAGCCAAGATAAACATAATATCCTGAAGTGCATGCTACAACGGTCATATGGACATGATGCCTGATGAGTATCTTAAATACTCATTTTGTTTCCATGTTTTTCTTAGTTTATACTAGTTTTATGATATAAATAAGTGTTCTAATGCTTTAAATGTTAATTTCTATGATTAGGTCAACCGTTGGGTGGAGCGGAGCGAAAATGTCCAAAAATCAGCAAATTCAACATTTAGCAGTAGCTACTATATTTTGATATTTTCAGCTATAGAATGACCTCGTATGGCTCCAAACTTGGAATTTATGGATAGTAGACTTCTCAAGCTTTCCGAAAAGGCCTTATTCACTTAATTCGAGACTTCAAATGATCAAATTATGGCTTTTAGAACTTGAAGGAAGAAGAGTAGAGCTTACCAGTTCGCACACTTTGTGGATTCAGTCTTTACCATCAAATCTAAAGTGTTCTTTCTAGCCATATCCATATTCTACACTCTCTAAGCTTTCCAACGAGACCAAGATTGCTTAATTTGAAGTTCGGACGAGAAAGTTATGAAATCAGGAAGCAAATGAGGAAGAATAGGGCATGTGTGAATAGTGTCCACGATGTAGCGTGAGATTTACCACGCTACATCATGGATGTCGGGCCCAACACCCAGATTTGTTGGTTTTTTGCCCATTTTGAGCCTAAACTTGAGGAAGACTGTAAAAGAATTGTTCTAGAGCGTTAGAAAAGAGCTTTTGGGTGGAAACACCCTAGGGCACAAATCTTTGAAAGAGAAAAGCTTAAAGAATGAGGAAATGGAGGAAGAAGAGATTGGGGCTTCACTAAGATTTGTTCATTTTCTCTTTCCCCTTTTGTTTTCCTTTCTTTTGATGGTTATATTTTCTTTAAAGACGTTTAATTTGTTTTCTTAGGGTTTAGATGTAGCCAAAGACATGAATGTATGGATTTTGCCTAATTTCTATTGATTGATGTATTATTCACATATATGTTCAGTATTTCATTTAGTCTTAATGCTTGTGTGCATTTGGTTAATATTTGTATGTCTTGTGGTTTGATTTAAGACTAAGAAGTGATGATTAAGCTAGACCATGAATGGTTTACCATCTAATTTTCATGAGGTAGAGATATAAATGAGATTTTGTGTGGTATTTAGATTTCTAGGGTTTAATGCGCTTTTACAAATTTGGAGTTGGGCGAAGATGCAAAATACCTGATCCTAAGGGTAGTGTGCGGATGCTCGAGAGAGATTTGCATATACATTAGAGAAATTGCCATCTTCATATGAAAATGAATATTGATTGATTGGAATATGAGGTTCATACATGATTGTTTAGGTGAAATCTATGTCCTAAGGCTTTTTAGTCTTTATTGAGTCTTTGTAGCTAGGTCTTTGCATGCTTAGTTAGTGTAATTTGAGTCTTTTACAGATTTTTCATCATCCAAATAGAGTCTAAACTAGACTAGAGTAAATAATTAATGGCAGGTACACATGGGACGTCTCTTACTTCGCACTATATTACTTGAGACAACAAATTGCATAGCACATAAAGTGCTATTTTATACACACACTCGCTGATAGGCCGAAAGCATGGTGTGTTAAATGTAATGCGCCTATGTCTTTGCTCAGTGCAGCGTCGCTCTATCAAGTAATATAGTCTGCTAAATCAAATATCAATCCACGGGGAGAAGCATGTTGACTACTGATATTAGCCTTTGAATATTATCTGAACGTAAGCTTTGAATGACAAATTAGCTAATGTGTGAGATTAAAATAAACTAATTTATCTTAGTAAATTACTGTGTTATAGAGACTAGGGCTCTGTCTCCCCCTACCACTTTTGATGGATTACGACCTAAAGAGATTATTAGTTAGTCTATTCACGACTTATTGATGGCGGGGTGATCGTACCTACGAGATACCTCTTTCGAGGTGTATTCGCCTATCTAAGCTAAGCCGAGGGTTAGATGTATCTCTACCCTAACCCAATGCTCCGAAACGCTTAAATGTTCAAACCTTAATTGCCACCCTTGGAATCGGGATATCTCTATTTACTGAATTAACCGAGGGTCGCTCTTTCAGATCCCTGGGTGACCTCATCTCTCGATCTCGAATACTCAGCAAAATCATGCCAATGTTGGCTAGACATCACATGCATATAAATCATATTATCGTAGATACTAGCAGTCATAATAAATTGGAATAATATAAAATCCAAATCTTAATCCATGTAATCGTGATAGAGTTCAACAAAACCCTAGATGTAAATCTAGAACATATTGGACTTGATTACACACGTAATCGATCTATAAAACATCACCAGTTTTTCAGAAAAGAAGAAAATACAAAAGCAAGTCTCTGTCCGTGATCTCGGTTCTTTCTTCTTTATCTTTTCCGTGCCTAGTCCATCGTTTCAGATCCCTCTCGATTTCTGGTCCCTTTGCTTTTAATGATGTTGAGGTAGAAATCGCGCTGACGTCGTGACGTTGCAACGTCGTGACGTTGTGACGTCGTGACGTTGAGGCATCGCGACGTTGGCCACTTGTTGACTTCCTCTTCTTGTTGACTCGACGTCACGACATTCCTGCCAGCTTTCTACTCTTCTTCTCTCTGCTCCAAAATGGTCCCAAAAACTGCCCATTCCACCTGCTATTCACACAAAATGCAAGAATCAGATATCGGGCTATAAAATGCGTATTTAACTGTAAAATAAAGCTAAAACCATAAGATAGACACGGGTATGGCATGAGTGTTTTAGGCACTCATCACACCCCCAAACTTAGCTTCTTGCTTGTCCCCAAGCAAGAATTGACTCTAAACCGGACACACAACCTACATATAACCTAACACTAGGATTATGGTACATGTTGTAGGAAAAGTTAAAATGGACCCGAGCTCAAAAATCTTGCCTTTTTGTTCGAATTTCGGGGGATCAGTGAGGGGTGTTCGACTTCAAGAAAGAATTCGTTTACGTTGAAGCGTCACGATTGACCAAACACCTCAGCAACCCGAGAATTATTCAATAGCCTTTCAAAAAAACATACTATGTGCATTGAATACGTGATCTCCAGCATATACCTGGGATTCAGAGCACCCAAACTTGAGTTCAACTCACCTAGTTGGGAGAATCTAACTACGGAAGGATAGGAACACACCGTTTGTAGTCATTAAACATACCTACACATGAAAGAAAAACTAGTGCCCGTAAGTTTATGTTAAGTGTTCCTGTAGCAGGGATTAGTTGGTGACTCCTCACTAGTTGGTTAAGGGCACCGGGCATTCAGTTCCCCTTGAACTTCACCCTGAACACTCAACAAAACCTAAGGGCCCTAAGTTGTGGGAAACTTCTATCTTCTGTCCCCTATAACGGGCAATGAAGTCAATGGCTCCCGACCAGTTGGCTCAGGGCATTAAGCTTTGAAAGGCCACTCGGACTGTGCCCGGGATTCCGATTAGAAGATCCCACTTATTCTTTTCATATGTTTCTTCTCTTTTTTTTTTAAATAACTTGGGGCTCGAAGGCAATCCTCTTTTATTTAGGGTGTCCCATCACTTTGGTGTTTAGAGACTCCCAAGGTTTGTTTAACCTTAGTAGCCGGGCTCGGTGCCTAGGCATACCCTAGAGGTTATCTATGTGTGAGTGTGAGAGGCTCGTTGAGAAATGGTTTCTTGAGTATCCCGAAGGTGAGTCACTTTGCCTCCCTACCTATTCAACCTGAAATTCCCGAGCATCTAACACCCTACGAATCCTTTCTGGATTTATACTATGTTTGTCCATGATGATTGTGGACTCGGTCAAAAGAGATCCTTGACTCTCAAGCATGGAATCAAGAACACACTACCTAAAGACTCTCAACGTCAACATATCCACAATACGGGGACTCCCGGAGTGACTAGAAACAACAAAACGAAGAAATGACCTCTGAAAAAAAACATAAACTAAACACGAAAAACATAAACTAAACACGGAGGTTCGACATACTAAAATAAAGCCAAGCAAGGCCTAACTTTAAGCTAAAGTAGGAACACGAAAATACAAAATAACCTATCCACTTGGCTTGTACTGACCTAATAAAACCCGATCCTGCCCACCCCAAACAGATGTGTCTAGTGTCCCCACTAGCTATAAAATAACAAGAGAGGGTGGAGACTGGTGGAGAATGGTGCTTTCAGTTGCTTCGGGACGATATGCATGTCAGCTCAGAGGGCCTCCATGTCCTGGGTAATAAGGACTCGGTGCTCCTGCATCTTGTCCCATAAAGCATCGAAGCGGTCAGTGAGGGCGAGCACCGGGTTCTCTAGGTCGAGTTTTGGGAGGCCCCAGATGGGGCCCTCTACGAGGTGGTTGTGGTGGTGGTGGGTGAGTGGAGGGGTGCGATCTTACCTTAGGGATCGCCGTGAGGCCAGCGAGCTTGCGATACTCGTGAAACTCATCCTCGTCAGGGTTCATTGCGAGTCATACATTACACTCGAGGTCATGGTACGATTTGTCACACTTGACCATTATAAACTTTAATAGGGTGTATCACGCCTCATTTGTCCTCCTAAGGGCACCGGCGCGCTTGCATAGGCCGTATATGAGAAAGGGGTGCCCCAGGTTCATTTTTGCGTCCCGGTTATGGAGGATGGCATCCTCTATAACCTGCCCAACATCGAAGGGTATGTCCTGGATGATGGCGTAGTTGAGCAAGGCACGCTTGGTAGTCACCTCACACACGTTCGTCGTCGGAATGAGACGCAACGTGATGAAGTGAAGCCACACCTTAGGAATATAGGCTAAATGTTTGGCCTTGAAGTGCATGGCGTGCCCTTCGCTATTGAGCTTCCACTCACCACGCGTTAGTCGGGACCACGGGGATCTCGGGTGGTCGGGTGTGATAGGCAGATCAAAGGCTCGGGGCCGAGTCAGTTATAGGGTGGTTGATAGGCTGGCGTTGAAGTCTACCAATACTCCACCTTTGAACCTTTTCACGACATGGAGCGAGGTTAGGCGTAGAATTCTCGTACCACACTCGTCATTTGCCGACAATTGGTTGGCATAAACGCCCACCATCCCTTATTCGCAATGGTCTTCGCCAGAGAAGAGTTCAATCGAGTAGTGGAAGCCCTTTTCTTTTATGAAGGACCAATTTTTACAAACGGTGCCAAACCTATCAGCGGCACCTTCATTGACAAACTTGGTGAGGTCAAAATTCGGAGTCGAGTCCTCACTGGCCCGACCCCATTTAGTGGTCAACTTTTGCCGCTTACTCGACATAGGTGTAAAGAAGGCCACTCCTAGGTGACCTAGACAATAGATCGAGCACCTAGGGTGCATAATGGGACTGAGGGTTAGAATGGCAACAGAGAGGCTTGCCACGACCTCTAAATGCACCTAATGTGCCTTCGGGGCTCCTAACTAAGACCCAATCGGTAGGAGACGAAGGCGGTCTGGACCCTAAAGGAGTCGAATGCACCAAGGCAAACAAAGAATAGGTATTAGGGTTCAAACAAAGTCCACGAGGAAGGTGATGGAGACTCTAGGCAGTCACGGAGGACCGGTAGGGAAGTGAAAGCAGGTGTGGGGAGGTCGAGCTCGGCAACAATGGAGGTGCGGGAGCAGACGAGATGGCGACAGGGAGACTAAAAAAGAGGGCTTCTGTGTCAAGCAGGGGCAAATCCGGTCGGGCTCAAGCGTCATGGCGTTCCTGAGGTGGAGATTTCAGCATTGACGTGAGATCAAACGCGTCACAACGATGACGGAGAGGTATAAATCCCAGCGTCGCGGCGGTGGGATCAACGTCGCCAGCGTTCGAGTGATGAGCGGCGTGTGACTTTGAGGGTACAACATTGCTGACTTTCAAAAGATTCGGTTGCCAGCGTCGCGGCGTTGAGATCAATGTCGCGGCGTGGCCGTGCAGTTTTCATGGTTCGAGCCCGACGTCGCGGCGTTGAGGATCGCTTGTCAGCGACGTGACGTACGAAAACCCAAATGAAAAATTTTCAACCAAGTTTCTCGGGTTTAGAAAGCCCCTGGTACAATTTTGGCCCTTCACACTTCATAAATAGGCTTCTAGTGAATCTCCACATTAATTTATGTCTCGGGCCACGAGAACAGCGGCTAAAGAAAATCCCGGTCTGAGGAAGAGACGAGAAAACCAAGCCAAAATTAAAATAACGTAGAAAATTAAACTATGGAAAGAAAAATTTCAAGAAAAGCTTAGGTTTGCCTCCCAAGTAAGTAGCTTTGTTTATGTCGATTGGCTTGGCGATATGAATCTCAATGTGCCGGGAACCCGGGCTTATATAGCCCGACTCCTTATTGTGCTCCTTAGGGTGCTCGGTGGGATAAGTGCCTTATTCATGGAACTCGCCCTAAGTGAAGCTGTGATTTGGGTGTTAACTTTAAATGTTCCTTTCTGCAGATGCATTAACCGCCCCTCCATGTTATATTTAAAAACTTGGAGTCCTGATGAATGGTCGACCATAACCAAACTTTAATTTCTCGGGAAAGGTTTAGGTGGGAATTAAATAAGAGGACACATTTGCCACCAAGAGGAACTCTTTCCTAGCGATATGTTTATCGTGCAGACTTCGTCTTTTTTCCTTGTATATGCGAACATTCTTATAAGCCTCGTTGCGGAATTCGTCCAATTCATTGAGCTGTAGCATCCGCTTCTCTCTGGCTAATGTATTGTCGTATTCGATTCTTGAGTTACTTGATGGGCTCGTGCTCCAATTCCATCGGCAGGTGGCATGCTTTCCTATAAACAATTCGAAATGGCGACAAACCCAATGGTGTTTTTAATGCTATTCTGTATGCCTAGAGTGCATCCTCAATCTTTTTCGACCAGTCCTTCCCAGAGCTGTTGACTGTTTTCTCCAGAATGGACTTGATTTCTCGATTCGATACCTCTGCTTACCCATTTGTCTGCCGGGTGGTATCACGAGGATGTCTGCGATGTCGCCTCCATACTTGTAATGCAAGACTTTGTCAATCATCTTATTTTGCAGAAATGGTACCATTATACGTGATCGGTCTCGGGAGTGTCGAACCCTGAGAATATGTGGTTGCGAAGAAACTGGGCTACCACACTAGCATCATTAGTGCGGGTCGGTATTGCTTCTACCCATTTAGAGGCATGTCATTGTAAGATGTCTGAGGGTTATTAAGAGGAGGGAATGGGCCCATAAATCCATCCCCCATAAATCAAGCGACTCAACTTCCGGGGTGGCGAATGCGAGGGCGTTTCGGCCTTTCTGAAGTATCCCGTTTTACGGCATTTGTTGTAAGTGGATCTGGTAGTGAGCATCCTTGAATAAGCTAGGCTAGTAGAAACCTGATTGAAGTACCTTGGCTGCTGTTCTCTTGCCGCCGAAATGCCCCCCACATGGTAAAGTGTGGCAGTGGTTCAGAATACTAACCATTTCATCTACGGGCACACATCTCACGATCCACTTGAGTCGACCTGATACTGTATAGAATAGGTTCCTCCAGTGTAGTAGTGTTTTTCAAGTGTCTGAAAGAACCTGCTTTTTCTATTGATAGCCTAAGTGCAGGAGAGGATCACCTTGGCCTAAATAATTCAGCATAGTCGAGGAAAACCATGGAGGCAGCTCTTTTGTCTTCCAATAGTAAGGAAGGCTGCTCATCGAAGTCGTCATTCACATGGACCTCATCTCTTGCCCCTTCTAACTGTGATAGATGGTCTGCGACTAGGTTCTCTGTTCCCTTCTTGTCTTTAATCTCTAAATCAAATTCTTGCAACAAGAGAACCCACTAGATTAGTCTTAGTTTGGCGTCCTTTTTGGTCATCAAGGCCACTTTATGGCGGTGGTCGAGTGTGAATGACACCTTTGTGCCGTCGAATAGGGCTGGGGTATCAAAGGCAAAGACAATGGCCAATAGTTCTTTTTCAGTGGTGGCATAGTTCAGCTGGGCATCATTTAAGGTTCGGCTAGCATAGTAGATCACCTGGAATATTCTTTCTCATGTCTGCCCTAGCATTGCTCCAATTGCATAGTCACTCGCGTCACACATTAGCTGTCGGAAGGCCCGATGCGGTGCCACTGGCAATGAGGCCGATACCAATTTATCTTCCCGAGACTAAAAATGCGCGCCACTGCCATCAAACTCAAATAATTGTCCCTTGGACCAGTAAATTAGACAACGACTTTGCAATGCGAAAAGTCTTTGATGTAGGCGTCTATAGAACCAGTAGTGCAGCCCCGAAAAAAGCTTCTTATGCCTTTTATAGATGAGGGTAGAGGTAATTTCTCTATTGCTTCAATCTTTGCTTTGTCTACCTCTATTCCTCTTGCAGAAATTCGGTGCCCAAGTACAATGCCCTCTTGTACCATAAAATGACACTTCTCCCAATTAGTGCAGATTGGTCTCCTGCATGCGATCAACCGCAGGCCTCAAATTCTCGGGCCAATTGTCAAAGGCTTCCCAAGACGAAAAATCATCATGAAGACCTCGATTGTCTTTTCAACCATATCGAATATGGCCATCATCTGACGTTGAAATGTGCTCGGAGCATTGCATGGCGGAAGAACATGCCCATCCACTGAATCTCTGCGAATGTCCCATAGAGGCCCAGTGAATGTCGTCTTCTCTGATCTTCGGGGGACTATAGCAATCCCCGATTGTGGCAGTCTTGTCAAAAGCAATGGTATTCATGTGGCTAGTCTATCAACATCTTATCTAGAAACGGAAATGGAAATATGGTCTTTTCGAGGTAGCCTTGATAGGTTCTAGTAGTCAATGCAAATTCTCAATCGGTGGCATTTATTCGAGAGAGAAATGATAATGTGTTATTCTCTTGTTCTTATATGAAGGTTGTTCCTCCTTTTAGATACTACTGGACGGTTTACCCATGTATCGAAATAGGATAAATAACAGGCATCTAGCCGCTAGCCTCCTTGCGGACTACCTCTTTGTAGTTGGATTCGGTCTCTTACATTAGCCTGCGAAGGCTTATGACCATCTTCCCGACAAAGGTCGATGCAGCCCACATAGAGGTGAATCCCTTTTTCGCTCGGCGAGAGACCATTAGCGCATTTTGCGATCTTTGAGTACCCTCAATAACTTATCTTCCTCTATTGTTTATCAAGGGCTGAAATAATCAGCACGGTAAGGTGGAGCGGTCCCAGATAAACCTTGAGATAGCTAGGTAATGGCTTTTGCTCCATCTTGGGTGGCTGTTCAACAGATGGCACTGGAGTTTTAGAATTTTTCACCTAGAGATTCAAAATATTTCCTTCTATTGGGTTCGAAAGAATCAATCCATTTTACATACTTCTTGGCCTCTTCTCCCAGGTTCTCTGAATCACTTTATAGGCTAGCCTCCAAAGGATCAGTGAGACCACTTTGGCTAGATATTATAGCCTCTATGGTCTCTGTCATGAAGCATGTATCACTCTCTGTCGGGTGTCTCACAGCTTCGAACATGTTAAACTTGACTTCATCTTCCTGCACCCTCAATTTCAACTCTCCCTAGAGCGGATCAATCATTTGCCACCTTGGATTGAGAAATGGTCTACCCAGCGAGATTATGGGTATTTCTTTATCTTCTTCCATATCTAATACAATGGGAAATCTCTTTGGGAAGATGAACTTATCGACCTTTACTAGACATATTCCTATCACCTCTTGGATTCTTTGAGACTGTACTTAACTAAAGTGTGACTATAGTTAGGCGAAGCTTCACCTAACTTGAATGTCTAAATATGGATAAGGGCATGAGATTAATACTAGCTCCCAAGTCACACAGAACTCTCTCAAAGATAGCCTAAATGCGTATGAGAAATAAAGGGAGCTTATTTCAATGATTCTCTATGAGATAATTAGGAGAAGACGGTAATGAGAAAGGGGGAGTCTTGTCGCACTTAAATCCAACTATAACCTGATTGATAAATAGTGAAACATCTTACATCTGGGCTCAGCCCCGCGGACGTAGGCTATTGTTGAACCAAGTAACCAATCCTTGTCTCCCTTTGTGTGTATGTGCTTAATCTTTCATTTATCCCTATTATTTTTTTACTTCGTACACTTCTTAAATTTACATTGCATAAAAGCTTTAGCTGTCAAATTTATGACAGTGCCTTACCAGATGATGTAGCATCTCTTGGAGCACTGTCATAACATACGGTCATTATTTTTTCATATAGCAATCAAGAGCTAGAGTTGCTTTCAGCAGATGATCATGATCATTTTGGGAAGGTTAACTGAAGCCATGATCTGTTTGAGTTTGAAAATTTCTTATTGGAGACATGTAATATATATGTCCACTTTAATTGATTAAACCATGCAGATCCATGCGATGCCTTGTTAGTTAGAGAGAGTCCAGTTTGGAGGTGATAATTAATAAACAGATATGCCATCCGACCTGGTTTAATTTGAGCATGCACGCACCTGTACACACATCTGAAATGAATAAAGTATTTGGTCGAGACAATACTGAATTTGTAAATAAAACATTTTTTTTTTCTCATCAGTTCAGACTGAGGAGATAATTGAACTGAGGTACGTTCCAACTGACGTATATAGTTCACTTAGACTTGGGAACATTTTCTTTTATTCCCCATGAAATCCCCATACAGTGAAAAAGGGTTTTCGCTGTTGTGGAATAAGTAGCCTTCGTATCTTAATACATGTATTTAATTCATTGGGAGCTATTAGAGTGTGATCCCCTTTTGAGGAATATGAGTCGAAGCAATGACAAGAATATCTCTAATGGAACATCTTTCACAATCCTTGGAGAGATCGAACCCTAATAGACCAAGGGATAAGTAATGTTAAATAGAATTTTTGTTCTAAATAATGCTTAATATGATTAAGTATTTTATTATTTGTGTTTTCTAAAAAAAATCAATCTTTTATTTTTATCAAAATTTTGAGAAAAATAAAATTTTAAATAAAATTTTTAAAATACATATGTTATTATTTAATTAGTGAAATGGATATCAAGGAGTTTGATTGGATCGCCAAAACGTATGATTTTCCTCATATGTTAATGTTTCAAACAAGCACAACAAGGACATGAGGAGGGATTTGGGTTGGAAGAAGCATCAGTGGGATAGTTTACTAGTACCTTGAAACTAAAGTGTATTAAAAAAAGCCAAATATTTTGGCATTTTCTATTCCACTAAAAATTTTAAAAATACTGCAAAAAGTCATAAAAAAATTAAAAAACAAACAAATTGAATGGTGAAAGAAAATTTGGTTTGGCATCGGTTTATCTCCTCGTGAGTCTAACCTGAGAACAAATGTTTAATTTAAAAATCGCGTCTTGGCAAATATTTTATTCCAGATGTGTGCATGGAAATGAATATGAATCCGTCGGCATCAGTTTATCTCCCCCAGAAAGCTGACCTAGCTAGCTAACAGATATATGGGTCTTCAGATATATCATCTCCCTCAAACTGGCTTCTCTCTTAATTTCTATAAATTTCCGACCACTATATAAACAAGCAAACAAGCTCACACAAGCATTGTTGTTTCTTGAAGGTCTGAATCTTCTCTTCATATATTCAATGGATTGGGAGGGCTTCCCTGGTTTCTTTGTAGCGATATTTCTTGTAGTATATTATTTTATGGAAGCAGGTTTATAGGGTTAATTTATTTCTTCAATCTTAATTTGCAGGGAAATCCACAACTGACTGGGTCGGAGCCACGGCCATGGGAAAAAGACGAAGATGAGAAACTCACTAAGGAGAAGTTAAGAAATAAACATCTTTCTTGGCAAGACATACTTCCAAGGAAAGCGGGGCTGGCGAGGAGTGAGTAGGAATGAGGGAAAATCAGGAGCAGCTTTTGAAGGAAGGCGGATGTTGCACCTTCGATTATGAATCAAAAAAATAAACATGTTTATATATATATATATATATATATATATATATATATATATATATATATATATATATATATATATATATATATATATATATATATATATATATATATATAAACACAGGTTTTGGTATGATGTTTAAGTGCAGTATTTATATTGATGATGCTTTTTTCAGCCGAACTGTGGGAGCGTGTGTAGGGGTCGTTGGGACTGGATGCTGGCGGGCCAAGATGAGGCTCTTGAGATTGTGGGCCGAGTACAGGATCACTGCATTGATCTGCGGGCTCCTGGCTGCCTCCTCTTTGCAAAACAAGGAAGAGGGTTGAGGTGAGGGCTATGCGGGTAGCGCCGATGCTAAGTCGAGTTTCTTTGAGAGAAAAGGGGGGCGCAGGGGCGAATGTGTTGCATGTAATTATGCATCTACAAGGTGCGATATCAGGCGGCGTGAGTGTTGGCGTACCTTTTTCAGTGGGGTGGCCTCGGCGTATTTGTAGTAGATGTTCAGCGGTTGGATGGTGGAGTCCTTCCCATTGGTTCGGATCTTCTTATTTTAATCCACGCCGGTTGGTACGGGGGGATATAGAGCGGTTTAGGATAGTCTCCTTTCCTTATTGGTGATGAGGATATGATCGATGGGGTACATGTCTCGTGGATTATCTTACTTTCCTAAGCGGTAGCATTTGATCGATTAGTTGGATATTATGTGATTGGGGATCATTCTATTTACGTACCTGGCAGGAGTCTTCCCCCATAGCTAAACTCTGAGCGATCTTGGCAGTTCATAGATCTCATGAGGCTGTTGGGTTATCAAAGCTGATCTCTAAGGGTGGACCTTCTTTGGGCCATTGTTAAGTAGTCTGTGTACTCAAATGGGTATGCCCAGCGGATCTGGCCTTCATCTCGAGTTGATGTCTCTCTGCGAATTGGGCCTGAGTGAGGTGGGCACCAGCGCCCCTGTTACCCAAACCTATCATATATATTACACTAAACCTGTGTTTGTGTTTGTGTTTGTGTCCTCTACGATGTTGAAGTTAGACCCATGATATAATTATCAATAAACATGTTTTGTGTTCTGTGTTATGTTGGGGGTTGGTATTGTTGGGTTACAGGTATGGGTACGCTCATGTGGGTTTTTGCATATCACGACATCAAATCTATCTAAGAGTGTTTTTGTTTAGGGTTTCGTCACTAATAAAAAAAAACAAGAATCGACATTCTGCCAGTTTTTTTTTTCTTTTTTTCTGATTTTCTCCTGATCTTCCAAACATAAAGAAAAGGGTCTTCGTACTGAATTACTCATGTGAAACCAATTCAGATTCTCCAAACTCCAATTAATTTTCTTTTTTAAACTATTAAGTAGTACTCCACCATTTCAATGAGTTTATATGTGAATTCTAGTACGCACCTTATATTAAACGATTGTCAAGGTTATGTTTGGTTCCCCAAAAGTACAAAGGGAAGATAAAAGTGCAAATCCAAAGAAAATTATTTTCTTGTGTTTGTTTCATGATGAAATTTTTAAGAAAATTAAGTACAAATAAAATTACTTGAAAACTTAAAGTAGCTCTTAAATTATTTAATTTTTTTATATTGGTAAATTTAAAATTAAATGAATGAGTTTGAAGAAGCAAATAAAAATGATATGTGAGATTTAATTATGTTTTTGTTTTCTTTCATTTCCTTTTCCTTCAACTTTTCCTCTTTGCTTAGATTTCCATAAAATATCGAATAAATCTTAGCCTGAGAGAGGAAAATCATAAGAAAACTTTTGACTAAATAGAAAAAGCTGGAAATATTTGACTTTTTAGTTTTCATGCCTTTTTTGAATGTTTTTCTCTATTAAGAAAAAACTAGATACTATAATATAAGAAAATCATATTCGTTATGATCCAATCGAAAATCTCATGATCCGTTTCATGCTAAATAAATAAAAACATATGTATTTTTAAGTTTTATTTAAAAATTTAGATAAAAATTGAAAGAGTTGATTTATTTTAGAAAAACAAAGCTACTAAATATTTAATCCTTATTAAGTACTATTCAGAATAAAGGTTTTATTCAGTATTAAGTAAAAAAAACAAACACCATCTTTGTGATTAAACTATGTTGGTTGATATCATCAGTTTATCATCTCAATCGACTTTCGAGAACAAATCTTCTACTAAAAAAATTCCTATTGTAGTAAATCTACAAAGATTATATTTCAAAGTTTTATTAGTTCATGCTTTTAGAACAAGAAAGGAAGCCTCTACAACTCTTTGAGGTCCTAGTATGTTACTTTGCATGAAAGATACATTAGACAATTCAAAGAATACTTTTTAAAGAGTGTGTGATTAATCACTTAAAAACATATATTAATTAATGGTTTTGATCTATCATTTGACATTCACTATAAGAAACAATTATTCTTGAAATTGTTGAATAGTTGAAACTCTAAAGTAGATTGACATTGAGTTTATTGATTTTTTGAGTTGTTGATTGATTGATTGGTTGATTGGTTAATTGATCGTCCCTTTTTCTATTCTCCTTCTACTCTTTTTATGGATGTGAACTGGCATACCCAAGTCTCGAATTCCTCCCTCTCTCTCCATTTTCTAAAGTAATTGTCTATCTTCCATTAGGAAACTGAATTCTCAAGAACTCCTCATCCCCATTTTAGTTTTGGTAATGCTTTCCTTTACATTCTTGATATCAGGTTTGTAAAATCAAGGATCAAGATCCCACCAGGACCACAGTCGCTAGATTATATTTCTAGAAATGTGACCTAGTCGCTTGTGTCATAGTGTTGAATTGTCTTCATTGATTTGTGTTTAGTACACGTGATTCCACATGCAAGGTTTCATTATAAGATGCAATAGTTTCCAAGCATATATGGGTTATCATAAGCATTTTAGGAAACATTGTATAACTCTATTCAAATTTAAGGAGAAGATAAATTAATCGAGTTGTTTCAAAATGAACAAGAATAACCAAATTTGTCGAATAAACAAATTGAAACCAAATTCCGTCTAAAAGATGGTACAATGAAAGTATCTTTTAAGAAATCCGAAATATAATCATTTCTAATAACAACCTAAAGTGCCCTATCACCTTTACTTCGACTTGCTTTCCGTCACCCATAAAGATGTGTCTTTCATCATTACTTGGTTTTCGGTAGCTCATACAACTCTGCATAGAAACACTTATGTGAGTAGTAGCACCAGAATCTAACCACCTGGTGTTTCTAGGTACTAAGCTATATAAATACCACTTAGGTATACCAAAGCAAGAAATGTACCTTTCTTTACAAGCCAGTCATGGTATTTACATTCATATTTGTGTGTCCTTATTTGCAAAAGAAGCAACTTTTGTTTTCCTGCTTCTTGTTTCACCAGGTTGGACCCATATACTCAATGAACCTAATATTTTTTTCTTTTAATGCCCATTTCCTTATTTTTAGAGGTGGTAGCCAATTGGCACCTTTATAGTTAATCTTGCTTCAATCCCCAACCTCTTGCTTTTTCAATAAATGATAATTAAGATACAAATTTATCCTTTTGGTAGTTGTAACTAACCTTAAATAGACAATAACCGTGGCCAGGAAGTGAGAGCAATACTAGATGCGCCGACATGTCATTAGAAACTTGAGCTTCAAACTCAATTTTGGCAGGCAATATGAGACATTTCATGATGTGCTCCTTACATTACCTTTGTCTTTACCTCTCCATTGTGTCAGGCACAATAAATGTGTGCTTATTTCCTCCTTATCATTTTCTTTACCAAATCAGTTTCGATTTTGACAAGAGTATTTTGCATTAGTGAGTACTCATATCTGGCTTCATTTCTAAAAATCACAACGGCTTAATGATCATAAGACTCATCTGATTCGAGTACTCCTTCTCTTTGTTCACTGCAGCCGTGGAGGAACTCGAATTTGTAGGAGTAGTAGGACCTCTATCCAGTGCAAGATCTGAATCCATGGAGCAGAACAATAAAAATGTTCTCTTTCCCGTCATAAAGTTAGACCCATTGGTATTAGGGTGAATTGATTGGCACATATAGTAGCAACACTAGCTAAATGAAACGAGACAAATCAAAAAACAAGCTCACATTAATTATTCAAGTATACACAATAAAACAAATAAATTCCTTAACAATGATTCTTATATCAAAAGTACCAACCACAACATTAATATCAAGTCAATGACGGTAATATTAACTGTAAGTGGTATTCTTGATGTAGTAATCAAATCTACGACAATAACTTAGGCCCTATCACAGTACCATTCCATGTAAAACCTATTGATCATCATGGCTTTAATCACTCACATGTATATGTGTGGTCGACAAAAAGCAATAAACTTCACTGACAGCTAGCTACGCATGAAATAACACACACATGCTTATTAAACATGCTCTGAACTTTTTCTACAAGAATTATCCACTTTGGTAAAATCTTGTTTCATCAGATAATCAAATGTTTATAAGCATAACAAGTCATAATTGATGTATGAGATAATTTGAATTTGATTGTTTCCTTATAATTTTATCTTTCAATAAATCAAACTAAGTATAGAAAGATCTATATATTCAAGGTTATGTATAACATACATAAATCTCTAAAATTCTGGATAAATATATATTCTAAAAAAACTATAATTATATCTCTAAAAAACTTGCATTATAAACCCCAAAAAATCTTCAAGTTTGAATCCGAGCCCAGAAATCAAATTAAAAAAAAATAGATTTTTTTAATTTATGTCTAAATATCCATGTAGTTGAATTCTCAAACTGAATCTGAATATATATATATATATATATATATATATATATATATATATATATATATATATATATATATATATATTAACTTCCAGGTTTGACCAAAGATGAATTTGTAAACACAGACCCATACAAAAATATATATTTCTTTTAAACTGAAGGAATTTTTAATTAAAAAAAAAGAGTGCTTTAACTAAACGGAATCCTAATCTTTTCTTTTTTAATTAAAAAAATCCTTTAATAAAATTAAAACTCTGAAAACTGAATCTCAAAATATAAAATCAAATCAAATCATTATACAAAACGGAGGAAAAGTGATTTGATTTGAAAGTTTTTTTTTTTTTTTTTATCAACCCTTGAACAGATTCACATGTTCCAAATCTCATAGTCAGGTTTTCCAAAGATTTAATTATTTAAATCACATCGAAAACAATTTTGAGTGCATGATAATATGAATCCATATAACAAAAAAAAAAAAACAGATAAATTAATTAAATCTCAAGAATCAAATATGGATTGGATTGACTTTGATATTACTTGTCAGGAATTCTTGATTCCCCTACCCAAATAGTAAGAAAATCCTTCTTTCTTTGCCCTTCCTTCCATGGAAATTAAATTCTTTTCTTCTTTGGTAAAACGTCATAAAAAAGTCATTCTTTTGTAATAGTAGCTTTAAGCCCATGTTTTTTCCTTAGTTTTCAGCCAAAAATAATTATTAAGTAGCATAGATGGTAGTTTTTCTGGGACTTGAATTGAAGAGGGAAGAAATGCTTGAGTTGAGATTCGATCCAGTTTATGGACTAAGTATTTGTTTGATGTAGGAGGTGGATAAGGTGATTTCTAATCATATGTTTCTAAACATATGTTTCTAATCTAATAATATTATAAACATACTAGAAATTCCTTATATATTAGACATGAAACATACATAAAAGGCAAACCCTAAATAATCATGTTTCTACCAATTTTTAATTCAAAGATATTAAGTTTATCTGACGAAGCGTACTTGTTTCCATTAATCGAGAAGTCATCGAATATAACGATCTTCCAAATTTGGTACTGCCCTAATGACAAGAGTGATAGGGATGTAAAGAAGAAGAAAAACTAGGGTGAAATAGACTTAATTAAAATTGATTGCATGAAAATATTCCTTATGAATTGGGGACCATAACCATAATATTTATACTAATTAGATATTTCTAATTTGGTGCCTCATCAAATTAGAAATATTCATATCACATCACATTAATTCCATCACAAAATTATGTAAGCCAATTATTTATTTCAATTAGATCACTTTAAATAGACTTAGTGGAATTGGTGCATGAAATATTTAATATTTACATACATGGCCCATCATAATTATTGAAAACATCCGACAGATATCATAAATATGGAAAAAAACCCTTCAACTTGAGATAGAAAATCATTGAAAAATTTCTTTCACTAGAATCAAGTGGAGTTACAAATCCATCACCCTTAAAACCCATGAGTAGAAAAACTGAGTAAAAAAGAGCATTGGGAAGAACATATAACTATACTCTTGAGCCTTATAAGAGTTCTCAAAAAACAATCTTACCACCTATTTGGTTACAGTTTTTGAAAACTATATGTTTTCTATTCTCAAAAACAAGGAAAACGTGAAAAACACATTTTGGTTCCCAATTTATTTTTTTCCTAAAAAATAAAAAAAAAAAAAAAAACACTAAATTCGAAGAATAAGAATAATTGTCAGTTGTTATTAAAATTTCCCACACAACGGGGAAACATGCTACTCAAGGTGTTATTGACGAATCAAGAACTAGATGAATTCGCTGGAATACAATAGAGATTTCTTCACTCGATTTGGGAATGGGAGTTTTAAAAAAAAAATTAGAACTAAGAGGGTTGGAAGTAGGCCTTTTAACCAAGTAAAGGAAGATTTGAAACAACTCCGGGTTACATAATATGTGAAACTATGCTAAGAATCAATTTCAAACTATCTACAAACGAGGACCAAATAATCTTATTTCACATAGAGTTTATCATAAAAATCAAATATTTGATAAAGAAGTCCAAATATCTTATATAGATGGTGCAGTTGTGTGAGTCTTATTTAGTACCTTAAATTTACATATGTTGTCTTGGTGCATCATAGTTGTACCCATTTGTTACATGACTTGTGCTAAGTCTCATACATACAACTCTCTTTATCAAATATTTGATCACATGTTGGATTGGCTTCAAATAAGATTATTCAGTCCTCTTTTTTTAAATAGTTTGAAATTGATATCCGATAACATAAGTTTCCCTTTTTTTAATTCTATATTTAACTTCCCTTACCGGTTGGTTCAATTAACAAGTATCACGGACAGATTCCCTTGACTCACAATCAGTTTGTAACCTTCAGCTAAAGAACAAACTACCCATCAGAAGAAGGTGATGAGAGAGTAAATATAAATGGTTGCTTCATTCTTAAGACATCATTTTGGGAGTGTTTGCAACTAAAGAAAAATAAAATGAGGGAGATAGATCTCGCTTTTCCAAGAAAACGAAAAAATTGATGATCTAGCTAGGTCACGATTTATGTAATATAAAAGGTGGTGTTAAGACTCATCATAAATTTTGTTGGAACAAGAATAGAACACTGACTGTATGGTCTAGGAGAGAAGATTAATTGAACACAGAATTAAACACTTTGACAGTATACTACATCATTAGAATAACACAAATATATATACACATAATATATAAATATATATACTAACTTGGTAGATAGAGTCTTGTAAATTGCAATGTCCTAAAGACAATATTTCACCTCTTCTCTTATACCACGAAGGCTGCGGTGGTGCCTCCCGAGGATGAAACTATCTATTGTTGAAGTATTTGCACAGGAAACTTCAACTCAAGCAAACTCTTTCACAGTTTTCCTCTCTTGTAAATGTATGTACGAGTTGTTAAAATGCCAGGAAGAATCAAAAACTTAACTTTCTTCGTCAGAATCCTGTGTTGAATTTATAAACCAGATAATGCAATCTTTCTGAAAGTTTGCAACCTTTCAGACAGATGCATTATTTTAAAAAAATAAATAAATAAATAAATTTTGTAGGTTATTATTTCAAAGCCACGGTCCCAGGCCCCGAGGCGTCTTTTGATATATATATATATATATATATATATATATATACATATTAGGTAAGCCCACCGAGAAGGGAGCCCATGGAGAAGAGACCCACCCACCACTGGTGGGCCTCCAAATCATCACTTATTCATGAGGGCATTCTTTAATATAAATTGTTTAAAACCCTCTCGACCGATGTAGGACAAGAGGTTTTGTTTTTAAGATTCTAACAAATTTAACTTTTTAACCTTTGTTGTTCCAAATTTAAGATATATCTGAAAAAGAATGATGAATGGAAATGTCATCTTCAACCGGAAGTAAACAGACTGGGGTAAAATTCCAAATTTGAGGAGTTAGTCATTGGAATAGAAAATGAAAAATGAAAGTTTTGAAAGAGAAAGGAAGAACATCTAAAGCAAATACAATCAACCCTAAAATTATCAGAATTCAATCTTGGTAACGTATTATACCTTGACTTTGAGATGAATCTTGAAGTTTTCCTTGTGATCTTTTGGATGTGAGACCACATAATTTTAAAGTAGCTGATCCTTTGTCCAACCAACCTAATGACGTCGCATTTCATTTTTTGGCTTTATCTCAAAAGTCATATTTCATCTCGTAGATCAGTTTTTTTATTTATTACACTTTAATTTCAATGTAGTAAACTGTTACAACTAAAAAATTCACAATCCGATTTTTTTTTTTGAAATCACTAGCTATATAAGGTCACACGGGAGAACCCTTCTTCCTCTTTGGTGAAGCTGGTGATTAACAAAGCAAGGCGCATTGCACTTTATCAAGGGGTCATGGTGGAATTCAAAAGACTATAGCTAGGCCTAGGGTAGGGTGAGTGCTCTTTTTGTTTGACCTGGTATGAGGAAGGCTATTGAAGACTTAGTATACCAATGTGTAGTGTGTCAACAAACGAAACATTCCACTCAGTCCCATTCATGAGCAAATTTGGGAAGATATGGCCATGGATATCATTCCAGACCTTCCTAACTTTTATGATTACTCAACTATTCTAGTGGTGGTGGATGGGATGGGTTGTCTAAACAGGCACATTTTGGTGTTGGTGCTTTACAGAGGACTTATTCAGCTCCTAATTAGGTGGCTGAATTGTTTGCTCAGATGGTATGGTAAGTTGCATGGTCTTCCAAGATCAATAGTACTGTCTCACAGAGATGCAGTGTTCCTTAGTAAATTCTTAGTCATAACTCTTTACTTTCACTGGAACTCTATTGCAGCATGACCACACTATTTTTGCACCCTGAAATAATTTTCTGGAGACTCTCTGAGGAGGCAGCTTGCAGATGGGAATGGGATCGAAAATCTAGATTCTGCCATTAATGGATGAACTAGTTGAATTTGTGAGGTAATGGAAGAAAAAAAAAAGAAGGAGAGTGAAATAATTTTAAAAATTTTTTAGGGCTTGTTTGGTGACAGTTTTTGAAAATTGTTTATGTTCTCAAAATCAAGGAGTATAAGAAAAATAGATAACACATTTGGTTTCCTTTTTTTGTTATGGAAAACATAAAAACACTAAATTTAGATAAGAATAATAGTTTTCAAATAACACTAAAATTGTGTTTTGTGTGTTTTCAAAAACTATTTTCAATAACAGTTTTAAAAAATATGAGCAAACACAAGTCCTAGTTTCTTCATGTTTTTAGAACAAAAAATTGTTCATGAAAATAGCAACCAAACCGTCCCAATGTATTGGAAATTTTTTATAAGAAAAATGATTCTGGCTAAGAATATGCAGAAACAAACATGAATAAAATAAAGAATATGTAGAATGACTTGAATCAAAACGTCATAGGGGCCAAGTCCCTTGGATAGTATTGGAGACTTCAACTTAGTCTCAGCCGAATCAGAACGTCAACCCCTCAACCTTTGATCAAAGAAGAAATGTGGGTTTCAATTCCTTAGTAAATTATTTCTATTCGCATCGATAGATTTGAGTGGATCATCCATTGTCAGGATAAAAATCATTAATTTATGCTCAAAGAAAAGAAGGATAAATTTTGGATTAAAACCTATATGTGTATATATATCGTCTAAAATGATTATAGTTTTAGGTTTCGTTTGGAATTCAAAGAAAAGTAGAGGACATCAAACCACAACAAAAAATCAAAATTTTACAATGAATCAGAGATTCCTCTTAAACCTGAATCTGAATTGGAATTTTAATTGAACAATCAAGAAGAAGGAAAAATAAACAATTTTAATTGAACAATCAAGAAGAAGGAAAAATAAACAAACTTGACATAACTATTGACATTACCTGAGGTCTATAAAAAGGGCGATTGAGAAGGAATTTCTCTATCTCCCGACTCTTAAGTCTCAATAGAACATCGGTAAGGCTGTGAGTTGTGACTGTGAGTCGAATGACGGCGCAAGTAGAGAAGACGAAGACGAACCAATATCTCTCTCTCTTTTAGCCGAACAAGCAGAGTAGGAAGATAGGACAAATGTGTTTTTTTAAGCAGTCTCGCTTAAACTAAACATACTATTTATAGAAATATTTGGTTTAAAGACATATTATTTTATATGTTTAATCAAACATATTATATATATATATATATATATATATATATATATATTTTAATGTATATATTATTTATATATTTATACTCTATAATAATAATTAAGCAATAGGACTAGTTAAGTTTCCTCTTATATCTTATTAATTTTCATTTAATCATATAAAGAAAAAGAATAATTATTCTTTTTAAAAAATAAAAAGTGAGTGACTTTTTTTTAAAAATTTTTATAATAAAAAAATAATTTAATTGTATGAGCAAGAGAATCTTTGAGATATTTGGGGAAAATATTTTATTATATTATATTCCGTAATCTTCATTTCACCATTTAAAGAAAAATAATAATTATCTTTTTAAAAAAATAAAATGTGAATGAACATTTAATCTTTTAAAAAAAATAATTATAATAGAAAAATAATTTAATTATATGAACAAGATAATCTTTGAGATATTTTCGAAAAATAGTTTATTAGATTATTTTTAAAGATAAAGATAACATATGTCTATATATCATATTTTATTAATTTTCATTTTAAACATATAAAGAAAGGAGTAATTATCCTTTTAAAGTAGAAAGGCTTAGAATTTTTTGAAAATTAATTATAATAGAAAAATGATTTAATTGAATAATGTAAGATTTACTAAATGATAATAGTTATTGTAATTTAATTTATTAAATGACCAAATGTTGTGCTCTCTAAGTCATTAACATAATATTGATTCGATGTTTAAAATAAAATAATTTCTTTCATCCATTATCATGATACTACTTTTACTTAATGCTTTATTACTATTTAAATAATGTTAAATATAAAAGCTTTGTTTTATTAAATTTTAGCTCATAAGTGTAAATACATTTTCTAATAATTTACATTATATTTTATACTTTTGAATTTTGAATTATCTTATTTAAAAGCAGATATTTAAATCAAAGGAGAGAGAAGAGAGTAAAGTCAATCAACTGATTGAATTTAACTTTCAAATTAAAAGCACTTTTGAAAAGTTTCCAGGATTCTCAGAACGTGACAGTGACGTTGATAGTTGAGACAAACGATGCTAGACAAACTATATCATATTCATGGATATAGTTTTGGTAGCTAACCGTAAATAGTTATATGTGTTAGCTATTGGGAATAACATAGCTTAAAGACGAAAACCCATTTGGATGGATAAAGGAAATGAGTACTAAGGTAAAAGTTTAGTTTGATGGAAAGAAGTAAAAGCCACATATAAAGTGACAACTCACACGAGTAGAGAAACATATTTTATATATATATATATATATATATATATATATATATCTTTATATATATATATATACTTAGAAGTAGTTTTAGAACTGATTTTTTATTTGTATTGAAGAATTTAGTGTTGTACTCAAGATTCAAATTTTATTGTGTTGGGATTAAAAATTGGAAGATTCAAATCAGTTTGTTCTGCTCTTTATCTCTTGATTTATTTCCTTATTTTTTCTTACTTGTTGCTTGATTTGTGATAATTATAATCCAATAATGGAACATTAAACACACTCTAGGGTGGGAACAATTTTTTTAACATTAGTTTGCGGATTTATGGTTTTATTTTGTAGGTTTGTTGAATTATACAATCGGTGTTGTTCTTGTAAAGAAGTATTGTTGCGGATATAGTGGCCTTTTATACTCATAAGAGTTGTATATGTGCTGCGATTTCCGAGGCCCTTTGGTAGACCATGGTGGAATTCTTAAGAGTGTAGAGCGAGTAACTTAGGTGTCACCTGGGCGATATTGTTAGAACTAATGAACTTTAAATATCACTGATAAATCAGTGATGTTAAGACCTTTGTAAAGGCACCTGCGATCTATTAGTTTAATGTTTGGGGTTTCATCTCAATTTGTGATAATCATGATCCACAGTGTTAGCTTAGATTCTGTCGAGGAGATAGAGCATTATAATGAATTGCGGATTGAGTACCAATTGCATTAGAAAGGCTTGTATTATATCGTGTCTATAGGGCAAACAGGTTTTTCGAGTCTTAGAGAAATGGTTGTAAAATATTGGTTTAGGAAAAATAACCAAATCTTAAGAAATCAAATCTAAAAGTAGCTATTTAGACCCATTGACTTTGTGGTTTAAATATGATTATCTAATGACAAATGTATAGTGTCATGGTATTCAAATCTTCTCGTATCTTTGACATTCAACGTTCAACTCTAAGCGTTGTTGCACTTTCAAGAAATGCAAATTGATTATTAAATAATTATCCCATTCTGTGTTTCTTCATACATTTTAGACTTAAGTAGTTGTTTGGTTGGTAGATTTTAGGATTAGTGTTAAATCAATTTTATTTGATTAAATTGATTTTAATCCAGCATCTATTTGGTAGCCCTAAATAGTAGAAGAACCCACTTATAATCGGTACAGAATTAGATTAGATAACCTCAAATCCCCATGGGTACGATATCCGGACTCCTAGAGTTCACTTTATTACTTGTATGGCCCGTGCACTTTATAAGTTTGTCACCAACAAACTTACTGTTGGTGCTAAAAAATGCAGACATAAACGACCATGAAAGAGAGAAGATAACAAGATCTAAAGACGAATGAAGATGAAAGAAAACTAAGAGGTGTTATCTCTTATTCATGTATTTTCAACCTCTTCCCCTAACCCTATAGCTGGGTGGGTTTTATAAAACTATGAAAACTCACTTTGCTTACTCTCTCTCTCTCTCTCATCATAACATCCTCAACTGTTGGGCCACACACCTTAGTCACAGCCTCTCACGATGTCTTCCCATGGTTCATCTCTATAAAACTAAACACATGAATTTGAAGCTATAAGCTCAAGTCCTTGATTATGGAACCTCTAGACATCAATAACGCCTGGCGTGAATATGCAAAAGGGTGATCCGACGGTGGTGTGTTGGCCACGCTTCGATGATTAAGTCGGCCTGAGATGAAGAAGAAGCGAGAGTTTGATTAATTTGCACCTTCACCTCATGGGGATCTTTCGGACGCATTTCACCAAATCTCCTTGTTTAGGGATGAAATTGCATTTTTATCGGGGGATTAATCTTTCGAAATAAGGGATTTGGCCCGGGATACTGTTGATCATCCTTTCTTTAACGTATTTTCAGTTTTCTGCACGGCTTATATAACAAACTTTCCATATATGGTAGGATGACCGGTTAGGGTGTTGAAATCCTAAACGGGTCACCCTAAAACAAGTATTTGAGAAGACACCCTGATATTCTCAGAAAAATTTTAAGACTTTCTTATCTGAATAATGCCCGATTGGTTTCAATATGATACATAAGTTTAAACCGTTTTGTAACCCAGACCAAGCGGGCCTTAGACCTAGTAATTAGGTATGGAAAAATTATTTTAATTGTTATGCATATTACGGTTATCTTCTCCGTAAATATTTTATTACTTCAAGTGTTTCTGAAAAAAACTGCACCTTCTCTTTTGCTTTGTTTTATTATTCAGTCTGAATTTATGTATTATCACATAATAAAATGTACTCTGTTCCTCCTGTAATTGCTAGAACTTTGGACATATTTAATTTTTTTTTATAAAGACATTACTCAAATAATTTGAAACCAAAATAATGTCAAACTATTTTGATAATCAAACCTAAATCGAAACAAAGCCAGCTGTTCGGTTTTTTAACCTATTCGATTTGATTTTGGTTTGGTTTTTCAATTGTTTTTTGATTTTTTAGGTTTTTTCCATTTGATGTGTTTACATATGTTTTGAAAAGAATAGGTTATTTTACAAAGAAAATATGAGGGTATTTTCAAATAGGTAAAAATACAGGATGTTTGTGAAAAATTTTATTTTGACCGGAACTTCAGTTGGAGGAAAATACGAAGAAATCCTCAAAGAAATCCCCTCAATTGTTGAATTGCGGTTGACATAAGAGTCATTGGATTTGAAAATAAAATTTGAAATCTGCTTGATTATTTCACATGATTGCTTTTGAAAATAGACAAAGAATCTCCTTGTAAGTCGACCTTATACGCGCTGAGATGGCATATCTTACTTTTGAAAATCATCCTACCTTTGAGTGAGCCTGATAATTCTTCTTTGTCTTATTTTGGAAATGGGGAGACATTCTTTGTGATCTGCTTTTGAAAGCGTCAGTCCACTTGCCTAATGAGCGTCGATTGATAAATGAAAACTTGGCGTTTGTGAATGAGAGTGTTAGCAATTATGTGCTCTTGGTCCCTTGTATTCTCAAATATATGTATAAATTATAAATTTATAACCAATGTAATTTATTATATGACAGTTTTTATAATAAATATAATTTATTATATGAACGGTTATTTATAATAAATATAATTTATTATATGACAGTTATTCCCTTGATGTAATGGGTTTTAAGGTTTTCTCTTTGAGTTTCCATACATTTTTTGAGAATGGGGAAACGAGAAAGAAAAATTTTTCTATTCTTTGTGGTTTTCTCTAAGTGTTCTAGATTGAGTTCTCATTGATTCATTTGTGCCCACACACATCCATACCGAGGATAGATGCGGAAGATCGGGCGGTGCAATTGCGTCATGGATGGACGATGGATCCGACCGATTGCGTCTTATTCTTTGGCAGTCGGCGGTGTGATTCTTGGTTGGTGGGTGATCTGAAGTCTGGTTGACGGATCTGCCAAATCTACATGAGTAATTTTATTTAATATTGGATTTTAGATCTGATTTGCATGTTTAATCCATTGCTGAATCCATGCTTCCATTTGTGTGTTTCCTTGATTAGCAGGTATCAGGCATGCTATGATTAGATATGTGTATCTAGGTATTCAATATTGCGTATAATTTTGATGTTGATTTAGTATATGGCTGGTTCTATTTGTTAGATGTGATTAGATACGTGGTGTACATGATTTTTTGTTCATGAATGGATGTATTATTTTAATGGTTTGCCTAGATCCATGGTGAGATTTTTGATTGTATTAATTTTTTGGGTTATGTGGGGCGGTCATAAGAATCGGAGTTTCCTTCTGGCTATTATTATTACATTTTTTTAATTAAAATGATTGTATTTCATTCAATCCTGTAATCTGTACACCCTTCATTATTTAGGCCAGGAGATCGGACACATCGGAGGCGTGACCACCGTGGCAGTTAGGAGGGACGCGTCGGGCGGGATCGGCGGTGCGAAAGCGTCGTCACGCGCTGCGCGCGGTGGAAGTTTACAACGCGTGGTCCTCACTCGTGATAGTCTTTGGGCGCGTGGCGGCGTGCGGAGTCGTTTCGCGACTACGCCGGCGGTACGGCGCAAATCGTCTGCAGTGGTGGTTTCTTCCCCTGGTAGGTTTTGATTTGGTGGACGCGGGACCTACCCTTCAAATTCTTTACAGAACATGTTAGGGTTTAGGGTTTTAATTTATTTTAGTTTTGGGCCTTTATGCCTTTGTAAAATGCTAAAATAAATTGAGCCCAGAACCTTAGGATATTTTGAATGGCCCCGATTTTAATTTTTAGGAAAACCATGGATTAGGGTTATTTAATTAATGCTTTGTGAATGGTTTAAAATTATATGCTTATAACATGTTTAATGATAACATGCCATATAGAATAGGTGGTATATATGATTTGCATCGATGATAATTACATATGCATAATAATTATTATGATTCTATTATCTAGTTTAATAATTATTATGGAAAAATTATTTTATTTTTTTGAAATAGTGCAGAAAATCCTATTATTTAAAATATTGAATGGTGAAGGTTTAATTAATTTAATTAATTTTTTAATAAGGGCTCCATTAATAGGTCTAATAATAAAATGATCATGCTTGATGCTACTTTGGATAAGAAGCATGGTTGGATTTTATTGGATTAGACCTCAATTAAGTTTCAAAATTTTAATAAGATTGATCATTTAATGTCGGCAATCTTGGATATTAAAGATAATTTTGAAATTAAAGCAATGGTTAAAACATTCCATTAATTTTAATTAATACCCTCCTGACTGAGGCTATGATATTTTTATTAAGTGCCCAAGTTTTGAAACAATTAGAGTGAAATGATTATGTATTATCTAGGAAGTTCTGTCTAAGAAGGTGGGTTTAAATGAATCAGCCTTTGTGTGATACATCACTCTGGGAACCAACAATGAGATACTAATCATTTCACTTGGTCAATTAGTTGTTATAAATATCTTGCCCAGTAGTAAGTGTTTATAATGGAAACCAAATAATTGTTTACAATAAGCGAAAATAGTTTTGGGATTAACTAAATTTTAAGATTATGTTTATTTGTAGATATTACGTTTTAATACTAGTACATTAATATTTTTTTTTTTTGAAAATGGCATCCATTTTAACCCACTTGCAATGATTTTGAGTCAAAAGCCTGGATGGAAATAATTATAGTGAATGGAAACATTTGTCCGTTTATTGCGGATTTTGAAAAAATGAGAGTTTGTCTAGCCACACCAAAGCAATGGGCTGTGACGTCATCACGACGAGTCGAGAAGGGCTATGAGCGGGACGAGGCGAGTAATAACCAGGTTGCAGCTGCTTTGTATTCTTGCCGATGTTCTTTAGTCATTTGAAAGGACGGATGATATCTCACGTACAAAGTGGAGCGAAATGATCCGGACTCTCGATGAATGTTGCAATCGACAAGTTCTTTAAGAGCGAGGGCTGCAGTTTAGGGCCATAATGAACACTAGAATGATGAAGTGTGAGGGATCATTGTCGACAGTGTCACATCTCGATCCGAAAGTACACAGTATTGAGGGATGAAGATGGAGCAAAGTCCCAAATTGATTTCATATTTGAATCCCTATTTGATCGTTACTCGGTTTGAAAATTAATTATAATATGAACAGAGATGGATCTAGCTCCCTCTGAGTTGATGTAGACTTGAAAAGTGTAGAGGGCACCCGGAAAGTGAGCCGTGTTCCATATGGCGAGGTTGGTTCTACTTTCTGACAAGCCAAGGGAAACCTAAGGAGTGGGAAAAATTAGAACAAACGAAGGTCATTTTGATTACGAAACCACGTATGGCCCAAGCGAAGTATGAGGGTGCGAATGGAAAAGTGTCTTTGGAAACGAAATTGCCCTCAATGATTTTTTAAAGCAAGAGTATAGATTAATTTAGTCTAGTTGAAAGCTTGTTTAGTGGAAGTATAATGATAAATGGATCATTGGTCGGGAGCCACTAGCGTATACATTACTCTTTGCGATGATTAGACAAACCTGGCGGTTTGAACTGGGGCGAAAGGGTTTTGAGAAGCTTGGAATGGAACATGTCCGTTCAAGCGTGGGACAAGCAATTGTGCTGTGTGATAGGACTTTATGTTTAGTAATTTGTTTATGTATCTTAGGATTTAAAGGAATTTAATTTACATTTAGTTGTTTATTTGAGCGAGGTTTATGAACAGATTTAATTCCTTTGTTACAATAAAGTTCAGCTTCAGTTATTTATCTAGGTGATTTGATAGATGGTCTTTATTATTTGATCCTATGTCCTATATGATGTTTTAATTACGAAATTGATAAGCATGATCCACTGGCCCGAAAGGGAAGAGTTTCAAATAAGAAGCGTGCCTTTGGCATTTACGATTAGGTCATATTAATCTATAATAGGATTCATGGTTTGTAAAAGTGGGATCTTAACTTCCTGGGCTTCTGAACCTACCGGTGTGAATCTTTGTTTGGAAGGTAAAGAGTGGCCAAGGCCCTTCTAAAGCCAGAAAGTTATCTTTTTGATAGCATTGCAGGTGTAAATTTTGCATCTTGCCGTGTGTGCGGACAATAAATGTCCCGAGCTTGAGAGGAGGGGTATGAGTATTTTAGCTGCCTTCTGAATGACTACTCAAGATATGGATATCTTTACCCTAATATGAAGTACGAACTTTCACTAGTTTAGAGTATAAGGTGAGCGGGAGAAAGCAGGTGGGACTCCATATCAAAACCTAGAGTCAAACAGGAGTGTGATCACCTATGGGGTTTCAAGTCTTGCTTGACTCGGGGATGGTTTCTAGCTATCGGCTTTGGAACACCCGGCAAAATGGGTTCAGGAAAGAAGAAATAGAACTCTTGCTTGAGTGGTGAGTGTCTTAATTCATCTCTCTGCCTATATCGTTTTGAGGATATGCCATAGAAGCGCAATGTATCTTAAAGATTTAGTTCCTTCTAAAGCGGTTCCTAGGCACCCACGGAAATTGTGGAAAGGCGCAACTAGTTTAAGCCATATCGATATGAAATTGCTCTGCACATGTCTTGAAAGGATCGAATAAGTGAATCGATACGAGAGGTTTGCATGTTTGTGCATTGCCTAAAGGCAGAGTGGACTATTTTATAGTCCTTCGGATAAAAGGTTATTGTGAGTACTCACGCAACTTTTTTTGGAGAAGACTATATAAGCAATTTCAAACTGAGTAAATAATTCTTGAGGAGCTTGACTCGGCTCAAGAACAAAAGCCGAACCACCGGTATGTGGCTCTGGCCACCGCGAGGATTCACATGCATGTTCCAGGAGGAAAATGTGCAGGTGACAGACAGGTGAATTGATGGAACAAGATCAATACATGTGGAACCGGAACCCGGAAGAGCCAGTACAAGAGGAACTAGTACCTTTACAGGCTCGGAGACAATGAACCACAACCCAGGTGGGCTTCCGTCGTAGTGATAGAGTAAGGCGGAAGCACAAAGATATGTCTTGCTAGGCGTCTTACCCAGGATTATTGCTATTAGCGGTGAAGATGATCATCAATTTACAAGAAGCCTTTGGAAGATGTGGATGTACAGGGTAGCAAAAAAGCCATGGGCGAGTAACGAAATGGAATCTATGTATTAGATTCGATGCAGTCTCTTGTAGAGGCACACGAGAATTAAAACGATAGGTGTAAGTGGACACACAAGAGAAAAAGGGATCGGATGGGAAAGTGGAAACCTTCAAGCTGAATTAATTGTAAAAGGCTATACCCAAAATGAGGATAGATTATAGAAGAAACCTTTTCGCGGTAGCCATGCCCAATCTATCAGGATTCTTTTAGTACATGGCGCTAGTCTCGATTCTGATTTGGCGGATGGATGTAGAAAACTGACCTTTTTAAATGGCAATTTAAATGAGGACATCTACATCTGACAACCCGGAGGGAAGGTTCAAAGCTAAGGCCAAAGAACACGCAGTATGCAAATTTACCGAGATCCATTTATGGACTTAAGCAAGCATCCGGATCATGGAACATCGGGTTTGATGGGCCATTACTTCTTTTGGTTTTGAGAAAATTTGATGAACCTTGTGTTTACAAAAGAATCCAAGCCGCGAAGGTAGTTTTCTAGTCGCTGCATTATTAGATGACATGTGTCCAGGCTTGACAAACAAGTGTTGTCGGGTGTAACAGGTGGATTGCATAAACGAGTTTGATATGAAGACCCAGGAGAAGCCCGACTATATTCTTGGAATCAAAACATACGAAGTGGAAGAATAAGTTATTATGTATATCACAAAGCCTCTTATATTGATAAAATTCTTGTCGATTTAACGCCAGAAAAATTCCAAAGGGATCATACCCTTTGAACATGAATTCATCTTTCTAAGGAAGCGATCACCAAAAACTCTGGCCAGAAAGAACGATATGAGTAGGATACCTTATCATACCTCGGTGTAGGTAGTCTCATGTACCATGTTATGTACCGGGCGGATATACATTATCACGGTGGGAGTTATGGCGGTATCAATACGATCCCGGTGAAGAACCTTTGGATTACGATAAAGCATATACTTGATATCTAAGGAGAACAAGAGATTATATGCTGAAGTATATTCCGGTGGGAGTTTAGAAACAATGGTTTCACCAGTTTCGAGACTTCAGGGGATATTGACTCAAGGAAATCTACCTCACGATTTATGTGTTTTATATGGTGCATTTGTCTGTTGGAGGAGTATTAAACGGACGTGTGTAAGCGAGATTCCACCCACCCATTTGAATATGTTCTTTAGCAAGGCGACTAAAGGAGTTGTGTGGGAAGAAGTTCATTATGGATCTTGAGGTGATACCCGGTCAGTCGGCCCATTACCCTTTCTTTGTGATATGATGGGGCCGTAACAGTCAAAAAGAACCAAGGTATCTAAGAAACAAAACACATTGAGAGGAAGTACCGCGATCAAGAGACATCATTGAGCGAGGAGACACGGTGGTTGCAAAATAAGCGTCGAGGAGGAAAACTTTCAGCGGACCCATTCATACAAAGGCTACACTGATTTCAGTTTTGAAGACATGTAGATTCTATGGGTGTTAGGAAGTTACCGGTTTTATTTTAGGACTAGTGGGAGTTTTTATTTGAGCTTTTGTAGCAGACATAAATAAAATTATTACATTACACTAATGTTAATAAAATTTCAATGAGGTATTAATTTCACCTTGTGCACACTAGTATTTTTCGTATTAAGGTCGGATTAATTATGCGTATAATAGTCATATGGATACGTCCATGGAAGACATGATCATAAGTTCTCATAATTAATGAATAAAGATCTGATTATTGAATAAAAGTTGGGCTGCTTTATTTAGGCGCAATATTTTATGAAATAATGCTGTCTTGGTTATTATAAAATATTGCAGTGCAGTTGCTCAAATATTTGCATTGATAGGATCAAAGAAAGATTTGATTAAAGTTAAATTTCTGTGAAAGGAATTAAATCTCAAGTGATATTTGATTATTATTTTTCTCTCAATCCTGAGTTTATTTTAAATAGGTAATTGAATAATTATCGGTCTTTGAATTGTCAATATGTGAGAGGCCTATTTTGTGGCCCGATACCTAGATGATTTAGGAGCGTGATTGTTTAATTACGATTATTTATGAAATAAACAAAAAATGAAATTGTATGGAAATATCCTCTTGATATGTTTGGTACTTGGATGTAATGAGTCAGCGATTGCATTTGATCCATTAGAGAAAGCTTTGTTAAAAGCAAGAGATTAAATAATTAATTGATGACGAGAAAATATAATCAATTAATTATCGATATTTTACAATGGAGAAATTAATATATATATCAATATTAATTTTTGGAGTTCAACTACAGGCCTTTAATTGGAGGTAACATAGGATTAGATAATTGCTTTTCAATTATAAGAGGCCTTAATTAATAATAATGGGTTGGATCCCGAGGCTAGCTCGAGGGAAAGTGGCGGGAGCTCATATCGATAATGGAACTATAGAACACAAAGTTGAGTTACATGGTTTTGGGCTTATGCTCAAGATTTGTACTCAAGAGCAAGTGGGAGATTATTTAGCAATTATGTGCTCTTAGGTCCCATAGTATTCTCAAATATATGTATAAATTATAAATTTATAATAAATATAATTTATTATATAGGCAGTTTTTATAATAAATATAATTTATTATATGAGGCAGGTTATTTATAATAAATATAATTTATTATATGAGCAGTTATTCGCGATGTAATGGGTTTTAAGGTTTTTTTTCTCTTTGAGTTTTTTCATACATTTTTGAGAATGCGAGCGGAGAAAGAAAGAATTTCTTCTATTCTTTGGTTTTTTCTCTAAGTGTTCTAAGATTCGGTTCGTCACGATTCATTGTTGCTTACACATCCATACCACCCACACGAGGATAGATCCCAGGAAGATCGGACGGTCACGGTGCGTCTACGCCAGATTGGGCCAGTGTAGATCGTTGGTTGCGTCTTTATTCTTTGTAGATCGGCGGTGTAGATTCTTGGTTGGTGGGCGATCTAGAATTCCTAGTTGACGGATGCCGTATCTACATAGGTAATTTTATTTAATATTGAATTTTAGATACAGTTGCATGTTTAATCATATTGCTAGATCCATGCTTCCGCTGTGTGTTTTTCCTTCAGAAAGAACCTTTAATTTCTCGGAAATAAAGGCTTTTGAAAATGGAACTAGGGGTCCCATTAATCAAGGGGTGTGTACGGGGAGCCCATAACACATGTCCTCGCTTATTGGAAGGCATAACTTGAAGTTGTGTCTTCTTCTTCTTCTTCTTCTTCTTCATAATCTGGAAATCAATTAAACTAAGAATATGACAAACTACCGGTCTATAGAAGAACGAAACCAACAAAAACAACAACAACAAATAGGAGAGGATGCAGGAATATGGAGACTAATAAAGCCGATGGTATACCTTTAAAACGGAGGGCAATATATAGAAAAATAATATAATTGTATAAACCATTGTCCTACAACCATTCTTAAGAAGCTGAAAGATGAACTGTTTGGAGGCTGGAGCAGTAGAGATGAAGCGATTATCCCAGGGTGCGGAGTGAGAAAAAGAAAAAGTGTTTTTCAATCTTAAAATTCATTTGAATTTATAGGTAAACTTATGATCGTTGGCCATTAAGAATAAAATTTAATTCAAAAACGTTGTGAATTAAATGTAAAATTAATTGTTATAGTTTGAATTAAAAATAAAAAAGGTTATGGATTAAATGAATTAAAAATCAAAAAACATTATGGATTAAATGCAAAATATCAAAAAACAGATTAAATGCAAAATTAATTGTTAGAATTTTAATTAAAAATAATAAAAAAGGTTATGCATTAAATGCAAAATTAATTGTTACAATTTGAATTAAAAATAAAAAAACGGTATGGATTAAATGAATTACAAATAAAAAAATTATGGATTAAATGCAAAATTAATTGTTAGAATTTGAATTAAAAAAAATGTTATGGATTAAATGCAAAATTAATTGTTACAATTTGAATTAAAAATAAAAAAACAGAATGTGTCAGGGTTTATTCATTCCCGGGGGTAGGAAAATTTCATTGATTGCTTGAAATCGGGCTTCGACCAATTTCTTTTGTCCGCAAAGACTTCCCTCTTCTCCAAATTAGTACAAACTATAGTGAATTTTAGTATATAAACCCAATATAGATTGTCTTTTTTTCCATGCGAGACAATACATTTTTAAAACTAATGTTTACTAACAATATTTAGGTTTTTTAAAAATAAATTACTAAAATAGTTTGGAAATGAAATATGTCAATGTGCGGTGAAACGGTAATGTCTTAGTCATTGGCTACGACATTGAAATTTTTTTAAGTTAATGTTGTAGTCACTGTGACATTATAAATGTTTTAAAATTTTTTGTAAGTTAATGCCGCAATTATTGATTGCGATATTAGTGTTCACACACTAATTTTTTAAATTAATTTAATTTTAAAATTATTTTAGTAATTTTTTCAAAAAAAACTAAATAATAATAAAACTCATACAATTTATAAGTTTAAAAAATCATTATATTTTACTGCCATAATTCTAGCTCTTAGAATTTTAAAGATGTTGATATTCCAAAATCAGTATTATTTTTGTTTGGTTATATAAAAACGTTGGTTTAATTATTTTAAAATCAAAACGGTTTTTCAATTAAATCTTATTCTTACCATAATTGGTTTCAATTAATGTTTTATTTATTTATTTAAACATAAATAAAAATAAGTAGGTGTAGGTCCCTCTCAACAGACAAACCAACCGACGACCTTCTCCTCCGTCCCTTCCCTCCTTAAATCATCCTCAGACGGCCGCACTCACCAGTCACCATCGCCGCCGCCGCCGCCGTCGCAACCATTTCACCGTCAATGCCAGAAGGCCACGGTGTTGGTGCGATGAGTCACTGGCGACTTCCCTCCCGACTTCGTCTTCGGCGTCGCGCCACCTCTGCCTACCAAGTGGAAGGAGCCTCCGAGAGGCAACGAAGCCCCTAGCATTTGGGATGCCTTTTCTAACACTCAAGGTAACTGTCATCGCCCTCCTGTTTCTGCTTTGGCCCTCTTGTTTTCTCTATTTTGGTTCTGATTTTGTTGTTTTATTTTATTTTATTTTTTCTGTCAGGCAAGATTTGTGATGCCTTAATGACGTGTGGCGGTGGATCAGTATCATCGTTACCCGGTAAGGCTTTTTATGAGTGGGATCAAAGGAAACCAAGACGGACGCAATATGTGTGTGTTTAGAAATCATGTTTGATGTTTAGGTTTAGAGACGATCGTATTCATTTCTGTCTACTTGCGGATGCTATTTTGTAGTAACGTGTTTGGATTACAGGAAATATGGGAGAAAGGATGATGAGAATAAAAGGAGGCTTAGTAGAAAATAGAGAAATAAGTTTATATTGAATAATTTTATCTTTTTCTTACATTTCTTCAACTCACATTATTTATTCTTTTATCTAGCTGGTAAAGATCAACTTGTCAATTTTCAGACTGATTTCTTGGTTCTTTCAGCAATAAGACAAATAAGAGCAGTTTTGATTCCTTGGTTTTATTTCTATCTCTTAAATTTTGTTTCTGAGATTATTGGATGATGTTAATTGATATGTTTCGGCGACAAAGCAAATTGGGTAGTTTCTTGTTCCTTCGTTTTATTTTTTCCCTGTCCTGTCTCTGCTAATATCTCTGAGATCAATTCGAGAATAGAAAATAATAAGGAGAAAGGAGAAGAAACGTTGGTTTTAGAAAATCTGCTAATTTCTTTTTAATGAAATTTGGATTTTTTATGTACAGGAGAACGTTGACATCATATCAAGTTGGGGTTTGGTGCTTCTCTCGTTTTTCCATTTCTTGATCCCATCATATTCCCTAGTAGTATCACTTTTCTTGTATATTAATTTAATTTTAGAAAAAAGTAGAATATAAAACTGGCATCTGCCACATTTTTTAAATTAATATTTCCACTGTATAGATTGAATGCATAAGCTCATCTATTATCTGTTAAAATATGATTATTTTTTCAGTAAATGCATATTTGAATCTAGTTCCCATCTTCTTGCTGTTTCTCTTTAATATCAAAATCAACACTGTATTATATAGAACTTGATTTCTAGAGTTGTAACAGAATACTTATCAGTTGTTTCCCTAATTTTCCTTTTTTTGTCTTAGATTCGTTGGAATAAATATATATGAACTCACTTAGGTTTTCTCACATTTTGCGGATGGTTGGGGACTCAAAGTCAGCTGTGAAGGCATTGCTTACTACAATAATCTCATTACTGCTCTTCTTGACAAAGGTATGGAGTTTTTAAAAAAACCAACACAGGAGAAGATAATGAATAAGATAAATTATTTGATTTTCATTAATTTGTCCTTCTCTTAAAGAAATTGCAGAATAGAACAACTTACATGCAGGAAGAACTAATTCCCTTATATCTAAATTAGAACAATTTAAAAGAAATAGGAATAGAACAGCCTGTTCTTGGTTTGCAGTGGAGGCTTAATTAATAGTCAACAGGAATAGAACAACACATGTTTTTTCTCTCTGTATTAAGAGACTCTTGTATCTATTCTAAAAAATATATGACATATATTTTCCTCCATATTTTACGAGTGTGACCACACCAATACTTTGTCCACTTTTGTTGCTACGGTCTCCTCAGATTTTTGGATGAAAAAGCTGGCAGACGAAATTTTTGGCGGCAGCATGGGGCCTCCCATCTCCAAGCATCACTCTTTTTCAAGTCACCTCTCTTTTGACTCTAAATACCTCTTCAATAAGCGAGATTATAACGCCCCAAAACCGGGTCCGTTGACTGCCGTCGCTGCGAATTCTCGTGTCTCGTTTCACGAGACACACACATGAGTAAAATAGCCACATGGGGCCCATACATCCATACTCATAAAACCAAAATAATCAACTATATTCTCATAGTTCCCATTGTTTACAAAAAGAGTTATATATATTTACGAAATATTTACTCAAAGCCACAATTTGGCTTTCTTCTCAAAAGCTACCTCTACTGCGTACCGTCTCCCTGGATAGTCCTTGTACCTGAAAGGGGGTCCCACGACGGGGTGAGCAAAGCCCGATTAAGTTTTCCTACAAGGGTCCTCCGCTAAAATGCATATGCAATGGCATATATAAGCAATCAATCACATTCCATATAATTATTTTCTATATGAAATGTCTATATCATGCATGAGATGCGACCCCTCATGCTCATCACCTGAGTCTCAACCGACTCCCTCACACCTGGAATGCCAAGTGTGACTAAAACAAGTCATCTGTGTACAATACCATGACTAACCATTGGACAACCCTCCAATTTATTTATCAAAGTCCTTTTCCTTTATTTTGTGGGCCCACAGTTTCGGGTTTACACCTTGAGACGCCGCACGCCTTTTCAACATTTTCACGAACTTACATCGTGGGATTCATGTCTAATAAATTATGAATAACATTTTAGGACTTCACCTGAAGGATCTGCAACACTCCTTGAAACATGTAATTTATCATTTTGATCATTTACGCTTTCGTGAATCTCTACCTTGGACTTTGTCCCATTTTCCACGAGTTCTGACCCATTCATAATCTTAGGTATGAATAAACCTTACCACTACCTGACTGTGATGTGTGCGCTATGAAATGCATGATGCCAATGTTTTCCTTCATGTTACATGCATGAATAGGCACTACATGAAACATTTATACCATAGACAATTATAATTTATACATATAATCTACCTCCATACGACCCATGTTAATACATCAGAGCATGCATCAACATCACCATTTCCACACACTACATGTCATTCAAGCAAGCAATAACTTACGATTAGGTCGCCAACTTGGGACCATTCAACGAAGTACCTCCGTATATGAAACATGAACCATTTTGGTTCCAATCCTTATCATCACATCAAACAACCATGATACATAGAAATTTTCGGTTTCTAATTCAAACCCTAACTCCCACAGTCGGTGACTTTGTGAAACCGGTCATGAAATTCATACCCTTTAATTCCAAAGCTTGGAACTAATTTACATGGCCTCTCATAGCTCTCTAAACAACCCTACCATTATAAAGCCTTTAGACTAAGTAAACCAAGTAGGAAATATCCTACCTCTTGGGTTGTCGAAGCTCGACTTTGGTGTCCACCGTCGATCCCTTTGTATTGTGCACCAACTTTAGTCACTCGAACTTTGAGCGTCGACCGCGAAGCAGGAAATCTTCCTTTCCCTTTCCTTCCTTCTCCTTTTTCTTCCTTTTCTCTCTCACAGTTCTTTCCTTCTCCTCTTTCCTTATTTCTTTTCTCTCATTTTGCTTTTTCTTTTCTTTTTTTCTGTTTTCTGCATCTACCATTTTAAAACTATTCTCATCATTTTCTCTTCTCTTGCAATTTCTCACCATTTTGGAGCCACCACATTGCTCCATTCAAAATAGGCGATTCTCTCATTCCTCAAATTAAAAGTGTAGCTCTCACTTTTCCATATTTATTCCTTTATTTTATAGATTCCCTTTATGACATAAATGCGCTCAAATTGGCCATTGTGATGTGGGTTCCTTTCGCACACTTGGCTAATTGTGGCCAGTTGCTTTTAGTCTTGAGTGTCGCTGTTTTATCAGTGCCAAGTGGCGCCACCTCCCCTTATGTGTGTGATTAGGCCTGTACGCCTCGAAGACGGTAAATCCAGGCCAGCCGGAATTGACGAAATTCGGCGTGATAGCTAAAATTAAAGAGCCAATTCAGAGAATCCGTTTCGTCATCCAAGATCTAGAAAAATTCCGGATTTTCAGCCGAAATTACTATTTTACCCTTTATCCAAAATCTTGAATTTTATGGGGTTTAACAGTAGGTAGTGGTTTTTATTCCAAAAATTCATCCTTATACTTCATCAAGTTCTTCATTGGGTCCTGCCAGAAAATCATGAACTCTTTCCTTAGTTTTTTGTACTTCATTCCACCTCTTAGGCTGCACCATTCACAGTTGGTGGATAGGTCTAATTCTTGCCACAACTTGGTCATGTAGTTGAAATACTGAGTAACATCAAGGTCTCCCTACCTCATGCTCAGCTCAAACACTAGAGAATAATTTTCTAATCTGAGTATGCCCCAGTCACCGTGTCTCAAATTTCCTTTGCAGTTGAATAATACAGGTATGTCTTACTGATTTTATCCTCCATAAAAAAAATAAGACATGCTCTCACCATTGAGTTCTGTGCATCCCATATTTGTGTCAAGGGATCATCTATGTTCGGTTTGGCTATGGTGCCCTCTGAACAGCCTAGCCAAATTCTGCTTCGAGTACCACCATCTAGAGGCGTGACCATTGGAGAAAAATTTCATTTTAATTTATGGACTGCTATTTTTCGGGAGAAGTTTTCAGAAGAGGTCATCCTGAGAGAAGTACCTGAAAGATTCCTCAAAGCTGCCATCCTGGTTGCTCCAGTCATTGCTATTTTGGTTATTGTTTTCCTCCACCAGATACTGGCTATGATATCATAAAATCCAACAAAGGAAGATAACAGACAAAGAAAATTCTAATTCCCTCTATTTCTAGGAGCAAGAACAATTTAAAAAGAAAAAAAAACTCAATACTAGATTTGAAACCAACAAATTTAGATAATCTGGTTTAAACTTGAATCAACTCTAACAAATTTTAAACCAACAGATTTGGTTCCCTTATTTCTAGGAGCAGAAAAATTTTCGAAGAAAAATCTCTGATAGATTTGAACCCAGCCAGATTTTGATAGGCTGGTTTAGATTTGAATCCACCAACATTTTTGCATTTGATTTCCTTCTATATGCTATGGTTTACATATTCAAAAACTTTGCTCTTGTAGGTATTGAGCCTTATGTAACTTTATATCACTGGGATCTCCCTCTACATCTTCATGAGTCAATGGGAGGGTGGCTAAATGATCAGATTGTGTAAGTATTAACACAATCAATGATTATTCCTTGTTGCAAAAACCTTGCTATTAAACAATATTTTTTACATATCCATTATTTTAATATGTCATAGATTACTTTGCACTTGAATATTTCCTTGAATATTTTTAGAGCATGAAATACATTGTGGGCTCAAAACCCAATAGCTTATATGCTTTTAGAAACATTAGTGACTTTACATGATATTAAAAATCCAATTAGTTGAAGGTCTTAGGTTCAATTCTTCTCTAAAACTGTGGCCCATGAGGTGACACTTTCAAAGGCGGAGAGTGGCATTGGGTTCGGTGGGTTGTGGAGTGGGTGTCATTGGAGCATGATATACATTTCCTTGAACTTTCAGGAAAACCGGCTATCTAACCAAATGGTGTTAGTTATGCATTTAGTATTTATTAAGCTTTTAGAAGACCCCCCTACCTTAAAATTGTAATACACTACAGCTCCACTATATTAGAAGTAAGTTTATAATTGATGCCAAGTTACAAGCTCCAATTGCATGAGGCTTTTGAGGGCTACCATGGATATTATAAATTTGGTGAAGTTAGACCTTGAAAAAATTTCTTAACTTATTGCATAAAGAATAGAAATGAAACCATATATCAAACACTTTCCTCTAAAGTTTTGGATTATTTCTTAGATTTCTTTTTAATATTTATATTGTTTTGTGGATATATTTCAGATGAAACCATATCTTATTATTTTCTGAACAAACATTATCCTCCTCCACATTACAGTGTATAGGAATGGATGGTAAGAGATGATGACCACTTCTCCACTCCATGAGATGCTTGATGACAAACTGAGAGTTGCCACCCCAGGGATTACCTAGCCTCAGTTGCGCAGGCAATCAAGTGAGTAGCCCTAGTTTCTCTCTTTTTTTTTCACATATTTAAGCTACCCCATATGTTATTAAGCAGCAACTTAATTGACTTGGGTGAGATTTTGCTGTAGCTTTCAAAATAGCTTTATGATCCAATTGAAATTCTCACTTGATTTGTTTTATACTACTAATTAGATAAAATCATATGTATTTTAATTCTCAAATTTAGATAAAAATTTAAAAGTTTTTTTTTTTTTAGAGAAAACAAACTTAAATGCTAATCCTATTTAGCACTATTGAACAAAGTAATATTCAATATTAAATAAAATGACAAACGCCACCTTACTCATATGATTCTTATTAATGTACATGTACATCATCGCCGACTCCTTCATTATGTTCAATACCCGATGCTTGGTTATGTATGCATTTACACATGTATCGTAGTCTGTTCGATTGTTTTATTTATTTATTTTTATAGGTAAATATTTCTTTCCTTTTTTCTTTTTTTGTCTCCACTTGGGACCCGAACCTGAGTCCCCACCCAAAGCTCTTAATGCTAAAAGTATTAGGAAAAGGAAAAATATAAATAAATATGTTAGGTTCTCATGTTTGATTTTCTTATGCAACATATGAAAAAAATAATAATCAAACATAAACTAAAATTAGTTCTCCTCTTATTTATTTAATCTTTAAGTAGAAGATGTAAAAATTAGAGAAATAAGTTTAAAATAACATTTAGAGATAATTTATTGACTTCAATTCTTTTTCCTTACATCCTTTTCAGATTTCCAGGCACCAAAGATATGTTTTAAATTTATCTTGTATTTTTTTCTTTTCATTTATTTTTCTTACATTTTTTCTAAAACTTTCAAGAACCAAAAGCTAAACTTGAAATTTTTCCTTTCCTTACATTTTTTTTTCTCAAATTTCCTGGGCTCTAAGCGTACACTTGTTACACAGATACATAAAATTTGTTAGGATCTGCAAGTTTTGGTTGTTACTAGCTTTTAGATTCATATTGGATGTTGAAGAGATTGGCGAATGAATTCATCAAATATATTTATAATCGAGACGGATCGGGATTTTATGTTTAGGTGTCAGCATTATAATAGACTAATAGTATATAAGAAATTTTTTTGCATAATTAATTCATAAATTATCACAATTTTCATTTTGACTTACAAAGTTTTTTTTTTTTTTAGGATAACCCATAAAAAGGACAAATCCTAACATAAATAAGTAAAACCAATGCTATATTTATATATATATACATATATATATATATATATACATATATATATATATATATATATATATATATATATATATATATATATATATATATATATATATATATATACCTCTATATATATAAATTTGATTATTTTAAAAATATTAAATAAATTTCGTAAATCTTGGAACTCAAAATAAAAATTAAATAGACAAATCAAAATAACATAATTTTAGAATTCAACTTAAAATTATTAAATAATAAATATTAAAATTTACTAGATATGTGATTAATAAAAATGAAGTATGTTAAATATCCAAGTAAATAGAGAAAAAAGAGGCCTCCCACCATTCCAATAGACCAAGAGACAGCTAAAATAAAGGCCAAAAAAATAAAACCCATGTTTTGCCATCTTCTCTCTCATCTCCAAGCTTAATCAACAGTCAGTCAGCCGCTTGGAGTTGGAGAGGAACTCTTGCTTCAGCATGAAATTCAACTCCTCCAAACATCACTTTTGTTTGCAAGAAAGATTAGGTTGTCTGTTTGTCATATAATTCTTATTTGCTGCAATTTCTTCCTTTTATGGAAATGAAATCTTTTTGCTGAAATTAGGCACATCTTTCTTCTTCATGAAAATGGATGCTTTTTAAGTGGAATTTCTGAGTGCTATGGAAGGATAACTTTTTTTGGGCTGGGTTGGGAGCAATTCAAGGAAAAGGAAAAACAAGCGTCGATTTGAAAAAAAAAAAAGAAGAAAGAACTTTAGATTCAATGCCTTCTTGACTTCATCCTATCTGGTAGGAGAGAAAATTGAAATGGAAAATGTTTCAATATTTTAATTTGAATAGATGGTTATAAAGCCTCCTCCTCACCCTGCATATGATTTGACAACCATCATAAAGCTTGCCCTTTCTGAAGATGCTGGGGGCCAAGGTTTAATTCCTTTCTTATCTTCTATGGTTATTCTTTCTGTTATTTGAGCTAATGGTTTCGTAGTGGATTGACATCTACTTGTCTTTGAAGCATGTGGTCTTGAATATACATATGATTAGATATGTTTCTACAAACATGAATTGATTATCAAATTTGAGTTTCCTTGATAATCCTTTGAGTTTCCGTCAAATTTGATTAAGCGAAATTCATGTGCATTTTATTAAGGAAAACGGTTCCCATTGTAGGTGATGTCACTTGTATGGCCACCATTCCGGATGACATGGAAGTAGAGCCCATTTCTTCGCAAGGAGGGGCGGAAGGATCATTGCTGGAATTGCTCTTGCGAGCGATATTTAATGAAGTTGATCCTTCACTTGAAGTCTTGAGGCGATGAATGACACCTTTTTACTAGCGGAATTAATGCGAAGCCACTCTAATCCCGTGATTACCTCTAACGACTAGAAAATCCTGTGAAGTGAAGTCGTATTGCTTGCTTAAACCTCGTATAAATTATTATTATTATTATTATTATTATTATTTTTAATTTTCTAACTTGTGATTTTGTAAATCTTGACAGCGGTAAAACCTCAGCAGCATGTATTTGCATATAGGATAATTCCAAATCCTGTAAACACAACTTAAATTTTTCCAAATATGGCAACCAACAATATCCTTCCAAAAAGAGCCTCGGAGCTCAATACATATTCACAACTACCCTATGTACATACATATGCTCCATTATACTAATTCAAAGTATTTCCTTACAATATTATTAATTACAGCAATGATACAAATGTCAGGAGAATCCTAATCGCTCCAGTCACAGTGCATGCGGAAAATAGTTTTAAAACACGAAAATAGCCAAGGCTAAGCAGGCTCGAGAGAGTGTATGCTTTATAAAATGTTTTACTTTTTCGGAAAACATCTCAAAGCGTAAAACTCTCTTTTACAGAATATTTTCCAAAAGCCTTTTCTTTAAAACTTTATAAAATCTTTTCATAAACCTCTTGCTTTAAAAGTTTCTAAAACTTTCTCAAATCTCTTACTTTAAAAGTTTCTAAAACTTTCTCAAATCTCTTACTTTAAAAGTTTCTAAAATTTTCTCAAATCTCTTGCTTTAAAAGTTTATAAAACTTTTTATAAATACGGGAGCCTGGGCTCAACAACATGCTTTAAAATAAAAACGGGAGCCTGAGCTCAGTTTGCTTTAAAATCACCACGGGAGCTTGGGCTCAACCGCTCGTTTTGAAATAAAAACGGGAGCCTGAGCTCAACCGTTTGCTTTAAAACAAAACCATTACTTGTTTGCTTTTCACACATGGTTTAAAATCAAAACCATTTACTTGCTTGCTTTTCAAATATGGTTTACCATCAAAACAATTAAATACCAGTGTAAAACAGTTTATAATAATAATACACTAGTATTTGAAAAATAGGTTTAGAACACTCACCTTTCTGCTTACTAAACTTGAGCACGACTCCACAACTTTCCCGCCTTTGCTTTTAGCCTACACACTCAAATGAATACGGTGAGGTACGCTACATTTTTCATTGAGTTCGAAACTTATTTGAACCTATCTTAATCATTTAGTAAGGTTTCTATACAATCAGGTGTGCAATTTGAAACTAAATATGCGAAAATACAACAATGAGCATTTTAGGCAGCTGCTGATCACCGGTACGCTCACGATCGGTACCGAGTACCGATTTGTAGTTCTGTTGGGGCCCGGTACGGTGCCGCTTGTATCGATCTGCGATACCGATTGGCTTTGTTGGGTGAGTACCCAGTCTTAGCCTCGAAAATTTTACTAGAAATGTTTCTTTTGTATGTTTTGGTACCAATTCTCCTCCTTCAACTTTCCTATTCCTTAATACCTCAAAAATCAACATAGAGATTCATCAAAAACCACTCCATAACACTTGTATTTAGTGGTTTGGAACTCCATACAACAAAACCTAGGTGAAGTCAAAGAACTCTTACTCTGAGTCCACCCGATTCATATAAAACCAAAATTATGATGGACTCCATGTTATTTCTATACCAATTAGGGTTTACCCTCATAACTTCACAAATTCTAGGGTTTGGGTGATCTCTCCGCAAAACCCTAGAAAAGAAAGAACTAATCTCCCAACCAAAACTTAAGAATCCGAAAATGCCCGCTGATTTCAAGATGAAAACATACCTTGGTTTGAAAGTCTTCTCCCACTTCTTCCTCTTCTTCCTCTTCTTTTCTCACCAAAGCGTGACCTAGCCAAAGAAGTAGGACCAAATGAATTTTTGTCTCATGGCCTATTTATAATAGTCCTCCGCTTCATAATTACAATTAAAGTCCTCCGTCCTTTTAATATTGTAAATCAACTTATGTTATTTTTCATTTTTCGCATACAATCTTCTTTGATTATGCCCTTTATGTCCCATTTGATCAATTACGATTTTTACCCTTGTTTTATTCCAACATTCCGGGTCTCATAATTTATCATTTCCCAATTTCATCTCCAAGATACAACAATGTGATACTTGATGCTCGTATACACCCTCTTGACTCACATCTTTGTACACTCTCGGGGCGGCGTTACAATGAAGCTTTGGTATTTGGATGATGTTGTTCATTACACAGTCATATTTAGTGTACATCTTGATATTAGGTGGAGTGGTCCCAAAAGGATGGAGACTATGTTCATAAAGGACTGAAGTTTGGCAAAGTACATGGTAAAATATTTGAAAAGCAGAGGTTTCTTTAGTAAATATCTCAAGAATTGTTTTCATTTTTACCTTCTTTTTGTTCCTTTTTTTTTCTTTTTCTTCAAATATATGCAGGTCGAGCTCACAACATTGTTAGAGCAGAGAGGGTTGTGCTAAATTTTATGCAATGGATGGGTGGAATAACTTCGAACTAAGTATTTTAATTTTCTATAACTTGTAAATCCAGCAGAAAGTAGGAAATAAGGAGCTTCAATGAATGTTCCTCCCAAGGGCTTTTGAAATCTTCTTTGATGTGGATTGTAATGGTTGGGAAATGTAAATAAATGGGATTCATTTAAAACTAAAATTCTTCAAATTTTTTAAGATGTTCAATGAATCTCTTTATCCTTTCAAGAGTTTTGCACTATTTTGTTATTGTAGTCCCAAAGAATAGGTCATTTTGTCTGATAGAAGCAAGCTTGGAAATTTTTAGATATACTAGGCGAATAACATGATTTTTTGATAGGTAATAAATACCCTTTTTTGCTCAAACCATAAACTTCAGATCCCGCTCCAACCTTTGCCACTTAGGCGACGAACTGGCTCTACTTAGAAGAAGCGTGATTAATACCTAATGTTTGTTAGAGTATTAGGATAAGGAAGATTCATTTTCAGTGTGCGATCCAGTTGGAACGGTGATGTGATATAATTGGTTAAAATTAATACAAGCTTTGAATAATCCATAGTGTAGTATTTGGTTGTTAAGTTTCTTTAAATGGTCCTGTTCTCTTCAGGCAATGGCAAATGCTGCACACCCTGCACTCATTTTCGAGATGACGAAAACTGCTCCAGTTTTACGTTTGGTGGATAAGTGGGTGGTATAGACCCGACCCATTCTCTCACTAGAAATCTACTTGTTTATGTTCTTTTTGTTTCTTTGTTTGATTGTTGCTAACATTCTCCGGGGATCTCAGATTCTGTAATTGATTTGTGGAAGGAGGAATCACATAATGGGTTTATTTGATATGTTTCTTATAACCAAATAATATCTTTATCCATTAATGTTAAACATAATAAGCTTGTACAAATTGGCAAGGTATCATATTTTTTAACATTTGAATAGATTTTGACTAATTTACTTAGATTATAATAAGGGCTTTCCAAAGGGGTACAATAAAGATTCATAAATATGTATATATATTCACACACACGAGAAACTCGCATTCGCTAGTTTTATGATTTATAATCTAACCAAATATTATCTTTATCCGTTAATGTTAAACATAATAAGCTTGTACAAATTGGCAAGATATCATATTTTTTAACATATGAATAGATTTTGACTAATTTACTTAGATTAGAATAAGGGCTTTCCAAAGGGGTACAATAAAGATTCATATATATGTATATATATATATTCACACACGAGGTACACTACGTTTTTCATTGAGTTCCAAACTTATTTGAACCTATCTTAATCATTTAGTAAGGTTCCTATACAATCGATGTCTGAATTTAAGGCTTAAATATGCGAAAATACAACAATCACGGGCATTTTTGGGCTGCGGTCTTTGTCCTCAGCTCACGATGCGGTGTCGATGGAGTTGGATATGTTGGAAGTACGGTCACAGCTTGTATCGATCTTACAGTCTGCGTCCAGCCTCTTTGGGTTTAGGTTTAAACTAAATAGAATAGGTTTGAAATGACTATATGTCATGCTCCCAGCCTTGAAGGATAAAGACTTTTAACTTAGGAACCCTAAGCCCAAGGGCCCGAGACTTCGAGGATTTCTCTCTAACTTTTACTTCAGTTAGTCTGCTTTCAACCATTCACACACACTGTTTTCCACACATCCTATAAATCCAACGAGATAACACCATTTTCAATGCACTGTAATCTCTCTCTCACGAAGAAAACCCATCCCTGTGTTCGACCCTAGAGCCACTATACTGCGATAGCTTTGCTACGCCAAGAGTAGACGCCTAGGTTATAAATTTTGTTGATTCCAAACACCTACTTGGCTAACGAATCGTGGTGGTGTACTGCACGCCCCGCTGCTTCTACCTCGTACCGCCTCGGCACTTTTTCCCATAAATATTTCTTTTGTATGTTTTGGTACCACCTCTCATACAACTTCCTATTCCTTAATACCTCAAAATCAACATGTAATAATTCATCCAAAACCACTCATAAACTTGTATTGGTGGTTTGGAACTCCATACAACAAAACCCTAGGTGAAAGTCCAAGAACTCAAGCCTCAAGTCCACCAATTCATATAAAACCATAAAATTATGATGGATTCCATGTTTATTCCATACCAATTAGGTTTTACCTCATAACTTCACAAATTCTGTGTCAGTGATCTCTCCACAAAACCCTAGAAAAAGAAGGAACTAATCTCCCAACCAAAACCTTAGGAATCCAAAATACCCATGATTTCAAGATGAAAACATACATTGGTTTGGTCTTCTCCCACTTCTTCCTCTTCTTCCTCTTCTTCCTCTTCTTCCTCTTCTTCCTCTTATTTTTCTCACCAAAACGTGAAGCCCTAGCCAAAAGAAATGAGACCAAATGAATTTTGTTTGTCTCATGGCCTATTTATAGCTTCCTAATTTTCCTAATTGTACTCAAGTCCTCCATTCTTTAATATTGCAAATAAACTTATGTTATTTTCTATTTTGGCATAATCTTCTTTTGATTGTGCCCTTTATGTCACATTTTGATCAATTACGATTTCTACCCCTTGTTTTATCTCTAACATTCGGTCCCATAATTTATCATTTCCCAATTTCATCTCCAAGATACCACAATGTGATACTTGATGCTTGTATACGCCCCTACTGTTTCACATACCGTACACTCTCTCGGGATCGGCGCTACAAAATGTTCCCCCTTAGAACATTTTGTCCTCAATGAATGTAAAACTAAAACTCAAAGGAAAGGAATTACCTTATTCGGAAAATAATTGAGGGTACTGACGGCGCATATGAGCCTCTGGCTCCCAAGTAGCTGCCTCCCTCTCATGATTCTTCCATAGTACTTTAACCAAAGGAATCACCTTACTCCTCAACACTGCTCCTTGCGATCTAATCAAGCATTGCCGTCTCATAAGTCAGATTCTCTTTAGCCGCATCGACGCTTCTCTCAACACATGTGAAGGATCCTCGGGGATATATTTCCTTAACATCGACACGTGGAACAGGTCATGAATCCTGCTAATTCCGGGGTAATCTCAACTTATAGCACGGGTCCCACTCTTGCTCAAAAATCTCATAGGGTCCTGGTATACGGACTAAGTTTCTGCCTCGCTTTCCGAATCTCAAAAACACCCTTCCGCGGAAATCTTCAAAAAGACTCCTACACCTATCTCTAATCAGAAGTCTTCACGGTTTGCTTGTCCACATAACTTTTCTCGTCTATCTCTTTGCTATCTTTAGTTATCACGAACAACTCTCACTTTCTCCTAAGTGATCTATACTAATTCAGTGGTCTACTAGTCTTCTCACCAATTTCATCCCAAAGACACCGGAGTCCCCAAGTATTTCGCTTTTTTCTACAATGCCTCAAACGGAGCCATCTCTATACCCGGCCTCTGCAGGCTATCGTTGTGAAGTAACTCCATTAGTGCTAATGAGTATCCCAACTCCCTTGAATTCCATCACACAAGTTTTCCTGATATCCTCTTAACGCCCGAACGGTCCTCTTGACCGACCATCCGTGAGGATGAAATCGCCAGGTCAAGTGTAGGTGAGCAATTCCACGCCGTTTGCAACCCAAGCAAAGCTGATGTGAACCCGTCTGATCCGAAATCGTTGGAAACTCGGAAACCCCATGAAGTCTCACTATTTCATCCACATACAATTTTGCCAGCTTTTCCAGAGAATCTTCAACATTAACTGGTAGAAAATGAGCAGACTTCGTTAATCAATCAACTATCACCCATATAGAATCATGCTGTCTCTGAGTCCATGGAAGACCTGTCACAAAATCCATAATGATCTTTTCTCCTTTCCATACCGAATGTGAGGTAATCAGACTTTCTCTGGCCTCTGATGCTCTACCTTCACCTGCTGATAGGTTAGGCACCTGGAAACGAAACTAGCGATCTCTTTCTTCATCCCATTCCACCAGTAATGTTCTTTCAAAGTCCTATACATCTTGGTACTACCTGGATGCATAGCATATGCAGATGAATGTGCTTTTTCCATACGGTCTTTCTTCACCATTGATACCCAAGACACATTCTCCGTCCTTTCACCATCATGCCATCATCTCTAATTCGAAACTCCGCTCTTTCCTTTTTCTATCTCTTCCTAAGCTTAATCATCAGGATCATGCCACCGCCTCACTAGAACTGATCCACGGCGGGCTGCCTTAACATGAAATGTGGCCATACCCCGAATCCTCACCTCCAATATCACCCCTAAAGCTCTTAGATCCACCAACAGTGGAAGATAACCTGATCTCATTGAGACAAAGAACTCTCTGGCCATCTACTCAAGGCATCTTCTACGACGTTAGCTTTTCCTAGATGGTACTCAATAGTACAATCGTAATCCTTAATCAACCTGCCATCTTTTTTTGCCTCTTTGTGTTTAACTCTTTTAGGTGAAAATATATTGAAGACTCTTATGACCAGAAGATCCTCGTTAAGGAACACCATATAAATAATGTCTCCATATTTTCGTGGCAAACACAATGTTTCATTCTTTATTCAGATGTACTTAATTCTATTCCCAAGTCGTGAGTGACTACAATTGTCTAGCATTGTAATACTCGTGGGAATCCACGTGTCATCTCCACAGGAGTGGTCTGATTTTGTTGATCAAGAGGGAGTTACTTCACAAAAAGGTGTGATTTAAAAAGAGAATTATAGGGTTGTGTTGTTTGATTGAGTGATTGATTGAATTGAATGTTTTAAAATAGAAAGACAATTGCTGGGATTTTTAGGGTTCCACTCACTTCTGGTCACGTAAGTCCCACCTCTTATTTTACAAACTCATCTAGGAACCATTGATAAATGGTCTTTGATGGAGAATTTATCTTTAAATGCTCTTTGGAAAAGAAGTATGATTGAATAATGCTAAGCACTTGTTCCCACTAATACGAACCCTTAGCTTCAGACTGTGATCACACAACGTGTACCGAGGATATCTCGCTCACACGTTGTCAAGAATATGCCCAACTAAGGATTTACAAATGTTTGCACAAGTGATTAACATCACACAATCCATTAGCTCAAAAGAGAATTGAGGGACTATACCTTGATCAGGTGAGTTTCCACTCCCGGGCCAGTTATAAAGGTTTAGAACTCCATAAAAACTTATAAGAACAATTATAATTGAAGAGAGTTTAATCATAAAAACAATACTTTGAGAAAATCAGAATTCAATTGCAAAACCTAAGAATGAAAGATATGAACTACTATGATTGAAAACGAAATAATTGTTTCTGCTGAAAGATTACAAATGCTTGAATCCAAAACTTCCAAAAGAATAGAAATCTTCAATCTGGATCTACAACTTCAACTCAAAAATGGAGAAGAACTTCCCTCCTATGAAAACCTAACCCTAGAAGTCAAAAAGCTGCCTTTTCCTTGTGTGTCCTCTGCTTTTATACCCTCTAATGTGATTTTCCCTTGGTCAATGACATGTGCCCTTACGCTCAAATAGAATTTCTCGAGCAAATCTCAGTTTTCATGTGTACCAAAGACATTAATGGTGTACCGACACTTTTCCATCGCCAATTTTGCCATGTGTGTACCGGTACATTTAGGTGTACCGGACACTTTTGCTCACGGCCACTTTTAATAGGTGTACCCAGACACATTAATGGTGTACGGTACACTTGCTTCATCATGCTTTTCTAGCAATGCTGGAGTTCCTGAGACTTCATCAATCGTTGCCCATCCTTAGTGCTTCATTGGCTTCCCTGGGACATAAATCTTGTACGCTATGTTTAAGACCCGAAAGACCCCGCACTGGCCTAAAACACAAAAGAAATTAAAAGTACCTATCCTCATGCCGAATGTGGGTAAATTGTGATTTGTATGTGCTAAATTCTACTATAATTATTGCTCAATTGTGTATTCATCACACCCCCCAACCTGCATCTTGCTAGTCCCTAGCAAGATTTAGACCGCACATCTACCAGGTGCGAATCTCAACAAGGCGCCAGATAGTTAAGCTTTGCAAGATCCTCAAATAGCAATTATGGAATATAATACTACCCAATTTTAGTAATGACCAAGATGAATTCCATTTAAACCAACCACGCCTTACACAATGAACATTATAACAGGCAACACAAAATCATTATTCAATTACATCATGGAATTGAAGAAATGTAAGGCAATATGCAAACATTGAATCAGAAAGGACGGTATAATGGAAGCAAAATCATTGAACATGGACATACCACTATACAATGTTTAAAAAAACAACAAACATAAATGGAATCAAAGAGGTTCTAAAAGTTTGTAATGACCATAGGCTAAATCAAAATGAAGTAAATGATCAAAATGGGTGTTGGCATAACATGGCTGAGGTCTACTTACCCACTACAACACTAATCTCTAGCCTGAGCCTAAAAACAACTAGCAAATACATCCTCATCCTCTCGCAGAAGAAAATAAGGCCCCTCACGACGTTAGCCATCCACCTCCAATCTCCCCTCCAGATCTAGGTGCTGGCATCCGCCATCGCGGCCTCCTTGAAAAATGTGACTCAAGCCTCGAGAGACTCCGATCAAGTTGCTTCGTCTGTGAATGCACTGAACCACCCTCTTTATTTGCTACCCATCCTCTAATGGGATGTGCTCAATGGTGCTGGTGCTATGGATGAAGTGATCCCGTGGAGGAGGCACCGAAGGTCGAATATGGATGCTGATTCCAAGATGCCGCCGCCTTTAGCTCAGTTTTGTTGGTAATAGGTCCCAACCTAGGCAGTACCCTTTTTTCTTTAATTGCTCCCCTCATTCCCGCTTCTTCCACAAGACTCGTCACAAGCGATGGGAAAGGGATGTGTCTACTTTCATGCGAAAACTGTAGAAAGTCCCTCATCACACACCATATGACTAAGGCGTAATCAATGAGTTTCCCGGTCATGACTTCATATAAAAATTGGATTTATTCTTCATTGAGACTTTTCATTACCCTTTAGGCCCAATTCGATCGTGAATAATCTTGTTCATCAGGCATACTTGGTCTGGTGCTTCCTGTACAAATTCTTTCTTCATAAATCCACTCATGGGCATCGGGTGAGTGCACATAGCCTCAGTGAACAGTTGGGCATCAAAATCAGTGAGAGCTCTAAGTGGGTAGGGTCGATGCGAGCATCGAGTGGACAATGTAAGGAATCTGCTATCGAATGGAGTGGTCAGTACATACATTCTTGAGTTCTAACTGGAGTCTCATTAGCTGATTTTCCTTGATTGGTATAGAACTCCCAGTTCACTTTGTGGGCAAAGTGTCAGTGAACCTCGGCGCTTCTGAAGTGCATATTCGATCTTGAATAAATTCCTGATGGGATGAGAATACAAAATGTCTCGATTTTACGCCTACCGCGGTGAAAGCCCTTATTTACTGTGACGGAGACCCATTTTCTTGCTCGACTCGAAGTCTCAGCCAAAACATCACTTCTATCTAAATCATCATCGCTGCTTTTAACCTTATCACTCTGAAGATTCTATGTAATTTTCCCTTGCCTTTTCAAATTTGGCAGAGAATCGAATTCCTTTTCTTCACTGACCCGCTCCATAGAGGAGCTAGGCCCTTTCCTTCCGGGTATACTCTTGGTTGTTTGCATAGAGATAGCAAGGATTGTAATAATGGCCTGATTATTTATATATATATAACAAAATCCCGGAGAATATTTTTCAATTAACATAGATTGGCCAAAATCTGAGTGAGATGTCTTTCCTTCACAGTGCCCTTAAGCTAGGGGACCGTAAACCACCAGAGTATGAAACTACTAGCAAAGCAAACCAGACAGGTCCATGTATAATTTCGGATAGCACAAAAAGCTCTCAATGAGTTTCAAAGGCTTACCACATAAAATGCAGAAGATTACGAGAAGGAAGTAAGACTGGCGAAAAAACACGCGAAAACTTGACTAGGCTATGAATGCTTGTGTGAAAGGACACAAAAAGGTTAGGGTTTGGCTTATAAAAGTGGAGAAAGGGTTTGGAATGTCAAAAGACCATGTAAATTTGGGGTTAAAACCTGTTGCTTTAAAAACCGGCCGGGTGTACCGGTACACTTTAGTGGTGTACCGGTACACATTTGCTCACTTATCGATTTGAGTAAGTTGTCACGTTTTACATTTGAGTGTCTGGTACACTTTAACCTTTGCTAGTTTTGAGTAAGTTATCATAGGGTACACTTTTTGTGGTATGCAGTACGCTACTCTAATCATTTTCCTTTTTATACCTATATATATATATATATATATATATATATATATATATATATTTTGGTGAAGTGGTGCGATGTACAATTTGGTCTTGTCAGCGCACTTCCATCTCAGGTTTCCTTGCTGCTCACTTTTCTTTGAGTGGATTCTTTCTATTAGTATCTGCAGGAATTGGTCACTGTAATTCCTTCTTTGGATACTTTTCAATCTTTCCATGGGACCTGTTGTTCCAATGATCAGGGTTCCTAGGGTTAATGACCCGACTTGGCAGCTTAAAGCTCAAATGGGTGCAAGAGGTGAGACAATCAGGATTAACGGTCTTAGAAATGATGGCCTCTAATCATTTTCAGTTGTATGAATGTTCATAGACTATGATGCATGAAGTTAATATGGCATCTGGTGAGTGCAAATGGGAGCAAAAGCGAGCTAAAGATCGGAAAAATATGGCGCTAGATGCGTGGTTTGTGTGAGCAATAGGGTAGAATGCAAAGGGGACAATCCTGTGAGGGGAAAGAACACAAAACTTTGTGTATGCTGGATTTAAGATGTACATGCAATAAAGATGATGTAGAGTGTGTGGCAGGAAATCGTAACGGGTATATCGTGCGGGTAAAGCATAATACTCAAAGAGAGGCATATTTTGAAAATTTTGACCATACATTGAACATATAACAAGGCGCCTGAATTCACGTTCAACGATTAATACGCCTACCTACTATGAGAAACAAGCATTGCCCACAATGCATAAAGCTAAAATTACTTTATGAGTGGAGTGTGAAACAAGAATTTAGTTTTTTATTTTTATTTTTATTTTTAATTTTTTCTATTTTATTGAAGCAAATAAAGTAAAAACAAGAGAAATAGAAAGCAGGAACGAAAATAAAACAAAATCAAAACTATATACAACAAGTTGAAAACGAGGTTACTTGGAAGGAGAGTCCTGGTAGAGCGGGTCTACCAAATCCTCACTATGCTCTTGAGGATTGAATTGCTCGAGGAATGGTTTGAGGCGTTGGCCATTCACTTTGAAGGATTTTCCAGTGTCCGGATTTTCAATTTCCACAGCTCCATATGGATAAACTACCTTAACGATGAATGGGCGGATCAGCGAGCGGAGATTTTCCTGAAAATAAATGCATTGGGAGCTGTACCGCGAGTACTTTCTAGTTGGGTTCAAACATTTTCTAGTAATAGTTTCATGGAATAATGGCGTCTTTGCTGATTGTGGAGCTTTGCCATGACTCTCTCCATGAACCTTCAAGTTCATTCAGTACATAACAATATTCCTTACCATGAGTTAAGTCAGGAGTAAAATATTCTTGATGGCTTGGTGTTCCATTTCAGGCGGCAAATGGCAAGCCTTTCATAAACAAGCCTATAGAGACATACCAAGAACAGTTTAAAGCGTGCAGTGGCCCAAAAGTATCGGTAAGACGGGTGATGACCAATCTTTGGGTGGAACAACGTTTTTCAAAATATGTTTTATGCCGCATTAGCTAAAACCGACGACCATTTGGTGTTATTGTGGGTGAAGTAAGCTGTTGATACTTTATGGGTGACTCCATATTTTTTAACAAATTTTCAAAGATCGGTGCAAAAGTGGAGTCCACCGTCACTAATATTACCGCGAGGTGTTCCAAAGCGAGGAAAAAATATGTTCCTTTATAAATTTCAAAACAACCTTGAGTGTTGGTTCTCAAATCGAATAGCCTCAACCCACTTAGACACATAATCAACAGCTATAAAATGTAAAGATACACAAGAAGGAAAGGTATTTATGAAGTCTATACCCCAGCAGTAAAAAATTTCAATAGTGAGGAGTGGGGTAAGAAGAGGCATCGTATTTCGTTTTATGACCTCACAATTCGCGGCAGTGACACAAGTCTTGCATAAATCAAAACAATCTTTAAATAAGGTGGGCGTGAGCCGACACCGTCTTATCTGCGTTTTACGGGAGAAATGTCCTCCACAGGCTTCAGAATGGCAGAAGGTTAAAATCCTAATCCGCTCATCATTGGGTACACATCTTCGCATTATTTGATCTAGACAGTATTTAAATAGATACAGATCATCAAAGTAGTATTTCTTAATATCTGTCAGAAATTTCTTTTTCTGTTGAGAAGTCCATTGGGCTGGAATCTGGCCAGTGACTAGGTAGTTCACAATGTCAGCATACCATGGGCAATGAACAAGAACAGGGTGCTCATCGGGGAAAACTATCGCTATGGGTATGCCATGAGTTGGATTCTGGAACTAATCGAAGATAAATGGTCAGCGACCACATTCTCAACACACATCTTTGATGGGTCAAGTTGAATTCTTGGCATAGTAAAATCACCTGATTAACCGGGGTTTTGTATTTTCTTAGAGAGCAAATACTTGATTTCTGCGTAGTCTGATGAAAAATGGTTATAGGAGAGCCCTCTGATGTATGACCTGAACTTTTTCTAGTGCAAAGGTAGCGGCTAAATTGCTTTTCTATGGTTGTGTATGGTTGCTTGGGTGGGAGTCTAATGTGTTTTGGCGCAGCCAATTGGCAAAAACCTTTTGTCTTCCCACTCTGCCTAACCATGACCCTATGGCATAATCACTAGCGTCACACATGATTTCAAATGGAAGGTCCAATTAGGGTGGTGACACTAACATGTTTTTGAGTTTAGTAAAAGCAATGTCACAAGCTTGTGACCATGTGAAAGGGACATCTTTGGCAAGCAAAGTACATAAGGGGCGAGCTATAGCACTAAAATCTTTTATAAACCTTCTATAGAAACCAGCATGACCCAAAGAATGACATGTGTCCTCTAACACAGCAGGAGTAGGTAGGTTGGAAATCAGCTCAACTTTGGCCTTATCAACTTCAATTCCATCTTTTGATACTATATGGCCTAAAATGATCCCTTGTGTTACCATGAAATGACATTTTCCCGAGTTTAACACAGATTTTCTCTTGACACCTCCAAAACCTTACGTAAATTCTAAGCGGTTCTTGAATAGTCACCAAAGGCGAAAAATCATCCATGAAAATTTCAATATGATTTCCTATCATGTCATGAAGATTCCACATCATGCATCGTTGGAAGGTTAGGTTGCATTGCATAATCAAGGCATTTTCCTAAAGGCAAAGGTACCAAAAGGACAGAGTGAATGTAGTTTTCTGTGATCTTCCAGCTATCTCAGTTTAATTTATGCCACAGTACCCATCAAAGAAAACAATAAATTCATGTATGACTCTCTCTAACATTTGATCGACAAGCGGAAGGAGGAAAGTAAGTGCTCTAGTACCGCATTAAGTTTCCTATAGTCTATGCCACCGGCCTCCATCACGAGTGACACGAGTGGGAATGAGCTCATTATTTTCATTGGCGACTACTGTGATTCCAGACTTCTTAGGAACTACCTGTGTTGGACTAACCCTTTTCTTGCCATCTATGATAGGAGTAAATAACCCCACATCCAAGAGTTTTAAAACTTCATAGCTGCAGCTTCTTTCGTGTGCAGGTTCAGTCGTCGTTGTAGTTTTGCCTAGAAGTTCAACATCCCTCCTAAGTGAATTCTATGTGTACGGATCGGGGACTAATTCCCTTAATATGCTCTGCGATTGTCAAACTAGAGCGGAGTTACGTGGGTCTTGATATCTCGAAAAGTTGATTTTTCTTGATTCAATTCTAAAGGAAGATATGATTCTTTGAAGGTTCCTCCTCCCCTAAGAATGCATATTTGAGGTGTGTTGGTAAGAGGTTTTAGCTCGAGAGCTTAGGTGGCCTCTCTCAGGAAGGCGAAACACTTGTCACCGTTTGAGTGGCAATGGTTCAAATTTAGGTGTCCACCGATGTAACTAATCATGGTTATGCTGGTGCCGAGTCTTGAAACTCTGACTCCAATGTGGTCACTTCCTCGTCCCAACTTCGGGGTGACCAAACGCGGCAAGAGGATCATCATGCGAGACATTATCAGTATCTTTGTACCACGAATCGACCATATTGACTTCACATATCTTCTTCTATCCCCCATTCCCATATGCGTGAAAATATTCGATTAACAGTCATGTTTCAAATGATAGTGTCATTGAGCCTCCTGCACAATGTATAATGGCATTACGATTTGAGAATGAATACCCGAGAATTCTTGGGGCCCGAGTTCAGCAGTTCCTACAGGTTAGTGTCGAGCACAACAAAATCCACGGGGAAGTAAAATTTTTCCCACTTGTACCAATACCTCCTTAACTATCCCCTAGGAATTTTTACACTACGGTGACTAATTGAAGGAGTGATATTAATTACATTCTATTCTCCTGACTTGGGTACACATATCTTGAATAAAGCTGACGAGTCAACACTTGCCCTAAGTCCACTAAAGCATGTCCCAACCTTTGAATTTCCTACTACTATTGAAATAGTAGGACCTGAATTTTGTATTTTTGGAGGAGGAAAAATTGTTTTGGTCGAAGTAGGGTGGGTGTTCGGTCATGAATGCCTGGGTGTTGACACCTATCAATTTCCTTTTTAAGGTACCCCAAGTCGCTAGAAATTTAGCGTATGATGGAATTTGTAGGCATCTAACAAAGGGATGTTCATTTTGTTTGAACAACTCATAGATCTCGAATGGTTATTCCAACTCTTTAATTGCTCTCGGTCTATGAGGGTGTATGGAGTTGGAGGATGTGGGTAGACTCGTGCACACCAGCGATTCACCATCAATATCATTTGTATTAGGGACATGAGGCTTGTCTGACACCTCATCCTCTCTGACCAATTCACTTTGAGATTCTTGTGATGGTTCTTTGGTTTGAATGGTTTTGTCAACTACCTTACACGCTTGAAGAGTAGTTAATGACCTTACAATGATTCAAAAATACCCTCATGAACCTAAACTTCCCACAACATTTCAGACCTTGTGGATTTTGGATGGGTTGAGATGGAAGTTTCCCTTTCTCTTGTTGAAGGTTACACATGAGGCAGGAATTTAACAGTTATCTGGGATCTCATCATTCGGACCGGTTCGAATTACGTGTTTGTGGATTGTTGGGTTTATCTGAAGCGTAACTATATCCTCGGACTTCTCTTATGTGAAAAGGTTGATAAGACGAGTTTTGATTCCCATGGTTCGGTGGATGATAACCTTGATTAGGATTTCCGGGGAAATCCTTGGGGGCCTTGATTAAAAATGGAGGAGGCTGAATTGGGGAAAACCTTGGTTTTTTGATAATGGGGCCCTTGGTTGTTTAGCGGGTTATGCGGGCCTCCCTCATTTCTCCGGCTAAAATTAGGGTGCTTGCCCACCAGGATTATGGAGTTTGGTCATGGGAGGTGAAGGTTTCCTTTTGGTAGTTAAGGGGCATTGGCACTTCTCTATTTGAATAGCTCCCTTAGCAGGGAAGATTTGGGTGGGTTCATAGTTGAGTGTATAGGGTCATCATTATGCATGGCTCCTCCTCCTACGTCAATTAGGTACCGGGGGTTGCCAGAGCACACTAGTGACCTCGTTTACCTTTTAACTCTATAGCCTCAACTTCCTTGTTAACGGCAATTTTGCTTGCGACTCATCAAGTTCTACTATTAAATGATGGTCCAGCCCCCTGTTTGAGCTATGCACTTTGCGGTGTCTACGGAGGTGTTAGTCTCCTCCCATGTTGGGCGTTTTTACGCTGTGGTGTCAAAAGTTGAATTGCTTCCCTAGCATTCTTTTCATAAAATTCTCTGCGCATCATTTGGATGTATTGTTTATTACTGAGATAACCCTTGATGAAATGCGCACAAATTTGTCACAGCTGCTCCAGCCCATGATGAGGGATAGAAATTGGAGGAGATCACATATCTTTCCCATACATTGCGAAAGGTTCACTGGCTTTTGAGAAGGGTCCACGGTGCTCGCGTGAGGGGCATTAGTACGTCTACGGGAGGAAGGGCTGGTAAAGAATTCATTAGCATGTTTTCCCATGTAAAGATTGAATTAGGTACAAGCGAATGAAACCGGATCTTGGCCTTCTCTTCAAAAGCAAAAGGAAATAAACAAGCTTGATTATGTGGAGAGGTGAGCCGGTGGAGAGAAATGCACTGCAGACATCCTCAAAGTCTCTCATGAATGAGTAAGGGTTCTCAGATTCGAACCCTTGGTATACAGGTAGAAGCAGATCATTTCAAGACTTCATTAAAAATTGGCTTCATGGGAAGAGCAAATATAAAAATTAGTTGTGATCCTTTGAGGTTGTGAAATTTCGAAGGGTTCTTTCTACATTAGGTAAAAGGAACTGAGAACCCTATATTGATTTCTTTGAAGTTGTTTTATTTCACCTCACTATCATTTAGTGTGCCCCGGGGTAACATCACCTCCATGTTAATAGAGGTTCATTAAATCACTTGTGGAGTTAACAGGAATCCCTTGAGTATTTTCATTAAATACATATTGATTTAGGATGATCCATTTGAGAGTAAGCGTATCTTGAAACACTTGACTTATTATGGGTCCTCGCGGAGTTTCTAGGAGATACAATTCTTTACTAATCGGCGTTGTTGCTAGTTCAGAGCTAAAGCTGTTTGCATATAAGTCCTACTCATCTAAGAACACACCAAGGATTTTCACAAAAACAAATTAAAAGAAAAATAGAGCGTGCGGATTGCAATGCGGTACAAATTACCTCTAGCTCTCGTCAGATCAACTTGATTGGTTGCCAGCTCGGCGGCCCGGCGCAAATACTTCGTCCTTTTATTCGTGCACGATTCTATTCCCAAGCGTAGGAATTACGGGTTATGCAGCATTGTATCTTTGTGGGAATCCACAGGTCATCTCCAGTGGTCTGATTTTGTTGATCGATAGGAGTTACTCTCCCGCAAAGGTGTGATTTAAAGAGAAGGTATAGGGTTGTTGTTTGATTGAGTGATTGATTGAATTGAATGTTTTAAAATAGAAAGACAATTCTTTGGGATTTTTAGGGTTCATACTTCTGGTCACGTAAGTCCCACCTCTTATTTCCCCCTAGACTCATCTAGGAACCATTGATAAAATGGTCTTTGATGGAGGTATCTTTAAATGCTCTTTGGAAAGAAGGATGATTGGCAGATGTGCTAGCCTTGTTCCCCAAATTAATACGAACCCTTAGCTTACATTCGTAATCAGCTTCATGATGTCTAGAGGATATCCTCGTTCACCACGTTATCAGGAATATCTGCTAAGTTTACAAAATGTTTGCACAAGTGATTAACATCACACAATCCATTGAAGTTCAAAGAGGAATTGAGGGACTATACCTTGATGGGTGAGTTTCCCAGTAGACTCAGTGAGTAAAGGACATTAGAACTCCATAGACTTATAGAACAATTATAATTGAAGAGAGTTTAATCACTTGAAACAATACTTGAGAAAATCGAATTCAATTGCAAAACCTAAGAATGAAGATATTAACTACTATGATTGGCAGTAATTGTTTATCTTTTGAAAGATTACAAATGCTTGAATCCAAGAAACTTCAGTGAAATCTTTGATACGAGGATCCACAACCCCGGCTGAATGAAGAACTTCCCTCCTGTGAAACCTAACCTAGAAGTCATGCCCTTTCCTTGTGTCCTCTTGCTTTTATACCCCCTCGTATGATTTTCCTTTTTGGTTGGTTGACAAATTGTGCATACGTTGAATAGAATTCTTTGAGCAAATCTATTGTTTTCCTTCAGGTATCTGTTTGTTAATAATTGTCTGGGAGTACACTTTTCTACTTGCCAATTTTGCTCATGTGTGTCTGGTACATTTAGGAATGCAGGTACACCTGTCATTTCACTTTTTTAGTAGGTGTCTTGGGGTGCACATTAATGGTGTGCCGGTACACTTCTCTCCTGGTCTTTCTAGCAATGCAGAGTTCCTGAGACTTTATCAATCGTTTGCCCATCTCAGTGTTTATATTAAAAAACACGGACATAAATCTTTGTACTTATGTTTTAAGACCTGAAAACTACCGCCAGTCTAAAACACAAACAGAATTCAAAATACTATCTCCATGCCGAATGTGGGTAGAATTGTGATTTGTATGTACTAAATTCTACTATAATTATTAACAGATTTTAACATGTTCATGCTGTGACTGCAAGCTCTAAGTCATGGGTTGGGTAATTCTCCTCATGCTTCTTTAATTGTCTAGAGGCATATGCAATCCTTACATCATTACGCATCATAACCTGACAGGCCTTGCACGGGAGAGCATCGTATAAACCCTGAGCCATCTGCCCATTGGGCAAAGTTAGAACTAGAGATGAAGTTAATCTACCCTTGACTCCTCAGCTGCATTGGCGGAGCATCACGATCATACTTAACATCTTTCCTTGTCGGCTTGGTCCCAATGGGGCTGCTATCTTTGGAGAACCATACGATTAAATGCCACGGTAAATTTGTTGAATCAAGCAAATTTATCTTCCTAGGTTCCCTCTTTATGGTGGTGGAGCTCTTTGCCCAGGTATAGTGAATCTAAATTCGAACCGAGGATGGGTTTTTCATCCTAGGAATGATTTGCATAAGTGTAAAAAGGTAAGGCTTTTTGTTTGGACTTTTTGGATTTTTGTTTCAAAAACAGTGTGATGAGTTTGAAAATTTAAAAACTGTAAAGACTGAAAGTGATGTAAGAAAAGTTAACTTTGAAGATTTAGGTCACTAACTTGGTAACTTAGAGTAAATGAAGAGTGTCTGGAGGTTTAATCTTTCGCATTATGACAAAAACAACCTATAGTCCGAGCCTGGCAGGATCTATGTTTATGTAGCTCACCACAAAAACAACTCCTATTTGAGGTTCTTACGGGTAACATGCATCACATGTTCCTTTACGAGTTGAAACCACAACATTCAACGTCATTTCGGTGGCTCGTAAGAGACCATCCTAACCACGGTGCATCTGGCAATAAGTATTTTGTATCCTAAAACATAGTAAGTATTGGCTGGTCAATGTATTAAATCTTTATTGGCTACTGTTTTGAGAAGATGGGAGCCTTAAAATAAAATTTATAATGGCTTTTAATACAAGAGGACAACTGCGTATGCCCGCGCCAAGCTAGCTTCCTTCCTCTTCAAAGAAAAGAGAGGCAGCCAAACGCATCTCTTGAGTTGTCATCCTCAAGAGGGGTGTTTGGCAGTGAAAATAAGGAAAGAGGAGAGAGAGAAGAGAAAGCAAAACCCTAACTAAACTACAGAAGATATTTTACATGAATAAGGCATAAAATTATTTCCTGATTTGTTTGCTTGCTTAGGAGTTACAAAATGGGAGGCTTATATAGGCCGCAATGTGTAGAAAATACCATGACTCTAACAATTTGGCTAATTTTAGGGACAAGAGTAATACACAAAATTGAAGTCGATTGCATTAATTACAAAGCATGACAAGGCGTGAATTTATTTAAGGCATAATTTAGCTCAGTATTGAAATTTCAAACTATGAAATGAGGAAATTACATTAGCGATGGCAATTCGCTAGCTAAGCGAAATTCTTAATAAGCGAAAATGCAAATTTAAGTAGAATGCTGAAAAATTTTGGTCTGAAAATTGCGATTCGCTAAGATTGCAAATTTTCGCTAAGGTTAAGTTTTGCAATCGACAGTCTTCGCAATCTTAGCGGGGTGCAGGTGCGTTCTTTGCATTGCGCCTCACATCTCTCTCTTTGCATTAGTTTTCTTCGGCTGCGCCCCATTCTCTCTTTGATTTTTGGTTTTGCTTGATGGGTATGATTGAGTTCAATCTTCATGATTCATCATATGTCTCGATATTGAACTCCCAAAATGTAAAAACACATAAAACAGCAATAACCTCTAACAGCATAGTGATCTTAGAAGAGACTTGAGACACCTAAATTGGCATAAATGACGCAGTTAGTGAGCAAAAGCACTCCAAAACCTATCTAATATAGGGTTCAAGAAATAGCACTTTTTGGGCTAATCTACCCCCAACCGAACGTTGCTAGTCCCTTATGATGCAAAAACTAAAAGGATATGTATGCATTGATTTTCAAAAGTTTATTGATTAGAAAGGGTTTATAGACGAATAAACATTACCTTTAAATATAAGGAACGACACGAGTTTAGAAACCGGCATGAAAGGGCCAAAACCATACAAGAATAATTTCAGATTCAGCATGGTTCCATGATTCTCAACTTAATTTCCACACAAGTCTAATGGTTCATTATATAACTAGATTACGCCAATAAATTGCAAAATTGTCCCCTCCCCAACTGGCGACATGGCCTTAAGTTGTTGGAACAACAAACTAGATAAGACTGGATTACTCTCTTCTTTCTTTGTTTCAGCTACAGAAGCTGGGTGCAATGCTTAAAATTAGGCTTCACCAAAGTCAGGTAGCGGGTCACCGATGACTCCCAACCCGGTGGGTTTGAGGCATCTGGCCCGGATCGCGACCCTTGCCTTTCTAAGGAAGCTACTTTGGACTCAGAATGACTTCGAAAATCAAGCTTACAAATCGTTAAACTCTCTACCCTATCCACCCATGTAGCGAACACTCGTCGATGACTCCCAACCAATTAAGGCTTAGGGCATCGGGCTTCAAAACTTCTTGTACCTGGATAGTCTTTTCGGGTTTCAAAGCGAAACTTCACGACTTTATTTCTTTTTCTTAACTCTTTTTCTTTTCTTTGCTTTTTCTTTTCTTTTTCTTTTGGAAACAACATTGGTCTTTAAAGTATGGATAACCTATTATCTTAGGTTATCCAACGTACCTAAGGCCCAGAAGTATACAAGCGAAAGGAGGCAAACAAATTCAAAGCTATTGAAGCAATGCGGGTGTGCGGTGTGAGTGCTTATAAGGAGAAATTTTCAAGTTGGTTGTATTTAGACTATTTGACCAAAAAGCTATTTCAAACATGGAGATTTGTTAACATAAAGGTGACAAGCGGGATTCTATTCTCAACGAGTGAATTCAGTTGCTCGATTTGAAGCGGTCGATTGTTCGGGTGAAGCGATTCAATTGTCGATTGAAGTAACGATTACTTAAGATGGAGGTACAAAAGTATATACAAAAGTATTAATATATATATAAAGATAGCTTTTGATATAGCCACAGAATGGCTTAGTACATGCATACCAAAGCTAAACAGCCAAAATATCCCGCACTATATGGCTACAATACATAAATCTAATCAATTATTGGCGGGTTATTTAGTAGCCCTACAAAATCATAAAGAGAAGCGCAACGCACCTCATTTCTTTGTGGTGGTGGTGATCATTACTGCTGTGCTGATGAAACATCAAATAGAACTGCGTATGTGGTGGGCTCCTCTCTGCAGATGGGGTGCGAGGAAGGCCCGAGTGCGTCATGATCTGGCGAGGCGTAGGTGACCTTTGGGCGACCTGCGATCTGAGGCTGTGTAGGCACCCTTCTTCTAGTGAGCGGATGGCATCCATCCTTTGCCGATCTCTCATTTGCGTGAACATACTCGGGTGGATGGTGTGCGAATAGGATGGTAGGGAGTATCTGGCTGGCCAGCGGTGTGATGTGGAGGAGGAGATGGAGGTGACATGCGGGTGGCGGACTCCTGCGTATCTCGGGCTCGGGCGGGCACATCGTCTGCATGGAGTGCGTCGGCCACACGGCCGGTACCTCCTCCCACGGTCTGTTGTGGGAGTGGAAGATGGGCATGGTCATCACGGCGCTCCGCGACCGGATTGGGGGCTCAGGATCCTCCTCTCGATCACAGGCTCCTGGGAATCCATATGCTCCGAGAACACAGCGAGTGGTCGTGGCGCCCGGTAGTGGTAGACTCTACGCTCGTACTGAATCCTTCAAGTGGACGCCTCCTCAAGAGGAAAATGTATCAAGGGAGGTCATCACGACTCTTGGAAGGGTGAACGATATCCCTGCGAGATCAGGTAAAAACTTTCGAAGATGGCTCCCCACTCCGTACCTGTAATCATGGCGGAAATGGGCGCTCGTCCGGAATAAATGGTCGATCGGCATACGATGGGAGCTGCCTCCTATAAAATACGGTTGGTCCGTTGTAGTGCCGTGATTACTCCGAACCATCGATGAGGTGGAGGTGGGCGAATCTATAATATCTGCATTGGCTGGCGGTATCACGAGCCCAAGTGCTGAAATATCGGCCCGCTCACGAGTGACTCGTGTGATCATCAATATAGAAGCCCGAGCTCACGGACCATCTAATACCAGATGTCATCGGTGATACAAAAGCGCAGCACCACTAGTGGTGTCATCTGCCTCGCGAAGAATTCGTGGCCGGTGAATAATCTCCGTCAATCATGGACTCCTAAGCGGGATCAGCCCTCAGGTACCTGGGGCGTGTAGAATGGCTCTTTGGTGAAATCTCTCACGGCTCGGAGGTCACGTTCGATGTGGGGTCGGTGAATATAGGTCGCCGAATCACGCAGACGGCGACAAGAGGTGATGATCTCGCCTCTACCCAGCCGTCTTGTTGGTGATGGCTGAAGTAGGGAGGAGAAGATGACTCGCTGGGCCCAATGCGGAGGGCCGCTTGGCGAGCCTCTATTCTGAGAGTGGGAGTATTGATGGGGCAGGGTTAAATGTTATCTGTAAATATCTCAGAAATCCGCAGCTCTCAAGTGCTATGGGCTGAGTGATCGTCTTTGGAGGGCGGGTAGAATTTGTTTGGGACTCTGCTCAGATGTCTTTGGAATCTGCCGCGACGAAGGCGGGTTCTTGTCTGAACCATATCTAAATGCAGATAAATCTTGGAAGGGCTGGAGCTCAGTCCTTGTTGAGGCTCTGTATCTGGCCCGAGATCTGGAGTGGTAGGATCACTGAAACAAGCCGGATGAGCAGGGGCTCGCAAGTGCCGTAACGGCTGAAACCAGCCGATAGGCTGAGTGGGGATAAATCTTGTGACGGGGCAAAATGTCATTGAACCCGGGCGAGAGGATCTGGCTGGCGAGTGAGGTTCCATGAGGCTCGATGTAAATTGGCTCGAGTACGGAAACCTTTCGGTGTGAGCGGTCAGGGCTCGTGCGGCGGCTGCGATGCTGGCCCCTAGGTGGAGCTCGGTCGGAGATCCGACCCCGAGGCTCGGTCGAGAGGCTGGGGGTGGGTGATGAGGCGAGATCGTGGGACTATCAGCGGGGCGGCTGACCAGCTGCGTGGTCAGAACAGGGGCTGTTTCAGCGGGTGGTGGTAGTGGTGTGAGGAGGAGGTACAGGAGACTGGGAACCATTTGGGAGGAGAATGTGAAGTTTGAAAATGACCCCACAGTTTAAATAGGCTTGTGCATTCTTGAAGATCTCAGACACATTTTAGCTATTTTTAGCATGGGTGGCCTCTTGCACTTCTGAAATTCAAAATTGCTATATTAATTACTTGATAATATATGAAATAAAAATTATTATAATAAAAATTACTATATATATAAAAACATAAGTAAAAATTAATACTAAGTATAGTGTAAAAACAAAGTACTAAAGCATTGGAAAAGCGATAAAATTAAAAATTTTCTAAAAATAGCTAAAAATGTAAAATTAGTAGGATCAAGCAAAAAAAATTATGAAGCACATTATGGTTTTGACACAGGGCGAGCTCATTTAATATTATAGGGGTCAGGAGAATGATCTCAGGCTCTCGCGTGGCTTTGGTTGACTCCCATTGTTTTGGGTGCCATTTGTTGGCGCTGTTCCTCGGTGATGGTGGTGTTGATTGACAGATTGGCACCGGAGTGGATGTTGGTGGCAGACCAGCCATCATATTCATCTCCTTGGCACAGTTCATCCTTGCAATTCTACCAGACCTTTATTAACACGCATAAACCATTTTGAAACAACTTGTGATTCAATGGATTGCACCATTGTTCTATTGCTTTTGCTTGTTGATTCAAATAATATGTTTAAGTCAGGTCATGTTACCAAAGTGCAGTTGCATGACTCAATTCAAGCAATTTATTGCATTTAGGCGTGGCAGAAAATGATGCTATAAGATGGTTCAGCTGGTACATGATTAGGTTCATGCGATTGAAAACCGGTGTCAAACCTTCTGAAATCTCTCTTTGGGTAGTAGATTTGTCTATTGCTGAGACATCCTCAACTATCCTTAGGGTTTTTCATGATCATCAAATAATGAAGTCATGATGTTGAAGTGGTTTCAAGTTCGCTAAGCCTGGCTGCTTCATCTGATCGGCGTTGGGTTCATGGCGACCTAAATCAAGCGATGACATCTATGAGTTCGCGATGTGTGAAATTGTGGGAGATCTGGATCCTTATGTTTAGCCAGGGTATTTGGCACAGTTCCTTAGCGCTTTGACATTAAAATCTGCAGAAATACCTTACTATCCTGCTAATCATGGTTAACAAGATCTTAAAATTTTCGTGTGGACTTTAATTGATTATCAAAGTGTGGTAACACTACTTACCTTCCAGGAACCTCTAAATACCACTGGATGTATTCATACCTCTAATTGTGTGGAAATGGTGAATTATCTGGTATTCATTGAATCCTCCTTTTGGAGCTCATCATACACCAGATTCATCTCCTACACTGGATTCTTAACGAGGCTTTGGCATGGGTTGATCAACCTCTTTCCCGGCTCCTCGGGAGTGATTATTGCCTTGCTCTTCATTCTGGAATTGTTGGATGATCCACACCTCATGGATTCCCTTTGGGTTGGCATGTGAGAAGACCTTCCTCTTTCTTGTATCAGCAACATTTGATCTTGGCGTTGAGCTCTTGTGAGTTATCAATTTTCTAGTTCGGGTTATCTCAGCCCATCTATTCTCTTGTTCAGTGTACTTTCTACAGTATCAATCCTTTGTTCCAATTGTGCATTGATCCCTTTTTGTTCTTCCACAAAATTACCCACCACCTTACTCAAATTTAAAAAGGCTTGTTCCACAGGAGATGAAGATAGTGGTGGTTGTGGTTGAAATGGGAACAATGTGGTTTGGCACTACAGAGTATAAGCGGGGAAGTGGGCTTCGGGGAAAGGTTGAATTAATTCCTCCGATTGGAATTATTGGCATTATTCATATGAGAGGCATTAAGTTGTTCAATTGTGACATATTGGCCTGGCATTGCACATTAAATCAAATCCTTCATTGAAGGGCCATAGGACAACATTCTTTGGATTACCTATGGTTGTTTGGTGCAAGGATTGGTGTGTGCGAGATTTTGATCCTTTGCTGCACTTGACAGACCTTTTTCTTAAATGTTCTGCTGGCTGGATTGAAATCTAAGCTTTCATTTCTATATCTCCATTAATGTAAAATCCCTCCTCTAGGGTTGTTTAGAGACTCATTGTTTCCATTTCCTGGTTGAAATATCCAGCCATAAGAGACACAAGGCTCAGTAGTTTAAAATCCATGGCCGTCGGGATGCTTACTCGAGGAAAGTCTCCTCCATGGTTTAAGAACATAATGGCGGAGACATACCATGAAATGGTTTTTTTCATCAGCCATAATCAAACCCATGATGTGTTGCTGATGGTCTCAAATGATCTTTCCCAAACAAATCAAAACCTCACACGTCTTGAGCTGCAAGGTATAAATTTGTCTTTCAAATTGTTGGTCTTATGAGTGAAGAATTTTAAAAACTGCGCGCGGCCTCGACCCAATTTCTGCAGTTAGGCCTCGGTGGGTTTAGCGAATGCGGCTTATCGCGCAGATTGGTGGAAATGCTGGCAGCGAATCCATATCCATCGTTCCTTTACTTAAGGTTGTGCAAACCTCCTCAAAATCCTTATGTAGTGTGTGGTTTTAGGCACCATCTTCATGATATGTGGGGGTAGGGTACAAGTAGAACCTCAACACTACATCTTCGTGAGAAGTGCAGTGGAAGGGGGCCTTATCTGGGAGGTGGATGTGCTCCCTCATGGTTCTATAAGTACATTGGATTCATTAGGGTTCTGGTTGGCTCACATTGTTCCTCAGTGAGTGGATCACTGATGTGGTCTTATTTATGACTTTGTTGGGTGGGTTATTGTCTTAGTTCTATGCCAAATCTACCACAGTGTCATATATCCTTAGTGCATAAAACACACCATTGCAATTTGAGCAATGAGCGCGACACAAAGTTAGATTATTCAAATAAAGCGTTGTGCTTTTCTTTCAGTCGATTCACCAGTGAACATGGAGTTCAAACCGGCGGAATAAAAGAGTTAAAGTTTGCCTTATACTGATCGTTGATCTGTGCCTTGACTTATCGACATTGGTTTGGCGCGTCTAAACAACGAAATGTTGATTAGTGATGGTGATGAATCTTGGCAAAATTTATATACTGGTTCTCTCTGCGAAGTGATAGTCAATCTTTGTTATAGTGGTCTCAAAAGTTGAACAGGATGGTTTTAATCACAAGAATGATTTTAGTGTAAAAGTAAAGGCTTTTGTTTGTTTAGTTTTTTAAAACGATGTGATGGTTGAAAATTGCTTGTAAAGTGAAAGTGATGTAAGAAAAGTTAACTTTGAAGATTTGGTCACCTAACTTGATAACAGAGGTAGTAAAGTATATGGGTTTTATCCTCTTGTATGGCAGCGACCTATAGTCAGTACAGCGGATCTATGTTTTGCTAACCAAACCTCACCGAAACAACCTATTGAGTTAACACCTAGTGCAAATATTGATTTATTAACATTTCAACATCATTTGATCTTCGAATCATTAATGTTATCTGCAATGTCTGTATCCTTAATGACAGTGTAGCAGAATCAATAACATTGATGCTATTCAACCTATTTTAGAAGATGGGACATAAATACGTTGCTGTAGCTTTTAATACAAGAGGACAACACATATGCCCCACCACCAAGCTAGCTTCAGCCATAACTGAAAAGGGAACGGCAGGCATCTCTTGAGTTGTCAAGATCCTGAGAGGTGTTTGTGTTGAAAATAAAGAGGGAGAGAAGGAAAGCAAAACCTAGCTGGCTCGAAAGATATTTACATAAAAACTTGCCAAAAAATTGCTTCCTCGATTTATTGCTTGCTTAGGGTTACAAAATGGGAGGGGCTTATATAGGCCACCAGTGTATGAAATGTAAAACCTCTTGATTGTGTTTGGACAGAGAGTAATACACCCAAAATTGAAGTCGGTTGTAATTAAACGTGACAGAGCGTTGAATTTCGCTAAGGCATACAATTTCACTAGGCGATGAAAATTTCAAGAGCTAAGCGAAATCGAAGATTTTAAGCTAGTGTTTGCTCAATTAAGCTAGCTAAGCGGCGCTAACAAGCGAAATTCTTGTGATAAGCGAAAATGCAAAGAATTCGCTAGGAATAGTGCTTTAAGCGAAAATTACAGATTTGTGAAAATTGACATTTAGTCAGTGTAAAATTTTAGCTAAGGTTGCGAAATTTTTGCGATCCAGGCGAAATTGTAATCTTAAGCGATTCACAGGTGCGTCTTCAGCATTGCCTCCTGCCATCTTGCGTTGATTTTTCTTCACACTTTGTATACCGTTCTCTCTTTGATTTTTGGTTTGCTTGATGACAGTGGGGTTCAATCTACATGATTCATCATATGTCTCGATATTGAACTCCAGTAAACCATAAACAGCCAAAAATAACCTCTGGCGGCATATAATTGATACTAAGAAGACTTGAACACTTCGTTAACATAAATGAGCTTTTTGGTTGTTAACCAAAAGCGCAAAACCTATAATATAGGGTTCAAAATAGCACTTTTTTGGTACTAATCAAACCCCTCGACAAACTTTACGTAATACCTGTGAGCGAGGAAGCCACGACCTCACGACAAATTTCTTTGAGTGGGGACAAAATTTGCAAACCTGTTTCACAGGGATCCACTCCACCCATAGTTAAATCTGCATGTTGCAGATGCCACTTTGTCAAGCCGTCGACACTTGTTCAACAGCATGGCGCTCATCTTCTCTTGGGTGCTTATGAGCTAAATCTCGAAGTTATCTACCTTGAATGTTCCTGCAAACTGCTTGGAATACATGGATATTAGTCGATAAAAACTATGACAAACTATCAAATAAATTTGGAATACGGTTCATTAAATCCATAAATGACTGGAGCATTAATCAAACAAATGGCATCACCGGAAACTCATAATGCACAGTAGCGTATGCAGAATCAGTCCTTGGGTACATCACTCTCTGCCTCAGCGGTAATGCACGACCTCGAGTCTATCTTGGGTATACCAGGACCTTGGGTGATCAGATAACTCAAGCTCGATCCTAGAGAAGTGGAATCTTGAACATTGCGGATGGTAACTTTATTCAATTGCATAATCTATACTGGCATGGAAACCATCTTTCTTTCACGAAGGAAATGGAGCTCCAGCTGAGATATGCTCCGGTCGAATGAATCCTTATAACAATTATTCCCTAGTTTAGACCTTAAAGCTCACTTAACTCTGCGGAGACCATCATAAGGAGGGATGAGCTGAGGCAGTCACGGGATCAAATCAAATGAACAGGGCGCTCCTCATCTTTTTGGAGTGATCTTTGCGATATTAATCACAGAATATACTGGGACTCTCACAACAAATTTGGAATCTCATTCACGGCGTCCCTCATTCCCACATTCTCACACATAAGCTAGATAACCTGACCGCCCTTACAGCATCCTCTACTTATTTGCCATGACGGAGATCATATTGGAAGACCATCTCTATGTATTCCCTGAACTTTACCTCCCATTTCTGACCTCTTATGGCATTCTTTTTACCATATGATCTAATGTGACATGGCGAGACAACCAATCCATCTGAGAACCATCAAAGTCCTCACCTACAAAGCTACAAGATCGTTTGGGAACTCTGTCCCCCCAATCAGAACTCTGCTGTCTCTTCTTTGCTCTATATAGAGGCCAACGGATCTCCATCGGAAGGAAACTCTCATACGACCCTTTAATGGGTGGGTCTGTCTTAGGCGATAGAAAGGCAGATCTGAATGAATCGTAGCTCACAGGTCCACTAATGTATTGTCCACGGTCAAAGGATAGAAATAATACGGTGACCACATGCGGAGGCTTGCATACGCATCTTCTTGATCCTGACATAAACTACGCACAGTGTAGGCCTCACCTTGCCTCTACCATGGCCAGCTCACTGCGCTCATTTGGACCTACAGCAGAGCACTCTGCTGAGGCCAGATTACTCATCTACAAGTGGGTGCTTAGTGATGTTGATGTCTGTACCAAATAAGGTGAGGACATCAATGAAATAGCCTTCACAGCCACGAGTGGGAAACACTCATCTTGAATCTCTTACACATACCCACAGTGGTGTGCGCCTCGACCACGTGCCAATGAGTGGGAGGGCTCTCTGGGTGCCCACTTTGCTAGCAGCGTGGGACTCGTGATTCTGGAGACTGAGATGACTCACTCAGGCCCACTCACCTCATCAGCCTACCCCTTGTTTCTTTTTGCGTCTTTTGTCCCGGGCTCGTTTGAGGCCTTTGGGGTGCGCTCCTCTTACTTTCTTTGCCTACTACGATGCATGTGTAGTACTGCTCAACTCTCAAAGCGGCCTCAACTAAGTCCCCAAATCTATTACGAGGACCAGAGCAAATGGACTGATTCGGTGTTGTAATCCACTATAAAAAACCTTTGCTTGGGGCTAATAGACTACAGATATATGGAACCAATGACTACACTACAAGAAAAAGACTTGTTTGACATATATTATGTTGACTTAAGAGTGGTGTATATGATATTGTCTCTATTCAGATGAACATTTATGACATATTTAACTTGTTATACCAATAGTAGTATTTATTAGATTTCTTGACTTCTAGATAAGTGACCATGATGAATGTTTATAAGTCAATATATAATCCATTTCTATGTGTCTATGATACTTCAAACAAGTGTAATAATAATAATTTTTTCTTGTTATATGTACATCTTTAACATAAAGTAATATAATTGATGAACAAAATTTCATTTTGAGAAAGAAAACCAATGCTTATTTAATAATTTTTTAAATTACGTTAAATAATCGTGTCGTTTTTTATCAAATTGATTAAAATTTGTACATAATCCATTTCATAAACATTTTATTATTATTGATGCAAATTATATTAACTTTATTTGATTAAAAATAATGATTAAGTTATAAACGTAAAATTAAGGAATAATCAAAAATTAACATTATAAGATCATGTGCATAATATATGGTTTTAGAATCTAATATTTTACTTCTAAAGTTTTCTTTTTAAACTTTTAAAGTTTTATATTTTTAACATTCCACATAAAATTAACATGTATAATATTGAGTTTAGAATCTCTTACCTTTTGCTTCTAAAGTTTTTTATTTTGAACATATTTTAAAGTTAACATATACAAATTTAGATATTACAAAATAGGATTTATTCTATAAGTAGTGTAGTAAAATTAAATATAAAAGTCATAAATATATTAGTGAATGATTCTTTCAAAACTCTAATGTAGAATAAGAACTTTTTTTTTTTTTTGCCATATAAGTATAAGTGATCAAAGTTAAAAAATAAAAAATAAATTTCCACGAGATTAATATGTGTAAGAACATAATTTTGCCATAAGGATAATATAGGTGAAATCTGAGCAGTTCATTTCATGGAACCCTAAGTTTGCAATCTTTCTCCCACGACCCTTCGTATCATTTGCCTCCTCTTGGCTTCTCTCTCTTTTCTATCTTTCGCCATTCTCCTCAATACATGTCATTCCATTGATCTTTAACAATCGATGGCTAACCAGCCACGTTGCTATCATTCCAAGATGGATGGACGTAATTTTTCTCCATATATGCCCTCTTTCTTTTGTTTTATTTTCTCTCTTCTCCACGTTTTATTGGTTATATGCACCATCTATTCTTGTCCAAACTTGACCATTATTGCTTAACAACAACCACCAGCCATGACATCTTTTCCATCTTAGTATGGTGATTCCCGGTTTCACCATCTTACAAATACAAGTGGTAGCCACAGCCATGGCCAACATCGACCCCTGTGCCTGATCATTTGGGTTGAGTAGGGACCCAGTATTCGAAGCTTATGATTGCTCTTGTAGGATTTTGCTTTAGAATGAGAATGTAAGATCTAGTTATTTTGTGATTTACCTTACAGAATCTTTCTATTTGGTTGTTGCAATTGGGATTCAATTCTTTGTGTTTGATTTGATTCATTTTGATTTATGTAACAAATTTGGCTATTGTGGGTGTTAGGAGAATTAAGGATGAGTTGATTTGGTTTGATTTGACTATTAAACTGATTATTGTGGAATAGTTCTTCTTAAGGTATTGGCTGGAAGATTAAGGTTGTTGCATTTTGATTTTATTATTTATTTACATCTCTATTGTTTGAAGAATTATGATTTCTTATAAGTTTGCCACGGTGAACTCCCCTTGTTAACATGCTTGGATATATAACTAGAAATTTGTAATTTATAATTGATAAATTAAATCTAATTGCGTCCAAAACACACACACACACACACACACACACATATATATATATATGTGTGTGGCGTCAATGTGTGTGTCATAAACTATAATCTACAATTAATTTTCTATGTTTAACATGAAGAATGTTAGATAATTAAAATCTTTTCTATTCATAATTAAAATCTTTTAGGGATGTAAAAACCATACTTGGATGTGTTTTGGATTCAATTAGGAGTTCTTGGATGAAATTAATTCAAGTTAGAATTGTATATTGTTACATATTTTTATAGCAACCTTAACATAAAGGCAAAGTGATCTTGACAAGAAACATAAGTTAACCTTGACATATATTGAACACAACGTGATAATAATAAAGAATGGTAGCCAAATGACACACTAATAAGATTATATTATTTTATTGTATCATATATCAAGTTAGCCTAAACTTGCCTGTATTTGTATAGATATATATAGATATTGACTTACACCTTAACATATATGCCTTATCTTTGACGGTGAAAAGCGTCATGATGCCTTGCACTTTCTTGTAGTGAGGAGGTAAAATAAGTTTCTTCTTTCTTTGAGACAATTTTTCAAAGATTAGGAAAAAGATTAGAAAGAGTGAAGGTTGAGGATGGATTGGAGGAGATAGATGCTTGCCATTATATCCCACAAAACATGAGATCAAACAATGGCCACTTATGCGCAAGTTAGAACAGCCCGCGATTCCGTTTATTGTTCTGTCTCGATTTTGAAGATTCTTTACAATAGGAAAAAAAAATTTATATATGAAATGCTTTTCAAATTAAAAAAACATAGAAGAAGGAAAAAAATTATACGCTGGCTTAGGAACGAAAGTTAAGTCATTATACAAGAGACAAGATGATTACACACTTACGAATAAACTCAATGATACATGAATCAAAACCATTCATTGTTAGAGTTTTGGAATTACCTTAGTCAACTGACATCTTGAATCGCCGTAAAACTCCATTACCGCCTTTGGGATTATTCATTTCTGAAATGAGGCTAGAGCTCCTTCGCTTAGTTTAGCCACCCAAAATACTTAGTTTCCAACCACCCGAGTCGGAGAAAAATAACAACCATGTATTTTAACTATGAAGTATCTGATGGAGTCTATTCTAACAGAAAATGTGAGTTGCTCGTGTGTATGAATATATATACAAATAATGGATCTTTATTGCACCCCTTTGGAAATCCCTTATTATAATCTAAGCCAGATTAGTCAAAATCTATTCATATGTTAAAAAGAATAGTACCTTCTAATTTGTACAAACATTATATTAAGCACATTAATGGATAAAGATAATATCCGGTTAGATTAAATAATATGATCGTCTTTTATAAGAAACATATCAAATAAACCCATTATGTGATTCCTCCGTCCACCAATTAATACCCGTAATCGGAGATCCCGAGAATGTTAGCACAATCAAACAAAGAAACAAAAGAACATAAACAAGCAGATTTCTAGTGAGAGAATGGTCTGGTCTATACCGCCCACTTATCCACCAAATGTAAAACTGGAGCAGTTTTCCTCGTCTCCAAAATGAGTGCAGGGTGTGCAGCATCTGCCATTGCCTGAAGAGAACAGGACCATTTAAAGAAACTTAACAACCACCACATAATTATGGATTGTCTGTGTTTGCATGATTTTAACCACTATAACACACAATAGCCTCTAACTCGGATCGTGACACTGGAAATGCATCTTGCTTATCCTACCTAACAAACATTGTGTATTAATCAATGCTCTTCTAAGTAGCCGCTCAAGCTTGCCTCCCTGCTTCAAAAAGGTTGTGCTGGATCCGTTTACTGCTTCAGTAAAAAGGGTATTTATTTATTACCTATCAAAAAACTGTTATTCTAGTATATCTAAAATTTCCAATCTTGCTTCTATCGACAAAATGACCTATTCTTTGGGACTGCAATAACAAAATAGTGTAAAACTCTTGAAAGGATAAAGAGATTCATTGAACATCTTAAAAAATTTGAAGAATTTTAGTTTTAAATGAATCCCATTTATTTACATTTCCCGACCATTACAATCCACATCAAAGAAGATTTCAGAAGCCCTTGGGAGGAATATTCATTGAAGCTCCTTATTTCCTACTTCATGGATTTACAAGTCATAGAAAATTAAAATACCTTAGTTTGAGTTGCTATTCCACCCATCCGTTGCATAAAATTTAGCACAACCCTCTATGCTCTAACAATGTTGTGAGCTCGACCTGCATATATTTGAAGAAAAAGAAAAAAAAAAGGAACAAAAAGAAGGTAAAAATGAAAACAATTCTTGAGATATTTACTAAAGAAACCTCTGCTTTTCAAATTTTTTACCATGTACTTTGCCAAACTTCAGTCCTTTATGAACATAGTCTCCATCCTTTTGGGACCACTCCACCTAATATCAAGATGTACACTAAATATGATCAGGGAATGAAACAACACATCATCCATGTAAGACCCGAGAAATTCCAATTTCTGGATTAAGGGCAAAATCGTAATTTCGATTACAAAATTGTAATTTCGGTTAAAAATCCAGAATTAATTCTCTAGATCTCGGATGATGAAACGGATTGCACCGTTGGAATCATCTCGCGAAATCTAGTTAGCACGTAAAATTTCATAATATTCAAAATGCCGCGAGTCGGCGACAAGCCGAGGCACCGCTACGCGCCGTGAAAACGATTTTCGATGTGACGAAAGTCACATATAACATGTACTCATGTACCATAAGTGGTATGAGTAGAGAAATGATGAAAATGGATGGCCGAGATAGTGCCGAATATCAAATCTGGGAAAAGAGGGACATAAACGTCATTTTAGAAAAGTTTATAAGTCACAAGAAGACAAAATAGTGAATAGTCTTCATCTCCTCAAATTGCAAGAATAAAACATAAATGAAAAGGAGGAGGAACCGAGAAGCTGCCGAACGTATCTTATCGCAGAATATGTGTGGTGGTGGGGCAATGCCACGGAAATAATGAGTTTGAGTGAAGATCGAATCTCATGGCAACAACCAACCCGGCCGGCGGTTCAAGCCCCAAGGAAGACGTTTCACGCTGGCCAGCTGGCGCCTGTGACCGTTCAGAGCTGACAAACCCAAAGGCAGGATTTTCTCCCCACCAGGAGTTGGCCTCTATTTTGCGTTTGTTGATGTTTGAGTCGAATGAGGCCGGAGGGGTCACATGATCATCCCAAACCTTGGGACCAAATTGATAGACTTTAATGAACCCAAACAACCCCGTGTATGGGTAATGGGCTTGCTTGGTGCAAAATATGTAATCATGCCATGCTCGTTACATGTGATCACCCTGAATGGTCATGACGTGTTCACTAAGTGAACTTTAGGTTATAGATTTTCGTGAATAGTAAATCGAGGGTTTCACTATTCCCTTTAAATAGTGTTCTAAATATATTTTTGGGAAATATGCAGCCAATCGTTTTGATTTAAATTAAATTGTTCAAGTTTGATCATTGAACCCAAGGAGTTTAAATTCCTTGACGCAAATTGAGCGGAAAATTATATGCATGTTTCAGATTTGAATTATGCTGCAGCATATTCATGCTTAGAGTCAAAGGATTAACTTATTGAAATGGCATGACATGAACTCCAAGTTATGACTGAACAATTTAGGATCAGTAGGAGTGAGGTGGCTGAGATGAGAGTCTAGGAGAAATGTCCTGAGGGAATATACCTAAATGTGAATTATCTGAGGGTAGTCCATATACTTAAAATATCAATCGCCTAGAAGATCACCAATTGATATACAACGGAGGGAAGTCCATCAAATATAAACACATCGATGGTCCACAATTTATAAACATTGGAGGGTAGCCCACTAATAGAAAATAATAATTCTACACGAGGCCAAAGTATGAGAGTTTGGTGAGGACCCGTGATCTGAGTTCAGCCATGCATATCTTGCTAGATCATATGCATTTTCTGAATAAAGCTTCTTAATTGAAACACTGCACCGCACCCTATAGGTGGTGAGTAGCCCACTTGTGGGCGATTCTCCCACTCCGAGTACATTAGCTCACTTTACGCCGTGGACTCCCTTGTCCTTGTTGCCACAAAGGAGCAGAGGGGAACGCAGTCCTGGGTAGGAATCGACAGAAAGAAAATTGTATTGGCTTGGTTTTTGACGAGACACATGTATTAGAACTTGTTTTTAATACAAAGTGAGAGAAACATTTGAACTTTGTAACTATTGGGTATATAGTCGATTCATAGTTGCATATATCGAATGCGGGCGTAACAAGTGGCCGTGTCGATGATATACCATGATATATCGATCATGACGCGTAATGTGTTTTATACATTGGGGGAGTTGGGAGCCCCCATAAAGCGCGAGATCAAACTGATTTTAATGCCGTCGTAACCCGTAGATCCATTTGTTCCGCTGGTTTGTGGTTCATTTGGTAGTCAACCACCCCTGGTCCGGGCAAGCCACAACCGCATCGTGCAGAGTTTAGGTGGGATACCAATACCCGGAGTTTGCCATATCCACCACCACCAGGTGGTTCATGTTGAGAGTTTAGGTATGGTATTACCTAGGAAATCAATACGACAAAACTAGTAGACACCACGCACGCGTTTCGGTAGTGTTTGAAGAGAATTGATGAACTAGTTGTGCAGAAAAATATTCATAAATTGAATGATGTGATCATGTTGTGTGCGGTTTGTAAAGCTTAGTGGCTAGCACCTAGGACAACCATGATGCGTTGGGAAATTTAGAAAATTTTCGCATAAATGCGTAAAACTTGAACAAAGGAGAGTATAAAGTAAAAGAAATAATCTCAATAAATTTATTTTGAGGGAGGCACCCTTTCATAAGGAAAACCTGAAAAGAAAAAATAAATTTATAAATTTATTTGTTTAGAGAAGTACTTAATTTTTAAAGGTCGTTTACAAGGTAAAACCTAAGAATTAAATAAAATAAATTTTACTAAATTTATTTGACGGTTAAAATATGAGTGAAGAAATTCCACAAAAATAAAAAAAAAAAAGTAAAATTACTAAATTTATTTGATTAATAGAGAAAATGATTTTCCCGGGGCAAGATTTTACAAGGTGTAAAAATTGAAAATGAAAAAAATGGTGAAAAATAAATTTTTCTTGGTAATCACTGAGAAGAAAAGGAAAAATGATTTTAGTGATTTTTTTTATGATTTTCCAAATGTTAGAAGAATGAAAAAAATTTAACTATAATGAAAACTAAAAAAATTTCCGGTGCAGATTTGGAAGGGCTACTGCCCAAACAATATTGTGAGAAAATTTTTGTATTGCAAGGGTTCAAGGAAGGAAACTAATAAAAGACGTGTAGTTACAAGAAACCCATTACAAATACGCGCATGTAATGAGGTGGTCAGAAGATAGATAGCTCATTTAGTTGCAACAACAGCCACAGGAGAAGAGGCTGGCCGCACTGCGGTTACAGGTGGGCGGTGCCACGACGTGGCGCGTCGCCAGCACACATCCGCCACTTAAGACGCCGAGCCGGTTGCCACGGAGCACGCGCTTAGGAGTATCAAAGCGCGCAAAGAGAGGGTCGAAGCGAGTGAGCGCAAGTGGGCGAGCAGGGCGCTGGCGCTGGAGCGCCGGCGCTAGCGGCGCGCGGCGCGACAGGATGCTTCGACATGCCATCGGGCTCATGACACCACGACCCCTTTGCCAATTTACCCGCAAATGGACCCGACAGCCGACACGCGCCGCGCGCGCTGGCGCTTCCAGCGCACTGGCGCGCCGGCGCACCCGGGCGTGTTTGGCTGTCTCGCTGGTGTGCTTGGGGATCCGGCTATTTTTCTAATCGATTTTTTCGACTCGTGATATTTTGAGTCACCGCTTGGGACTGGTCATAGAAATGACTCTGTTCATCATAAAATTTTTTCAAATTTTTAAAAAAAATTTAAATTAATTGTGCAATAAGGCAAAATCGAAATAAAAATTGATAAAATTCTTTCGAAAATAAAAGTTTTGGGTAATAAAATTTGTTGAAACAATATTTAAATGCAGAACCCGATTGCGATACACCGAAAGTTATGTGTATGGTTAGTCTCGCCGTGTTATCTAGAGACATCAGATTGGATTTAACTATCATTTGAAATCGTGATTGCACGTAGTTGCATAGAAAATTATATGCATAGTGTAAATGCCGTATAGGGAATGGTGAATGCCATTGGTTATGAACTGCGACCTGTGGAGTTGATGATCAAATGAACAAGAGCCTAGACCTTCTTGAAATAAATAAATCGAGTACGGAATTCTAATAATACATACTTAGAAATGAACGGTCGGCTCATGGTCATCAAGTCTATTAAAGAATCGACGCGATTACCAGTTAGACCTGGCGAGAATTAAATTATTCGCTGCCATGCCAATCGTAAACACAGCTCATGACGAGGACGCAGAGGTGGGCCCACGGGCACCGGTCGTGCACAATTAGTGCTCTGATCAAGAGACTTTTGACAGAGTCAGAGGGTAGTACAAATGAATGCTATCGTGATGTGCGAAGAGAGTAGCGGTAGACAGGGAGTGATCCAGCAACCCCCAGAGGCTTAAAGGACGATCATCCTCCTGGTTATCCGCTGGCGTGTAGAGGAACCGGTTGCAGTCACCATCGCATTCGCGTAAATCGAAAGCAACAGAGGTTTCGAGATTACCGACAATACCGATTAGACTAGTCAAGCGTTCAAACAGTGGGTGAGGCCAAGTATGGTAGAAAATGGCAAGGACCTCTTTCGGACCTGAGAGAGCAGAGACAAGAGCCCTGTAAACCTCGTGAAGAGTATACCGAGATGAAAGGCGTAGTTGTGAGGATCTCGACCTCTACTCACAATGGACCTCGAAAGATTGCGACATGTCGGGAGTTCGAGGTCATCCTCGAGGATTTGATCACATGAACACCACGTGGTCGCATCGATTGTGAGCGCAGGAGGGAAGTTACCGCCACACAGCAGACTCAGACGTGGTATTCCAAGGGGGATAAACATGATATCGCCCCCACAGATGGCGCCAGTCCAGCGGAACAAATGATAGCGATGCAAGGTTATTAGCTGAGCCATTCTAGAGGACGGTGGTGACTGACCATCTACCTCCAGCGGGTTTGCGAATATGTGGATGTTTTCCTGGATGAGCTGTCCGTAGATTCTGATCCGTTACGGATGTAGATCCTTTATCGAGTTACACTGGCATTTCACCCATCTCATGACCAAGATGATGCGAAACGCTGAGTTGCGTGAACCCGCAGTCCAAATACATGTGAGCTATTGGAGCAGCGGGGTTCTTGGACCCAGTGAGTACCACCGATAATACACCTGCGTCGTTGCAAAAGAATGAGTTATGCATGACCCTTCGATCAAACATGGTCGATCAACAAGATAAGTTTCAACCGGGTTACGCTCAAAGAACTTTGCATCACGTTTAGATCACTTCCATTTGTTTGATCATCAATGAGAGCCAGTCTACTCCAAGATAGACCTTCGTCACGATCGTTACCATCGAACAGCGTTAGAAAGACATATATCCCTAGACAAATGGGTTAGGACGCAAGATACACTTTGAGCTTACGCGATGCCCTTCGATCGGTTTGGCGAAGATAAAGAGATTCATGATCCGCAGGGATGCTCCAACCTCATTCTGACCGGGCTTTGCCTAGTCTTCGATGACATTTTGATCCACCTCAAAGCAAGAGAAAGGGAGCATGAGTATCATTTGAGGATGTTTAGGTAGCTGTTAAAGAGACCACCGCCAGGACGTGCCAAGTTCGCAAGTGCCAGCTGGCCACTGAGTGAGAGATTCGGGATACGGTAAAGTTATATCAGAGTGAAAACAGTCGACCGAGTAGCGTTTGAGGCAGGACAGAGCTGGGAGAGATCAAATGAATGTCAATCTTCGGCGAGAGAGCACGAGTTTTTTGGGATTGGATGGGTAAAGCATGAAGACCCGAGAACGGGCTGGAAGTTGTCCAATCGGGGGCGTGGATTCAGGATTTCACACGACATGGACTCACGGTCGGCGCCCCGACCATGCATAAGAGTAGATTGATGATACTTGAACACTGGATACGGGTGTTGGTAGTAAGAGGGAGGATCGTCACTTTCCTAGCCGTGAAGGCGTAAGACTTCTGGGCCACACCTGAAGTCTCGTGACTAGTAATGTGATCGGGAAAGATGAGGACTTTGATTTCGTTCCCCAAAGATTAGATCCAAGATCTAGACACGCATCCCGCTAGCCGTAGGGACAGAGAGCTATGCTACAGCCATTCCTCCACACCCTAGTACTTCGGGAACGAGGAAACCACGCTGGCAGGCAAGCACTCAAAGAACAGATAGGCCTGCAGTGGGGCCGCAGGTGGGGTCGGGTCAGCAGATGATCGAGTTGACCCACCAGTTGCCGGCATCAAATATCTTGAATGGCTGCCAGTACTGAGACACCTGGCTACTGGATTTAAATAGAGGTTAAGGCCTTTGAGCAGCTTCGGCATAGATGTTCTTCCCTAGGGTGTAGTGCAGAGAGTTGGACCTGAGCAGGGTCAGAGACTATGAGTGAGAGATCTCTCAGATTCCGCCATGGTGGAACCGGAGCGGGTGTCACAAGATGACATTATTATGCTCGCGCGCACAGAACATCGCCACGAGCTCCGTGGTGCACCAGATACGACCACCACTCGTGAGTGTGGTTGAGTTTTAGATTTCGCGACGTCAAGTTTCACGTTCGATAATGTTAATGGTGTGGTCTTTCGTCACTTTCCTTCCAGCGCCCAATGAAGACTCATAGTTGAATCAGAAACGTAGCAGGCTCAGCAAAGCCCAAGAGTTGCACCAGATGAAAAACAACACTGATACGGTTATCACGCAGAATTGTAGAGTTGAGCAGATAGAGCTCCGGCACCCCTGGTTGGCCTGACACCCCTCGAAAATTATATCGGGTGTTGTTATCGGCGCGCTTCTCAGAACGACGTCATCCGCCACGGACTAGATCAACACTGATTTGATCGACCCGGAGAGGTTAGCTACACCACCGCTAAGGGCCATGCAGGGCTACACGCTGTATGACTATTAGCCACGAGTGTTAGAGGACATGCGTCGCTGTCGAGCATGCATCGATCAGAGAGAGGATTAATTTCCCTAGTGAAATCTCACTACAACAATAGTTATGAGTATACACTGATGGCAACTCGCCCGTGAGGCATTGTATGGGAGGCCAAGGTAAATATCACAGATGACCGGAGGTGGAGAGAATCACCATTGAGCTCTGCTTTCTGGTTAGGGACACCTCCTCTGGGAACAGAGTCAGAGAGATAACATGTTTCACTGCCGAGTTTGAAGAGCTAGCGCAGAGAGTGTGCCACGCCGATCCCTGAAACACGCCCGGATCACGCCTTTCGCGGGCTGGGCAGATACCGAAGAGGAGTGGACTTAAACCGTGTTCAGTCATCACAAAGCCGATCGACCTTCGAGAATTCAGAAGATAGACACCAGCATACCCAGCCACATGCCAACCACCATGTCGTGTCCACGAGGTATTTCACGTCCCGCGCATGTCCCTTGGTATAATTCAGACCGCCCCTGGCGCGATCGGGATAGACTGAGGCCGGAGACCGACGGGATCTTCGGGCGAGGGATTCAATGTACCGTCGATATTCACCGATCACGTCATACTGTCCCGAGGCCAGTGCTGCAACTATCGGCGTCGGCGGAGCGGAGAACGACGCAGGAGCGCACAGAGTGATTGATTTACGCAATCATCTTTCTTATTAAGAGATAGATAAAGATGGTTTGATTATTTAAGATTCGTTCGACCGCAGGTGTATCGATCCTTTAATATAATCCCGCGCTTTTCACTTGTTTAGTATTATGTCAAATGAAATTTTTCGAGTCGTTCAGAGACCTGAATTAATTCAGATAAGGCAAATGGCACTCACTGTTTGAGGACCCAAATACAGCTTCAAGATGGATGCCAAAACAGAAACTTGACAAAGAGATGATCAAAGGCAACATAGAAGATGAACAGATGAACAGAAAGTCTAAAGACCTGCAGAACATTAGTGAGTTAAAGTCAAAATGGCTTGATTGAGGCCAACATGTACCTGAAATCCATGTTTAGAAGACCAGCACTGTCCCATCGAGTGGAGAACCAGAGAGAGAGAAGATAAAGAAAGAAAAAGAAGAGGAAGAGAAGTAAGATGGAGTTAAGGTTATGGAGCTTTGATTAGTTTTGGAAACTATATGGCTTTTCATGACTTCTGGTTAGATATATGTTAGATTAGGTGTTCCAACTCCCTGAATAATTATGGGCAGAAACCTTTGCTTTCAGGGTTCAATGCAGAGAGGACCTTCCAGAGTTCCCGATTAAGAAACAACATGTTACATGTAAAGTATGAAACTGATTTGTGTTATTGTTCAGTTTGAAAGATCCGATTTCTTAAGTTTGGCTGATAAACCTGTGGTTGGGTATATGTGGTTATGAACTATGATATGAGAATTAATGCAGAGTGAAAGCGATGACGATGTATATATATGACATGTTAAACGGGTGAGAATAGTTATTCATGCTTGTTAAAAATATGTACGGGTAACGTAATAAAGTCGTACTGGTTCTTTAGGGATCCGCAGATGGATAGATAACAGCGCCTAAGATAGGGAAGACGCTAAGCGTGAAAGCATATTCATAGACGTATATCGAGTTCCGCTTGGGTCAGCGCGACAGATCCCGCTTGACCGTATTCCGCAACCAACATCATTAATAGATAAGATCACCGCCGACAGAAAGAGAGAAAACTCTTCCTAAAATCGACAGCATAGATAAGAGTCACCGTCTCAGACAATGATGATACCTTCCGGTGACAATGGCACAGAGGATCACCACACCTGATACGAAGAGAAAATTCTTCTCGCATTACATAGCTTCCGATCCGCCTTCTATGGATCGCAGACATGAAACCAAAAGGAAAAATTGATGGTGGTAGAGCGTGGACCTAATATAGAGAACAGGCAACGCCATATATGAAAAATACGTGATGGGCTATAAGATCAAGAAGTGTATCAGATCTGATATGGAAAACAGTATATGAAATACAAGAAAAGAATATAAAGAGCACAAAGTAGATGATAGATAGAATATGAATGTACGCTACAGTACACCATGAATATGATGTATAAAAGATAGATATAATATATGTCAAAGACATAGAATAAGAATGACTTACAACATGAAAAGATTCGAGATAAAAAGTGTGACATATAAAGAATGTGAGATATAAAAAGGCATAAGACGTAGATGTTCTGAAGGGTGATAGTATAAGATAGGCGCGGAAAAGACACAGACATGAAAGAATAAACCAAAGAACATGATACAAAGAAATAAGATGAAATAGACTAAGCATAATGATATAAGAAAAGTATTTAGAGATAAGAATTATATGAATATATGAAGAAAATAAATTAATGCATAATAAAGATGTATATTATAGAACCGGGGAGATGAAAAGACATAGATCTAAGAGATATGGATAAATATAGGAATATAAAAGTAATTCATAGGAAATGTTATAAAAGTGAGGAAACAAAGAGGAGGCAAAGACAGAATATGTAAGGAAAAGATTGACATGCAATAGAATATCATGATATGAATCATTTTGCTATAGAGAAATATGTGATGAGAGATTATGTATAATGCATATGTATAGTTTAGATACCATTGGTGGTTATCCAGAAAGCTGAATCCCGAATTTGCCGCGAAAGCTTAGCACAGTTCAATCCATAGGCATTAAAAGATAAGAGACAAAGATAGAGATAGATTAAAAGATTATTCCACATCACAGTCTGTGCCGACCAGATAGGCAGTTCATCGCCACGCCCAAGAACTCGAAGTCTTGGTAACAGTAAAACTGTGAATAGCAAGGCAAAAGAGACTCTTGCATATATGCATAGATTAGAAGATTGACACCGCATCTAAGTGGTGGTTCTGTATATAAGACGCGGTTTCAGAACGTCAGCACCACGTAAAGGTGGAATAATATGAGAAATAACAGTCAATTAAGAGTCCCGGGAAGGCAAAGAAATATATATGCGTAGATGCGACGCGCCTTGACTTCGGGCTCGATCCCACGACCTACGGGTCTGGATCCGTGGTTGATATAATATACATATTATGTGGCAGAAATGCAACGCGGTACATGCTGTGGGTAGACTGGGGGACCATATTCCACCTGAATAAATTCCTTTAAGGAGGGAGAAACGTAGATCCAGAATCCGAATTTCCGGATTAAAACTAATTTGACATAAACAATTTCGATTAAAACCGGAATTAATTTCTAAATCTCAATGACAAAATGGATTACTGAGTCTGGCATAACTGCGGTTTAAAATCCAGTTAGTACTTAGGGTTTCATAATATTCAACAGTTTGAGTTGACACGCTTTTCAAACACCGCTTCCAAAATAGAACGATTTTCGATGTGACGAAGTCACATATAACATGCCGTACTCATGCAAAAAATTTTACAAGTGGTATGAGGCAGAGAAATGATGAAAAATGGATCTGCCGATAGCCGACATCAAACTGGAAATAGGGACATAAACGCTATTTTAGGCAAGTTCTAACACAAGAAACAACAATTAATACTCTTCACATCCCCCAAATTTAAAGAAGCAAAACAATGAAAAGGAAGGCGGAACCAGAAGCTGCTGGAACCAGAAAAACATAAAAGGAGTTTGCAGAGAAGATCGAACTTTCCCCAAAAACGTCGACGAATCCAACCGCCGCGCCTTCCTCAGTCGAGAAGGAAAGACGTCGACGGTTAAAAGCACGCGGACTCGTTCTCGTGGTGTTTTGGACAAAATCCAAAGGTAGGATTTTCTCCGTACTGAGTTTTATTAATATTTTGGCAGTTTGTCGATGTTCAGTCGAACAGAGGCCTAGTCGTTCGGACGGCCCAAAACTCGACCGAATTGATATAATTTTGAATCAACCGAACACTGTAAGGGTAATGCGGGCTACTAGTGCAGTTTGTAATTGTAATATGTTTGCTTGCATAGCCTGGTCGGAATAAGCCTGATCAGGTTCACAAACACACCGCTGAGTTAAATATTCTTTTAAATAGTAACCTAGGCTCTACTATTCCCAAAATAGTGTTATAAAATTCATATTCGTGAAAATATGTGTTTGGTCATGATTTAAATTAAATCGCCAGTTCGATCACAGCCCATGAGCTAATTTGATGCGAGTTGAAAATGATATAACATGTTTGTGTGATTTGAATTATGCGAATATTCATGTTATATATTTGTGCTGTTTAATTGTATTGAAATGGCATACATAATCCATGCAATTAACACCCTGCATCATAAGATGAAATGGCACAGACAGTCTGCATAAACTGTTCTGATGCGTCTAAAAATGAATTATCGGAGGCAGTCCATACTTAAAATATCATCAATCGGGCCGGAGACGCCCAACTGATATATATCAGGAGGCAGTCCATTAAGATAATACCTGAGATGGTCCACAACATAAAGATCGGAGGTAGCCCACCAATAGAAAATACACCCCAATACGCGGCCAAAGCAGTGAGAGAATCGCATAAAAAGACCCCGGATCCAGTTGGTCAGGATATTCACAGAATCTGGCGCATCGTTTTGAACGTGTCAACTGGAACATCGTAATTCACCTCAGCCAGGCCGGAAGAAATTTAATTTAGCGCGATTCTCCCACAGAGCATTAGCTCAAATCTCATCGCGGGGACCCCTTATTTTACAAGTACAAAAAGAGCGCGGGCAGGGATCGCTCAGTCCTGAGACTGATTGTAAGAAAAGCCGATTGCATTCGCTTTACTTATAAGCCATGTATTAGAACTTTGAAATATTTAATATATGCTGCAGCGAGAGTAAAACATTTGAAACTCTTGTAATCATTTATGCAGCCGATTCTGATAGTTGGTATGGGTATCAGCACCGCTTTATGGCCTAAGTACGTGTTGGATATACCGCATATATCGACTGTCGGGACAAGGAATGCGTTTCGATACGCGTATCAGAGCCCCGACAAAGGAGACTCTACCCGATCTTTCATGGCGCCAGAACCCGAGCGTTATCCGTTTGTATTCCACGGTCGACGGTAGTCAACGGACCGTCATGAAGTGCGCGCTGAACCAACACCGAAGTCATTGTAATCGCCTGGTCCCGGGAGAGCGTGACAAGAGGTGTCGCTATATGATAATGAAAGCATCTTTATCATGTCAGGTATCTTGAGTATTTAAATTGGAAACAGATAAATTATGGACCCTAATGCTTTAATAAAACAATGCAAAATCTAATCATCAACAGATACAAGGTATAATCAAAGACATGCCAAAATGAAATTAAATATGTTGATTTGTGCAATATTAAAAGGATGGAGGACTTAATTGCAATTACGAAAAGCTGAGACTATCAAACAAATAAGAGACAAACAAAATCTATTTGGTCTCATTTCTTTTGGCTAGCTTCACGTTGTTGGTAGAAAAGAAGAGTAAATAAAGAGAAAGAAGAGGGAAGTTAAGATAAGAAGTGAGAATATCAAACCAAGGTATGTTTCATCTTTGGAATCATGGGTATCTCTCGGGATTCAAGTGTTTCTGGGTTGGAAGATTAGTTCTTTCTTTTCTAGGGTTTTGTAGAGAGATCACCCAACCCAGAATTCGTGGTTATGAGGGTAAAACCCTAATTCAGACAGAATGTACGGAAATCCATCGGCAATTTTGGTGGTTTTATATGAATTGGTGGACTTTAGTGCAAATATTCTTGACTTTCACTCAGGTTTTGTTAGATGCAGTTCCAAACCACCAACAAGTGTTATGGAGTGGTTTTTGAATGAATCCATGTTGACGGAGGCATTGGCTGAATGTGAAGTTACGAGAGAATTTGTAGAATAAACATACAAAGTTAAACATTTTCGCAAATTTTTCGAGGTGGTACTGCATATTTAAACAAGGCGGTACAAGACTGCAATCTAATACAGTCACCGCAACACCGATACCTATTGTTAAAGCTGGGAAGACAACACCCACGTTCGTATCCAGTCAGGTACCGCATCGCATCAAAACATATAAAAGAAACATTTCTTGAAAATTCGGTATGTACCGATACCACCAATAGAATCCAGACTGGTGACCGACATTAAGCTACAATGCAGATCGCCTTAACAAGACCAACCCAGCATTCTAAGATCGATCACGGTGATTGTTGTATTTTCGCATATTTGTCTGAAATCAGACACCATTAGACAAAGAACCCATTAAATGATTTAATAAGATAGGTTCAAAACAAGTTTCGAACTCAATGAAATAGCTTGACTCCCGCCAGATTCGCTGAAAGTGTGCAGGCCAAAGCAAAGGCGAGGCAGTCGATCGTGCCTGCTTTCAGGCTACTGTGTATGTTATGTTCTAAAACCAGTTCAAATACTAGTGTATTATTATTATAAACTGTTTAGCACCGTATTTAATTGCCTTAATGGTAAACCATATTTGAAAAGCAAGCAATGTGAGTTTAGAATCAAGTGAATGATTGTTTTCGTAAACTACGCTAAAAGGCAACAAGGGGGCTTATTTTGTTTTAAAGCAACCACAGCTTCAGTTCCCCGTGTTTTTATTTAAACGAAGGTTGTTTCCGTTCCGGCAGATTTTAAAGCTAACGGTTGAGCCCAAAGCCCTGCTTTTATTTTAAAGCAATGCGCTGAGCCCAAAGTTCGAGATATAAAAAAGCCTTTATAAACTCAAAGCAAGATCTTGAGAAAGTTTTAGAAACTTTTAAAGCAAGAGATTTGAGAAAGTTTTAGAAACTTTTTTAAAGCAAGAGGTCATAGAAGTTTATAAACTTTAAAAGGCTTTGGAAAATATTTGTAAAAGAGTGAGCTTTTAGTTAGCCAGATGTTCTTCTCCTAAAAATACTTGTATTAAGATACATCACCGAGTCAAGGAAGTCATTATTTTCGTGTTTTAAAACTATTCAAGGTGGGCAAAGACTGATGCCGAGCGGATTAGATCCCCAGGTTCTAAAATTTGTTGTAATTAATAATATTGGGGGCGAAAATACTTGGAATTTGTATAATGGACTGCTATGGCGTACATGGTACTTGTGAATATATCAGCCTTAGGCTCTTTCGGGAAGGATATTGTCATCATTGGCATTGAAAATGTGTTGTATTTGGCAGGATTTGAATTATCCTTATATGTACCGCCATGCCGCTGAGGTTCATCGCATCCAAGATTTAATAAAAATTACAAGTTAGAAAATTTAAAAAATTCATACTAGTTTTAAGCAAGCAACACGATTTCTCGCTTCTCACAGGATTTTCTAGTCGCCGAGGTAAATGTGGTTTGGGATTTATGGGAGTGGTCAACACCTGTCTTAGTAGGGGGTGGTGCTGGCAGTATCGATACAAGCATTGGCAACCATGCAGTTCTAACTTAAAGTACATATTATCATGATTCAAAGTAATACACGCCGATACTTAAAGTAGGTCGCTCCCAGAGAGTCATTCACGCTTCCACATCCCTGAAGACGGAGAGGAAAGGAGTTATCGATGGAAGAGAATTGGTTAAAATCATGCAAACCCGAACTAATCCACAATTCTAGTATCGGCTAGCAAGTTTTTAGTCGTGGTCCTCGTTTCTTCGTGCAGTCATAAATGTCACACACCCCGCACTCATTTTCTAAACGACGAAAAACTCGCTCCAGCTTTTACATTTGGTGGATAAGGGTGGTATAGACTCGACTCATTCTCTCACTAGAAATCTACTTGTTTATGTTCCTTTGTTTCTTTGTTTGATTGTTGCTAATACCTCCGGGATCTCCGATTGCGTGCATACACTGGGTGAGGGAGGAATCACATAATGGGTTTATTTGATATGTTTCTTATAAAAGACAATCATATTATTTCTAATCTAACCAGATATTATCTTTATCCATTAATGTTTAACATAATAAGCTTGTACAAATTAGGAAGGTATCATATTTTTTAACATATGAATAGATTTTGACTAATTTGCTTAGATTATAATAAGGGATTTCCAAAGGGGTGCAATAAAGATTCATTATTTGTATATATATTCACACACGAGCAACCGACATTTTCAAGAATAGACTCATCAGATGTATTTGATAGTTAAAATACATGGTTGTTATTTTTCTGAATTTCGGGGTGGTTGGAAACTAAGTACTGTGGTCGAAACTATGAAGGAGCTCTAGCTCTTATTTCTAAGGAAATTTATGTCAATCCCAGCATGCAATGGAGTTTTTACGAAGATCAAGATGTCAGTTGACTAAGGCATTCAAAAACCTAACAATGAATGGGTTTTGATTCATGTGGCTGCTGGAGTTTATTCGTAAGTGTGTAATCATCTTGTCCCTTTGTATAATGACGAACCTTGAAACTTAAGCCAAAGGGGGCATAATTTTTTCCTTCTTCATGTTTTTTTTTTGAATTGAAAAAGCATTTCATATATAAATTTTTTTTCCTATTGCAAGAATCTTTCTAAAAATTGGTGAACATTGAAACTGTGGAACTGTGGCCACTGCAACTTGCAGCATAAGTGGCCATTGCTTGGATCTCATGTTTTGTGGGATATAATGGCAAGCATCTATCTCCTCCAATCCTTCATCCTCAACCTCTCACTCTTTTCATCTTTTCCTAATCTTTGGAAAAAAATTGTCTCAAAGAAAGAAGAAACTATTTTACCTCTCATCACTACAAGAAAAAAGGCATTTCATGACATTTTTTCACCGTCAAGATAAGGCATATATGTTAAGGTAAGTCAATATTCATATATGTCATCTATGCTAGTGTCAAGAAAAGTTTAAAGCTAACTTGACATATAGATATGTCAGCCAAAATAATATAATCTATTAGTGTCATTTGTCAACATTTGATAGTTGTCAAGGTTGTGTTCAACATATGTCAAGGTTAACTTATGCTTTTGTCAAGACCATTTCTTTGCTTTATGTTAAGGTTGCTATAAAATATAAAAATAACATATAATTTAACTTGAATTAATTCTCATCCAAGAACCCTAATTGAATCCAAAACACATCCAAGTATGGGTTTTTACATCCCTATAAGATTTTAATTATCTATCATTCTTCATGCTTAAATGAATAGAAAATTTAATTATGTGACCATGTCACACACAAGCAATTAGATTTCTTTGGAGGCAATTAGATTTAATTCTATTGAATTATAAATTACAACTAGTTATATATCAAAGGATGTTAGCATGGAGTTCACCAGAAGTAAACTTATAAGAAATCATAATTCTTCAAACAATAGAGATGTAAATAAAATAATAAAATCAAAATGCAAACAACCTTAATTCTTCTCCACAATACTCAATAGACGAACTATTCCACAACAATCAATAATAGTCAAATCAAACCAAATCAACTCAATTCTTAGTTTCTAACACCCACAATAGTCAAATTCTGTTACATAAATCAAAATGAATCAAATCAAACACAAAGAATTGAATCCCAATTGCAACAACCAAAATAGAAAGACTTTGTAAGGTAAATCACAAATAATCAGATTCACATTCTCAGTTCTTAAAGCAAAATCCTGACAAGAGCAATCAATATAAGCTTCCGAATGTTGGTCCTCATTTCGAACCCAATGATCGAGGCATGGTGGGTTAATGTCATGATGGCGTGTGGCTACCAATCTGCGCTGGTAAGAGTGGTGGAAACTCGATCACCATACTAAGATGGAAGATGTCGTGGCTGGTGGTTGTTGTTGGGCACAATGGCTGGCGCGATGACGACAATAGATGGCATGGTAACCAATAAAACGTGAGAAGAGAAAAAAAACAAAAGAAAGAGGGCATATGGAGAAAAATTGGCGTCCATCCCCATCTTGAATGATAGCAATCGTATATAGCCATCGTATTGCTGAAGATCAATGAATGGTATGGGTATTGAGGGAGAAATGTTTAAAGATAGAAAAGAGAGAAGCTGAGAGAAGGCAACGACAATGAAGTGGGAGAGAAAGATTGCAAACTTAGGGTTCCATGAAATGAACGGTTCAGATTTCACCCATATTAATCCTATGGCACAAAAAATTATGTTCTTACAATATTAACTTATGGAAATTTTATTTTTCTTTTTTTTAACTTTTGATCACTTATATAATTTATATGGCAAAAAAATTAAGTTCTTATTCTACATTAGAGTTTTGAAAGAATCATTCACTCGAATATATTTATGACTTTTATAATTTCAATTTGTACTGCTAATTATTTCTAGAATAAAATCTTATTTTTGTAATATCTAAATTTGTATATGTTAACTTTAAAATATAAAAACTTTAAAAGTTAAAAAAACTTTAGAAGTAAAAAGGTAAGATTCTAAACCAAATATTATGCATGTTAATTTTTATGTATGAATGTTAAAAAATATAAAAGTTTAAAAGTTTAAAAAAACTTTGTAGGGGTTAAAAAGGTAAGATTCTAAAACCATATATTATGCATATTAATTTATGAATGTTAATTTTATTATCTTAATTTTTACGTTTATGCAAACTAATCATTTATTTTTAATCAAATACAAGTTAATATATAATTTAACAATAATAATAAAATGTTTATGAAATGGATTATGTACAAATTTTAATCAATTTGATAAAAAAAATGAGATTGATACTAACGTAATTTAAAAAATTATTAAATAAGCATTGGTTTTCTTTCTCAAAATAAATTGTTCACTTCAATTTATATTACTTAATAAGTAAATAGATGTACATATTGTAACACCCCGTCCCGGGAGAGTGTACAGTACATGATACTGTAGGGGTGTATAAGAGTACCAAGTGTCACATTGTAGTATTTTGGAGATGAAATTAGGAAATTATAAATTTTGGAACCCGGAATTTGGTACTTAAACCAAGGGTACAATGGTCATTAAGCAAAAGGATATGGAAATCATAATCAAGTAGAGATGGGCCACAATACAATTTCTCAAAAGGATTTGGTAATATTTAAATGCTTTTGAGGACAAATTTACTAATTAAGAAAGCCAAGGTGAAAGTATAATTAATTAAGTTTAAATAAGAATTAATAATAATGAATCAGCGTAATTTTTCGCGGTTTCGAAATTTCAGATCTCGGATGACGAAATCCGATCACACAAGTTCGTCTCATGAATCTAGTAACTGTAGTGTTTCATGACCCGAGACGAATATACGAATTTCTAGCGATGGTTTAGAGGAAACTCCGAAACGGGATTTTTGAAAAATCTCGAAAAATGGCAACACAAAGAATATTTAATTAGATAAAAGAAATTGAAACCGGACAAAATAAAGTGTTTCAGGACTAAACGACCAAAAGTGGAATGGTGACATGTCCTGACATCGTTAAAAAAAACAAGTTCAAATTACAAGCGGAGAGGACGGATTTGTTTTGAGACAGAGAGCGCGTGAGTTGGAGAGTTTTTTTTTGGGCTTTATTTTTCTTCTTTCTTTCCTTCGATTTATTTAAAATCGACCGTCGTGATTTCGGGCCGGATAAACATCGGCGCGCTCTACGCGACGTAGGCTACGCTGCGTGAGTACCAAAAAACACAAGATTTCACCGAGAATTCAGGTAATATGCGAAACCCAAATTTTTAGTTTTTCTCGCATCTACGCCATTCTAAGGCCTGAATTTTTCTGACCAAAGTTTAAAGTTTTACTCTGACGTGGACGAGCCACGCGTGGACACCCAAAATCTCGGGCTTTTGTCGGCCGCCAAGAGGTGGGAAATTTTCCTACTAGATATTTCGAGTCTAAAGGCTATATAACGGGGTTTCTAATATTCTTAGAGCTATAAATTCACCCCAAAATTTTTAGATTGAGTTTAGGAATTTTTAGGAAATTTTAGGAAATTTTGGGGACTATTTTCTGACAAATCGCTGAATTTGGACTCCAAGTTTTCCGACTGCTTGGTTAAAATTTCAGATTTTATTCAACAAATTTAATAAATTTTTTCGTAAATGCTGCGCTGCTTAATTATAGCTGAAGTCCCTTGCAATTGTGACCCACCATACGCCCAGCGAATGATATCGTAAGACACATATATTTTCCGAAAAATTTTAATCAGAGTACAAAGTGCAAATTGCTTGGTTGTGCCGACGCAGGATCTAATACATCGAGTGTGAAGCAAGTTGCATGGAGCTTCGCTGAATCAAGGCCAGTTTTTAGCAATGAAAGAGTGAGCTGCTCTTAAACTCATTTTCCAAATAATAGTGTATTACATACATATTATAAACTGCTTCAGACCGATATTTCAATGCTGAAGATAAACCATCTTTCTAAGCAGCAAGTAAGTAAATGGTTTTTGAATAATTAAACCATTTTCTGCAGTTAGCAAATGGCTTTAAATTGTAAACCATTTTTCAAAGAGCGAAGCAAGCAAAGTTAGCTGCAAGTTAACAAGCTATGGAAACAGGCCTTCCCTAGTTCTAAGCAAGAAAACCGTCAGGTATCTCAGATGCACGGTAGTGTTAGGATCTCATATACATTTTAGTTTTGTCTGGCCCGCAAACTAGGACATACATCATGATTAAAGGAGACCGTGACACGACAGAGTATAAGGTTACGAGCTCGAACTACATATGGTGATGGCGACCTGAGTCAATTCCACCATATTCATCGGAAGGTGATGCGACCTGTGTCCTTCCACCGCACGGTCGCCTGTGCTTCCGTGTTCACTAGGTACAAGAAGCAAAAATAGCGCCCAAAGGGTTGATGTTTTATAAGCATAATATAGCGCTAAAAAATCAACTATCGTTCCCTTGCCGCCTGTGCTTCCGTGAGTTTTTAAAGCAAACTGGCCAGAGCTAAGCCCCGCTAGATTTCAAAACATCGGTCGGTACCCAAGCCCCGTGGATTTAAAGCAAACGGTTGAGCCTGTGTTCCCGCTTTATTTTCAAAGAATACTTGAGCCCAGTTCCCTCGCTTTTATGAAAAAGTTTTGAGAAACTTTCAAAGCAAAAGTGCTCATAAAGGTTTTGGGCAACTTTTCTGCCAAAGATAAAAGCAAAGAAACAAGAGGTTTTGAGAAGTTTTATAAACTTCTAAGCAAGCAAGAAATGAGTTTTATGTTTTTAAAGAAAAGTAAAGCAAAGTAAGAAGGCATAAAAAAGTTTTATAAACTTTTAAAAGCTAGTTAAAGAGCAAAAGAAGCAAGCTTAAGAGTTTTAGAAACTAAAAGCAAAGAAAAGTCTGAAATTTATTTGTAAAAGAGAGTTTTACATTTTGAGATGTTTTCCGAAAGCAAAAAAAAAAAAAAAAAAAAAAAAAAAAAAAAAAAAACCTTTGCAAAGATGAGGTTTCATCGAGCTCGCTTTAGCTCATTATTTTGTATTTTAAAAACTATTTTCCAGGTACAAGTACGCAAGACGCTAGAGCAGATTAGGATTCTCCTGACATTTATATCAATGCTGTAATTAAGAATATTGTGTAAGGAAATACTTTGAACTTGTATAATGAAGCATATGTATGTACATAGAGTAGTTTTGTGAGAATGTGTTGGTATGTCGGGTTGTTTGATATAGTGTAAATTGGATGTATACAGGATTTGGGACATGTCCTATATGCACGTTATGCCGAAATTTTATAAAATCATAAGTTTAGAAAAGAAATTTTATAGGAGGTTTTAGTGCAATACGCTTCGCCACAGAGTTTCTAGTCACAGAGGTAACGGCTGATTTTCGCGATGGCGCACGCCCGCCATCAAGGTGCCGGTGCCAAGGTGGTATCGTGAGCAGCCGTATATAATAACCTAGGACATGAGTAAAGATGATACCACGCAAGGTGGTATCAGAGCATAAGTATTGGCAACCATGCATTTTCAAGTTCAAAGTACATACATATGAGGTGTTTCAAAGTACAGTCAGCTTGATATTTTTGGCAACACAAAGACTATGTCGAAGAGACGAGAGGTCGCCTTAGGAGAGTCATTTTAGCGCTTCCTAAAGGTCCCAAAGACTCGAGATGAGCACTTAGTTGGTCTCCACCAATGCCGCTATAAATCACTTCTAGCAAAGAGGTCAGTCGACTCATCTGAGCTACCAGAGGGAGCTCAAGTGCCTGATTGTTTACGGCAAGAGCAGTAAAGATGATTGCACAATTTAGTAGCCATATAGCGAATTCGGCCAGCCAGCCGCAGCCTCACATCGCACCTAGAGAGGTTATTGGAAGAACCCGAAGGTCGGGACAGAGAGAGTATTAAGCCGGGCGCCTGCCATATGACGGCAAAGTGGTGATCCGTATGTACTCGGTTATGGCTGCACCGAGTAACAAAGTTTACTGAGTTAAGTGGGCCGCATGTGATGAGCAAAGAGTCTTGTTTTCCAATTATCTGATGGAAGACTGGGCTAAAGATTGGTGGGATGCCATAGAAAGGAGGTATCCTGATGGTATAGCATGAGACCACTTCAACAAGAATTCACCGGTCGCATTCTTTCCTCGCAGTCATCATAAGGATTCAAAAATTGAGGAGTTCTTCAAGTTAGAACAAAAGAACATGTCAGTGTCAGAATATGAGAAGAAGTTCTTAATTAGTTAGATCGGGTTCCTATGACTGCTGATGAAGTCCTCGGGCGTGCGTTTTTTATCGTGACTACAACACAAGATCGGTGCATTTATCAAAGGGTTCCCCGTAATAGATTTGGGGACTTAGTAGAGGCAGCTCTAAGAGTTAAGCAAGAGCAGAGGTTATGTGAGGCGAGGTGCGGTGTCGAGGAGCCATCTCAGCTCGTGATCAGTGAGGCCTCCCAGGCTAAGGAAGAATGGCACCCGCATTCCTCCCAGATGTCACATGTGTCGGCCACACCATGGGGAGGTAGGAGATTCGGCATGTAGGCTCGATCGTGGCTGTGAAGGCCATTTCAATAGGAGTGCCCTCAACTGACAAAGTGAGACATCAAAGAGGCGCCCACTCTACCCCAAAGACTAGAGATGAGCATGCGGAGTCGTCAGAGGTGTCCCAAGTAGAGGGGCCAACACACCAAGCAGTAGAGGTTGGCAAAGGGTAGCAGGAGGCAAACGCCTGTGGATACGCATTGCAGCCCCCACACTCAAAGCCGGGTGGTATATGTCAGTGGACTCAAGAAGACGCTGACGCAGCTCCACGTGGTCACCGGTATTATTTCTATCCTTCTTGATCATGATGCTTATACATTAGTGGACCCAGAGCTACGAGATTCATTTGCATCCAAGTCATATTTTAGACCGTTGTGATAGAGACTCAAATGCATTAGAGGGTCGTGATGAGAGTTTCCCTTTACAAATTGAGATCCGTTACTCGTAGATGTGAGTAGTCATAAATAAGTGAGAGTTCGATTGAGGGACAAGGAGTTCCCAACGGATCTTCAGAAATTCCTTTAGATATGTAGGGACTTTGATGTGGTTCTCAGATGGATTGGTCACTCCCGCCATGTGAGCCACACGTATTGTTATAAAAGGAAGTAGTCGCATAAACCATGGAAATTGGAGGTAAAGTTCGGGGGAATACGCAGAGAATTATCTTCCAATATGATCTCCGCCATGGCAATACAGAATGTCAAGGTAAAGGATGTCGTGGTTATCGTGAAATATGTGGTGGAAACAGAAAGGAGGCACTCCGGGTGGATGATTCCGCTTGTTAGAGAGTTCCCGATGTATTCCTGCATGATATCATAGATTGCCCCGTAAAGAGGTGTAGTTCACCATTGATTTGATCCCGTGACTGGGCTTCCATTTTCATTCCCTCCCGCATAGGATGGCTCCTCAGAGAGTCGAGAGAGCTTAAGGCTCACTAGAAGAATTGTTAAGTAAGCGATTCATTAGGACTGAGCATATCCCCATGGGGAGCCCCATTCTTCGTGAAAAGAAAGACGTGGAGTTTAAGGCTGTGTATAAATTACAGTACTCTGAATAGAGTTACCATTCGTAATCGCATCCACTCCCTAGGAATCGAATGAGTTATCTGATCAACTCCAAGGATCTTGAAGATACCCAAGATAGACTTGAGGTCGGGTATCATCGCCTTGAGAGTGCAGGAGAGTGAAAATTTCCAAGACTGAGATTCAGACACGCTACGTATTATGAGTTTTTTAGTTGCGCCAATGGTTTGACCAATGCTCCTGCCAGCTACTTATGGATTTGATGAATTGAGTATACCAACCGTATTTGGATAGGTTCGTCATAATTTTTATTGATGATAGGTTCGTCATAATTTTTATTGATGATATCCTAGTGTATTCAGGTAGTTCAGAGGGAACATTCCGAAAGCACTCCGAGGATTGTATTACGCATCTTAAGAGCGATAGCTTATATGCCAAGTTGAGTAAGTGTCATGGCTCGACAAGGTGGCATTCCTCGGGTCATGTGATTTCAAACATGGGGTGAGTGTGGATCCCTGTAAAATAGAAGCAAAGGGTAAATTGAAACCACTGAAAGAATGTGTCGGAGGGTCAAGAGCCTTTGGTTTAGCAGTGGTACTATAGTGAAGTTTGTCGAGGGGTTCTCCGAGATAGCAAACCCTAATCGACTCAAGCCGACAAGAAAAGATGTTAAGTATGATCGGAAAGTAGAAGCCCGCCAACAGTTTTGAGGAGTTGAAAGATAGATTGACTTCACTCGCCTAGCTTTACCCAATGGAAGAGATGGATTGTGGTTTATAGCGATAAGCTCCAGCAAGGGCCTTGGGCCGTTTTTGATGCAAATGATAGGGTGATCGTGATATGCCTCTAGACACCCAAAGAAACATGAGGAGAATTCACCCCACGCACGACTTAGAGCTCGCAGCTGAATGTGGTTTGCCTTTGAAAATATGGAGACATTATTTATATGGTGTTCCTTGTGGTGATCTTTAATAGAGATCATAAAAGTCTTCTGAATATATTTTCACCCAAAAGAGTTAAACCCGAGGCAAAGAAGATGGCTCGAAAGTTGATTAAGGACTCACACTGCATTCATCGAAAGTACCATCCAGAAAAGCTAATGTCGTACCAGATGCCTTGAGTAGGCGACTAGAGAGCTCTTTGTCTCATATGAGATCAGTTATCTTCCACTCATCGTGGATCCGAGCTTTAGTGATATCGACGTCGAGGATCTCGTAAGCCTTATTAGCCACGTTTCATGTTATTAGACTCCCTTGCTGGATCAGATTCTAAATAGGATACGCAGGATCCACGCATGATTGCTTTAAGGAAGAGATATAGAAAAAGGAAAAGAAAGCGGCAGTTTTAGATTAAAGATACGGCATGATAGTGAAAGGACAGAGAACGTGCGTATGTGAGTCCGCGAAATAAAAAAGATACTATGGTTAAGACATCTATCTCGCTGTGATATGCATCCAAGAGTGGCCAGATGTATTGTGACTTTGAAAGAACATTACTGGTGGAATGGGATGAAGAAAGAGATCGCAAGTTTTGTTTCCAGGTGCCTAACCTGTCAACAGGTGAAGGCAGAGCATCAGAGGCCCGCGGGGAAGATACAATTACTCCCTATCCCAGTATGGAAATGGGAGAAGATTACTATGGATTTTGTTACAGGTCTTCCACGGACTCAGAGGCAACATGATGCGATATGGGTAATAGTTGATCGATTGACGAAATCTGCCCATTTTCTACCAATTAATGTTGAGGATTCATTGGAAAAGTTGGCCAAGTTATATGTAGATGAGATAGTGAGACTTCATAGTCCAGCTTTCGATAGTTTTAGATCGAGACCTCTAGGTTCACATCCGTGTTTTGGCTTAGTTTGCAAACAACAAGTAGGTATCGCTTACATTTCAAAGATAAAGATTTCATCCTCGTGACGGATGGTCACGGGAGAGGACTATTCAGACGTTAGAGGATATGTCGAGCTTGTGTGTGATGGAATTCAAAGGAAGTTGGGATACCACTTAGCACTAATGGAGTTTGGCCTACAACAATAGCCATCAATCCAAAGATAGATATGGCTCCATTTGAGGCGTTGTATGGCAGAAATGTAGGACTCCAAAGGTGGGCCGGGATGAGGTGTTGGTGAGAGAAGACTAGTAGGCCCCGACCAGTACAGACTCACTTCAGAGAAAGGAAAGTTGTTCGCGATAACTTAAAGATAGCAAGAGATAGACAGAAAAGCTTATGGATAACCGTCAGAGACTTGCAAAGAAATAGGTGGATAAAGTCTTTGAAGATTTCACCTTGGAAAGGTGTGTTGAGATTCGGGAAACGAGTGCTTAGTCCGAGGTATATCGACCTTATGAGATCGTGAGCAAAGTGGGGCCGTGAGCTTACGTATTGAAGTTGACTTCCTGAGTCAAGCATGATTCATGATACTTTCCATGTATCAATGTTGAGGAAATATATTCCGGATCCTTCACATGTATTGAGAGAGCAACCAGTGCAGTTAAAGGAGAATTTGACCTATGAAGAGACACCTGTGCAGATTGTGGATCGCAAAGAACAGGTATTGAGGAACAAGGTGATCCCATTAGTTAAAGTCTTATGGAAGAATCATGAGAGGGAGGCAATGCATTGGGAGCCAGGCCCGCATGCGCCTTCGCACTTCACTTATTCTGATGAGGTATGTTTCCTTCCTTTCTTTTGAGTTTAGTTTATTCATTTTCGAGGACTAAATGTTCCCATGAGGGAGGATTTGCAACACTCACCCCTGGGAGAGTGTACAAGAGCATGATAACGTAGGGGTGTATAAGAGTACCAAGTGTCACATTGTAGTATTTTGGAGATGAAATTAGGAAATTATAAATTTTGGAACCCGGAATTTGGTACTTAAAACAAGGGTACAATGGTCATTAAGCAAAAGGATATGGAAATCATAATCAAGTAGAGATGGGCCACAATACAATTTCAAAAGTTGGATTTGCAATATTTAAATGCTTGAGGACAATCTATACTAAGGAAAGTTGAAGGGGTGAAAGGGCTAATTAATGGAAGTTTAAATAGTAAATTAATAATAATGAATTGCCTAATTTTCAGTGGAAGTCTCGGAAATTTCTAGATCTCGGATTTACCTAAACTGACCGCGCCGCTAAGTTCGGCCTCGCCGAATCTAGTAACCTAGAAAAGTTTCGTTTAATTCCGAGACAAATGGAATATTTTACTAATTTCAGCGATGGGCTTCAGAGCGAACCCGAAACGGATTTTTGAAAATTCAAAACTGCAAATACTTGTTAATATTTAATTGCGATAAGTTAAAATTGAAACCGGACAAAATAAAGCTGCTGTGACTGAAACGACCAAAAGTGGAATAAAGGGACATGTGGGTCCCACATCAAAAGAAAAAGAAAAAAAAAAAAAACAAAGCTTCAAATGGCAAGGAGAGGACGGACGAGAGTGAGAGACAGAGAGCGCGTGAGTTGAGAGTTTTTTTTTAGTTTTATTTTTCTCTCTTCTTTTCTTCTCAGATTTACGAAAATCTGACCGTCGGATTTCGTCGGGATAAACACGAAAAGTGCTCTACGCGACGAGGGCTACGCGTGAGTACCAAAAACACAGGATTTCACCGAGAATTCAGGTAAATATGCGAAAAACCTAAATTTTTAGTTTTTCAGACCACGCTGGATTCTGAAATTTACGTAATTTTCTGACCAAAGTTTAAGTTACTCTACGCGACGAGAGTTACGCGTGGACACCAAAATCTTGGCTTTTTGTCAAGGTTGAAGAGTAGGAAATTTTCCTACTCAGACATTTCAGGCCCAGGCTATATAACGGTTTCGGCTCTTAGAGGCTATAAATTCAAATTCCAAAATTTTTAGATTGAGTTTAGAATTTTGTGAAATTTTAGGAAATTTGGGACTATTTTCTGACAAACCGGCTGAATTTCGGACTGTTTTCCTCGACCTGCTTTTGGTTAAAATTTCAGGATTTTATTCAAACAGTCCGGACATAATTTTCGGAAATGTTTTCGGGTGTTTTTAGACTATATGGAAAGTCCCTTTAGCTTTTAATCTAGCCATATGCCTATGAATGACATTTGGGGCACACAGGTAGCTTCGAAAATTTCCACTCAGAGTACCAAGTGTGCAAATTGCTTGGTTGTGCTGACGTGTGTGATCTAATACATCGAGTGTGTAGGCTAAAAGCAAAGGTGGGAAAGTTGTGGAACTGTGCTCAAGTTTAGCAAGGAAAGAGGTGAGTGTTCTAAACTCATTTTCCAAATACTAGTGTATTATTATTATTATTATAAACTGTTTTGCACTGATATTTCATGGTTTTGAGTACAAACCATCTTTCAAGCAAGCAAGTAAGTAAATGGTTTTTGAATAATTAAACCATTTTTCAAGCAAGCAAGCAAGCAAGCAAAGAATGTTTGTGAAAAACAGGCCTTCCCTAGTTCTAAGCAAGAAAACCTGGCCGTAGGTAGTATTCGTACGTGCACCTGCAGGGTGTTAGGATCTCATACATGCATTTTAGTTTTGCCTCGGTCTAAACGTAGGGACACATCATGTATTTAAAGGAGACCGTGACACGTACAGGAGTATATAAGCTTATGAGCCTAACTATACGTGTGACGGCGACCCAGTCAATTTCCACCATATTCACCTGGAAGGTGATGGACCTGTGTCCTTCCCACCCCAGACGGCCGCCTGTGCTTCCGTGTTCACTAGGGTACAAAGAAGCAAAATAGGCCCCAAAGGGGTTGGATGTTTTATAAGCATAATATACGCTTTGAAAAATCAACTATTATTCCCTAGCCGCCCAGTTTCCTGAGAGTTTTAAAGCAAACGGTTGAGCCAAGCTCCCGCTTAGATTTCAAACGATCGGGTTGAGCCAAGCCCCGTGGATTTTAAAGCAAACTAGTTGGAGCCTGTGCTCCCGTTTTATTTTCAAAGAATGCGGTTGAGCCCAGGCTCCCGTTTTTATGAAAAAGTTTTGAGAAACTTTTAAAGCAAAAGGTTTGTGAAAGGTTTTAAGAAACTTTTCAAGCAAGATAAAGCAAGCAAACAAGAGAAGTTTTGAGAAGTTTTATAAACTTCTAAGCAAGCAAGAAATGAGAGTTTTATAAGCTTTTAAAGAAAAGCAAAGCAAGCAAGCAAGTATTAAAAGTTTTATAAACTTTTAAAAGCAAGCAAGTACAAAAGCAAGCTAAGAAAAGTTTTAGAAACTTGAAAAGCAAAGAAAAGCTTCTGGAAAATATTTGTAAAAGAGAGTTTTACATTTTTGAGATGTTTTCGGTAAAAGCAAAACCCTTTATAAAAGCATACACTTACTGAGCTCGTTTAGCTCATTATTTTGTATTTTAAAAACCATTTTCCAGGTACAAGTACGCAAGACGCTGGAGCAGATTAGGATTCTCCTGACATTTATATCAATGCTGTAATTAAGAATATTGTGTAAAGAAATACTTTGAACTTGTATAATGGAGCATATGTATGTACATATAGTTTTGCGGAGAATGTGTTAAGGCCGTTGCCATATTTTGATATAGTGTAAATTGATGTATACAGATTTGGGGATAAGGTCCTATATACCAAGAGGCCGCCGAAATTTTATAAAATCATAAGTTTAGAAAAGAAAATTTTTATAGGAGGTTTTAGCAAGCAATACGCCGCTTCACAGAGTTTCTAGTCGTTAGGAGGTAACGGGCCGATTTTCTCGCGAGTGGCTTCGCACGCCCGCCACTGGAAGGGGGTGGGGGTGTGTCACATATAACAAGAAAATTATTGTCATTATTACTTTTATTTAAGCATCATAGACACATAGAAATATTGATTATATATTGACTTATAAATTATCTATCAAGGTTCTATCTAAGTCAAGAAATAATTCAATAAATGTCATTATTGGTATAAACAAGTTAAATATGTCATAGTTGTTCATTTAAATAGACAATATTGACATATACTACCTTTAAGTCAACATAATATATGTCAACGAAAGCCTTTTTTCTTGTAGTGTAGTCAGATTGGTTCCATATATTCAGTCGATGAAGCCTCGTTGGCAAAAGATTTTATGTGATTACAACACCGAATCGTAGTGCATTTGCCTGGTCCCGTATCAGATTTGGGGACTTAGTTGAGGCCGCTTGAGAGTTGAGCAGTACTACAACTATGCATCGAGCAGGTGAAAGTAAGAGGAGTGCACCAGGCACTTCCCAACAGAGCTCTGGACAGTACAGCAAAAAGAGAAACAAGGGTAGAGGTTACAGAGGCTGAGGTGCAGGTCGAGGAGCTATCTCTAGTCTGGGATCAATGAGGCCCCAGCTGCTAGCAAAAGGGCACCTGCAGTATTCCTCCTTCTCGTCCCGTCATATGTGTCGAGGCGACACCATGGGAGTGTAAGATTCAAGATGCAGTAAGTTTCCACGTGGCTGTGAAGGCCTATTTCATTAGGAGTGTCCTCGCCTGATTGGTACAGACATCGTAGCGCCTTAGCTACCCTAAAGACCCGTAGATTGAGTAATTCAAGTCTTCTGTGGTGAGGCTTCCGCGAGGGTCCAGCCGGAGCCGCAGGAAAGCGCCAGGTTAGAGGCAAGAGGCCCACCGCCGCAGTTTATGCCGGTGGACTCAAGAAGATGTGATGCATGCGCCCCAGATGTGGTCATTAGTATTATTTATCCTTGATCATGATGCATATACATTAGTGGACCCAGAGCTACGATTCATTTGCATCTAAGCCCCTTCTTAGATCGTCACGTATAGAGACCTAAAATGCATTAGAGGGTCGTATGAGAGTTTCCCTTCCAGCTGGAGATCCGTTATTCTCAGATAGAGTAGTAAGAGATAGTAGAGTTCTGATTGGGGGATGAGTTCCCAACGGATCTTGTAGCTTTAGATATGAGGGACTTTGATGTGGTTCTCGTTATGGATTGGCCGTCGCCATGTGAGCCACATTAGATTGTTATAAAAAGGAAGTAAAGTTACATAGGCCAGGAAAATTAGAGGTAAAGTTCAGGGGAATACGTAGAGAGTTATCTTCCAATATGATCTCCGCCATGGCAGCGCAGAGGATGTTGCGTAAGGGTTGTCAGGGTTATCTAGCTTATGTGGTGGAGACAGGGAAGGAGGGGACGCTGGTGAATGAGATTCCAGTTGTTAGAGAGTTCCCAGATGTATTCCCAGATAATATTGCAGGATTACCTCCAAAAAGAGAGGTGGAGTTCACCATTGATTTGATCCCAGGGACTAAGCCCATTTCCATTCCTCCTTATAGGATGGCTCTTGTAGAGTAAAGGGAGCTTAAGGCTCAATTAGAAGAATTGTTAAGTAAGGGATTCATTCGACCGAGCATATCCCCATGGGGAGCTCCAGTTTTCTTCGTGAAAAAGAAAGATGGGAGTTTGCGGTTGTGTATAGATTACAGGCAATTGAATAAAGTTACCATCCGCAATCAGTATCCACTCTCTAGGATCGATGAGTTATTCGATCAACTCCAAGGGTCTTCGAGTATACCTAAGATAGACTTGAGGTCAGGTATCATCAGTTGAGGATGCAGGAGAGTGATGTACCTAAGATCAGATTCGGGATACGCTATGCATTATGAGTTTCTGGTGATGCCATTTGGTTTGACTAATGCTCCTGCAGCGTTTATGGATTTGATGAACCGGGTATTCCATCCGTATTTGGATAGGTTTGTCATAGTTTTTATTGATGATATCCTAGTGTATTCAGGTAGTTCAGAGGAACATTCAGAGCACTTAAGGATTGTAAGCCGCAGAATTCTAAGGGAGTGACAGCCAGTGCTGTTGAACAAGTGTCAGGGGCTTTGGCTTGACAAAGTGGCATTCCTAGGTCAAGTGATTTCAATCGAGGGGGTGAGTGTGGATCCCCGTAAAATGTAAGTGCTCTGTGTAAATTAGAAGTCCACAAAGAATGTGTCGAGGCCTGCTTCCTGGTTTAGCAAGGTATTACAGAAAGTTTGTTGAGGGGTTCTCAAAGATAGTAGCCCCACTGACCAAGCTGACAAGGAAAGATGTTAAGTATGATTGGGTGGATGCCTGCCAACAGAGTTTTGAGGAGTTGAAGGGTAGATTAACTTCAGCTCCAGTTCTAACTTTGCCCAATGGGAGAGATGGGTTTGTGGTTTATAGTGATGCTTCCAAAAGTAATCTGTTGTGTTTTGATGCGTAATGATAGTAAGTGATTGCATATGCCTCTAGACAATTAAAGAAGCATGAAGAGAATTACCCGAATCTACCCACTTAGAGCTCAGAGCTTGTGTTTGCCCCGAAAATATGACATTATTTATATGGTGTTCATAGATCTTTACAGATCATAAGAGTCTTCAATATATTTTCACCCAAAAGAGTTAAACCCGAGGCAAAAAAAGATGGCTTGAGTTGGATTAAGGACTACGACCGTACCATTGAGCACCATCTAGGAAAACTAACGTCAGAAAGGTGTATGCCTCGGAGGTGACGGCCAGAGAGTTCTTTGTCTCACATGAGATCAGCTTATCTTCCACTGCTGGTGGATCTGAGAGCTTTAGGGTGATATTGAGGCCGAGGACTGAGCCTTATTAGCCACATTTCATGTTAGACCGCTCCTAGTGGATCATATTCAAGTAGGGCAGTCGCATGATCCACAGATGATTAAGCTTAAGGAAGAGATAGAAAAAGGAAAGAAAGCAGAGTTTCAAATTAGAGATGATGGCATGATAATGAAAGGACAGAGAATGTGTGTGTCGGAGTATGGCGTGCTGAAGAAAGACCGTATGGAAGAAGCACATTCATCTGCGTATGTTATGCATCCAGGTAGTACCAAGATGTATAGGACTTTGAAAGAACTTTACTGGTGGAATGGGATGAAGAAAGAGATCGCTAGTTTCGTTTCCAGGTGCCTAACTCCGTCACAGGAAGGCAGAGCATCGAGGCCCGCGAGGAAGATATGAAGCACCCTATTCCAGTATGGAAATGGGAAAAGATCACTATGGATTTTGTGACAGGTCTTCCATGGACTCAGAGACAACATGATTCTATATGGGTGATAGTTGATCGATTAACGAAGTCTGCTCATTTTCTACCAGTTAATGTTGAACATTCTCTGGAAAAGCTGGCAAAATTGTATGTGGATGAAATAGTGAGATCATGGGGTTCCGCTTCAACAAATCGTATCGAGACCCTGTGTTCACATCTAGGCTTTTGCCTGTGCTGCAAACAGCATTAGGTACTCACTCCATACCCCAAGACAAGATTTCATCCTCACACGATGGTCAATGTGAGGACCATTCAGACGCTAGAGGATATGCCGAGAGCTTGTGTGGATGGAATCAAGGAGTTAGGATACCATTTAGCACTAATGGAGCTCGCCTACAACAATAGCTATCAGCCAAAGATGTAGATGGCTCCATTTTGAGGTATCAGATGGCAGAAATGGTGGACTCCAGCAGCCGGGATGAAGTTGGTGAGAGAAGACTAGTAGGCCCTGAATTAGTATAGATCACTTCAGAGAAAGTGAAAGTTGTTCATGATAACTTAAAGATAGCAAGAGATAGACAGAAAAGTTATGCGGACAACCGTCGTAGAGACTTACAGTTAGAGATAGGTGACCAGATCTTTTTGAAGATTTCCCCTTGGAAGGGTGTTTTAAGATTCTGAAACGAGGTGTTTAGTCCAAGGTGGTATATAGGACCCTATGAGATTTTGAGCAAGGTGGGACCAAGAAATTTTATAAGTTGAAGTTACCCCGTAATTAGCAAGGATTCATGACATTCCACGTGTCGATGTTAAGGAAATATATCCCAGATCCCCTTCACATGTGTTGAGGAGAGCAAACAAGAAATGTAAAGGAGAATCTGACTTATGAGGAAACGCTTGTGCAGATTGTAGATCGCAAGGAACAGGTGTTGAGGAGTAAGGTGATTCCTTTGGTTAAAGTACTATGGAAGAATCATGAGAGGGAGGCAGCTACTTGGGAGCCAAAGGCTCATATGCGCCGTCAGTACCCTCAATTATTTTCCGAATAAGGTAATTCCCTTTCCTTTGAGTTTAGTTTGTTCATTTCGAGGACAAAATGTTCTAAGGGGGGAACATTTTGTAACGCCCCGTCCCGAGAGAGCGTATGTGATGTGAAACAAAGAGGGGCGATATGAGCATCAAGTATCACTTTGTGGTATCTTGGAGATGAAATTGGGAAATGATAAATTATGGGACCCGGAATGTTAGAATAAAACAAGGGTAAAAATCGTAATTGATCAAATGTGACATAAAGGGCATAATCAAAGAAGATTGTATGCCAAAATGAAAATAACATAAGTTGACGGTAATATTAAAGGATGGAGGACTTAATTCTGCAATTAAGGAAAAGTGGAGACTATAAATAGGGCCAAGTGAGACAAACAAAATTCATTTGGTCTCATTTCTTTGGCTAGGGTCACGCGGTGAGAAAAGAAGAGGAAGAAGAGAAGAAGAGGAAGAAGAGGAAGAAGTGGAGAAGACTAAACCAAGGGTATGTTTTCATCTTAAATCATGGGTATTTTGGATTCCTAAGGTTTTGGTTGGGAGATTAGTTCCTTCTTTTCTAGGGTTTTGTGGAGAGATCACCCAAACCCTAGAATTTGTGAAGTTATGAGGGTAAAACCCTAATTGGTATAGAATAAACATGGAATCCATCATAATTTTAAGGTTTTATATGAATCGTGGACTCGAGTAGGAGTTCTTGGACTTTCACCTAGGGTTTTGTTGTATGGAGTTCCAAACCACCAATACAAGTTTTATGGAGTGGTTTTTGGATGAATTCCATGTTGATTTTTGAGGTATTAAGGAATAGGGAAGTTGTATGAGGAGAATTGGTACCAAAACATACAAAAGAAACATTTCGGGCAAAATTTTCGAGGCGGTACCGGTACCGAAACAGGGCGGTACCGGTACCACCCTGATTCGTTCTGGCCAAGTAGGTGTTTGGAATCAACAAAATTTATAACCTAGGATTCCTACTACTGACATAGCAAAGCTACTGCAGATAGTGGTCATTTAGGGTCAACACAGATGGGTTTTCTCTGTGGAGAGAAGAAAGCACAAAGGCATTGAAAATGGTGTTATCTCGTTGGATTTGTAGGATGTGTGGAAAACAGGTGTGTGAATGGTTGAAAACCGAAATAACTGAAGTAAAAAAGTTAAGAGAGAAATCCTCGAAGTCTTGGGCCACTGGGCTTAGGGCTCTGGTTAACCGATGCTCCTGGTCTTTATCTCGTTGGCTGAGCATGACATATAGTCATTTCCCAACCATCTTCATTTAAATTTTTAAAACCTAAACCCAGCAGAAGCCAATTGGTACTAGTACCGATACAAGCGGTATCGGTACTTTCCAACATAACCAACCAAGCACAAGATTGATCGTAGCTAGACAAGACTTACAGCGCCCAAAATGCCCGTGATTGTTGTATTTTTCGTGATATTTAGTTTCACCAGACATCGATCAGATAGGAACCTTACTAAATGATTAAGATAAGTTCAAATAAGTTTGGAACTCAAACAAAAACGTAGCGCACTGTGTGTGTGAATATATATACATATATATGAATCTTTATTTGCACCCTTTGGAAAGCCGCTTATTCTAATCTAAGTAAATTAGTCAAACTATTCATATGTTAAAAATATATATTCTGCTAATTTGTATGCTTTTACTATGTTTTTGACATTAACGGATAAAGATAATATTTGGTTAGATTATAAATCATAAAACTAGCGAATGCGAGTTTCTCGTGTGTGTGAATATATATACATATTTATGAATCTTTATTGTACCCCTTTGGAAAGCCCTTATTATAATCTAAGTAAATTAGTCAAAATCTATTCATATGTTAAAAAATATGATACCTTGCCAATTTGTACAAGCTTATTATGTTTAACATTAATGGATAAAGATAATATTTGGTTATATTAGAAATCATATGACTGTCTTTTATAAGAAACATATCAAATAAACCCATTATGTGATTCCTCCCTCCACCAATTAATACCTGCAATCGGAGATCCCTGGAGAATGTTAGCAACAATCAAACAAAGAAATAAAAAGAACATAAACAAGTAGATTTCTAGTGAGAGAATGGGTCGGGTCTATACCACCCACTTATCCACCAAACGAAATCGAGCGCTGGGCTGCCTCGAAAACGAAAGTGTGGTGTGCGTGATTTGCCATCGTCAAGAGAGCAGACCATTTAAAGAAACTTAACAACCAAATACTACGTAATTCATGGATTAGTTCGTGCTTGCATAATTTCCAACTAATTATATCACATCGCTAGCTCCACTGACTCCGCATTAATTGAAAATGAATCTTCCTTATACTAATACCTAACAAACATTAGGTATTAATCACGTTCTTCTAAGTAGCCGTTCAAGCCTGCCTCAAGTGGCAAAAGGTTGGAGTGGGGATCTGAAGTTTACGGTTTGAGCAAAAAAAGTATTCATTACCTATCAAAATCATGTTATCTTAGTATATCTAAAATTTCCAAGCTTGCTTCTATCAGACAAAATGACCTATTCTTTGGGACTGCAATAACAAAATAGTGCAAAACTCTTGAAAGGATAAAGAGATTCATTGAACATCTTAAAAAATTTGAAGAATTTTAGTTTTAATTGAATCCCATTTATTTACATTTCCCAACCATTACAATCCACATCAAAGAAGATTTCAAAAGCCCTTGGGAGGAACATTCATTGAAGCTCCTTATTTCCTACTTTCATGGATTTTACAAGTCATAGAAAATTAAAATACCTTAGTTTGAATTGTTATTCCACCCATACATTGCATAAAATTTAGCACAACCCTCTCTGCTCTAACAATGTTGTGAGCTCGACCTGCATATATTTGAAGAAAAAGAAAAAAAAGGAACAAAAAGAAGGTAAAAATGAAAATAATTCTTGAGATATTCATTAAATAAACCTCCGCTTTTCAAATATTTTACCATGTACTTTGCCAAACTTCAGTCCTTTATGAACATAGTCTCCATCCTTTTGGGACCACTCCACCTAATATCAAGATGTACACTAAATATGACTAGGAAATGAAACAACACATCATCCAAATAACGAAAGCTTCATTGTAACGCCCCGTCCCGAGAGAGTGTACAGTATGTGAAACAGTAGGGGTGTATACGAGCATCAAGTATCACATTGTTGTATCTTGGAGATGAAATTGGGAAATGATAAATTATGGGACCCGGAATGTTGGAATAAAACAAGGGTAAAAATCGTAATTGATCAAATGTGACATAAAGGGCATAATCAAAGAAGATTGTATGCCAAAATGAAAATAACATAAGTTGATTTGCAATATTAAAAGGATGGAGGACTTAATTGTAATTAAGGAAAAGTGGAGACTATAAATAGGCCATGAGACAAACAAAATTCATTTGGTCTCATTTCTTTTGGCTAGGGCTTCACGTTTTGGTGAGAAAAGAAGAGGAAGAAGAGGAAGAAGAGGAAGAAGTGGGAGAAGACCAAACCAAGGTATGTTTTCATCTTGAAATCATGGGTATTTTGGATTCCTAAGTTTTGGTTGGGAGATTAGTTCCTTCTTTTTCTAGGGTTTTGTGGAGAGATCACCCAAACCCTAGAATTTGTGAAGTTATGAGGGTAAAACCCTAATTGGTATAGAATAAACATGGAGTCCATCATAATTTTTTGGTTTTATATGAATTGGTGGACTTGAGTAAGAGTTCTTTGACTTTCACCTAGGGTTTTGTTGTATGGAGTTCCAAACCACCAATACAAGTGTTATGGAGTGGTTTTTGGATGAATTCTATGTTGATTTTTGTGGTATTAAGGAATAGGAAAGTTGTATGAGGAGAATTGGTACCAAAACATACAAAAGAAACATTTCAAGTAAATTTTCGAGGCAGACTGGTACCACCCAACAGGTTAATGCACGAGATCGATACAAGCAAGACTGCACCGCCTACCAGACCAATCGGTACCGGTACCGATCAGAGCAGTACCGGTACAACAGTGCCCAAAAGGCCTAGATTGTTGTATTTTCTCATATTTAAGCCAAAATTCGTACACCGATTGTATAGGAACCTTACTAAATGATTAAGATAGGTTCAAATAAGCTCAACTCAATGAAAATGTAGCGCACTCCACCGTATTCGCTTGAGGTGTAGGCTAAAAAGCAAAGGCGGAAAAGTTGTGGAGTCGTGGCTCAAGTTTAGTGCGTAGGGCCAAGGGAGTGTTCTAAAACCTATTTTTCAAATACTAGTGTATTATTATTATAAATCGTTTTTTATTAATCGTATTTAATTGTTTTGATGGTAAACCATATTTGAAAAAGCAAGTAATGAGTTTAGCAAAGCAAGCAATGGTTTTGATTTTAAACCATGTGTGAAAAGCAAACAAGTAATGGTTTTGTTTTAAAGCAAATGGTTGAGCCCAGGCTCCCGTTTTTATTTCAAAACGAGCGGTTGAGCCCAAGCTCCCATGGTGATTTTAAAGCAAACGATTGAGCTCAGGCTCCCATTTTTATTTTAAAGCATGTTGTTGAGCCCAGGCTCCCGTATTTATAAAAAGTTTTATAAACTTTTAAAGCAAGAGATTTGAGAAAATTTTAGAAACTTTTAAAGTAAGAGATTTGAGAAAGTTTTAGAAACTTTTAAAGCAAGAGGTTTATGAAAATATTTTATAAACTTTTAAAGAAAAGGCTTTTGGAAAATATTCAGAAAAGAGTTTTACAGCTTTGAGATGTTTTCCAAAAGTAAAACATTTTATGTGCTATACACTAATGGGCCTGCTAGCCTATTATTTTCGTGTTTTAAAACTATTTTCCGTACGTGCACTGACGCCGAGCGGATTAGGATTCTCCTGACATTTTGATCATTGTTGTAATTAATAATATTGTAAGGAAATACTTTGAATTTGTATAATGGAGCATATGTATGTACATAGGGTAGTTGTGAATATGTATTGAGCCTGAGGCTCTTTTGGAAGGATATTGTTGGTTGCCATATTTGGAAAAATTTAAGTCGTGTTTACAGGATTTGGAATTATCCTATATGCAGTCGTCATGCTGCCGAGGTTTTACCGCTGCCAAGATTTACAAAATCACAAGTTAGAAAATTAAAATTAATAATAATAATAATAATAATAATAATAATAATAATAATTTATACGAGGTTTAAGCAAGCAATACGACTTCGCTTCATTGTGGATTTTCTAGTCAGTTAGAGGTAACGGCCGATTTCAGGAGCGTATCAGACACCCGCCGCTCTGAAGGGGATCAACTCATTAAATATCGTCTCTGCAAGAGTAATTCCAGCAATGATCCCGTCCTCCTTTGCGAAGAAATGGGCTTCCCACTTCCATGTCATCCGGAATGGTGGCCATACAAGTGACATCACTTACAATGGGAACCGCCTCTTAATAAATGCAAGGAATTTGCTAACAATTTGATGGAAACTCAAAAGGGATTATCAAGGAAACTCAAATTTGATAATCAATTCATGTTTGTAGAAGCATATCTAATCATATATATAAGCTTCAAAGACAAGTAGATGTCAATCCACTAAGAAACCATTAGCTCAAATAACAGAAAGAATAACCATAGAAGATAAGAAAGGAATTAAACCTTGGTCCCCAACATCTTCAGAAAGGGCAAGCTTTATGATGGTTGTCAAATCATATGCAGGGTGAGGAGGCGTATAACCATCTATTCAAATTAAAATATTGAAACATTTTTCCATTTCAATTTTCTCTCCTACCAGATAGGATGAAGTCAAGAAGGCATTGGAATTCAAAGTTCTTTTCTTCTTTTTTTTTTTTTCAAATTCTATCAGTTTGTTTTTCCTTTCTTGAATTGCTCCTAACGCAGCCCAAAAAAAAGTTATCCTTCCACAAGCACTCAGAAATTCCAATCGAAAAAGCATGAAGAAGAAAGATACAACTAATTTCAGCAAAAAAGATTTCCATTTCCATAAAAAGAGAAATTGTAGCAACAAGAATTATATGACAAACAGACAACCCAATCTTCTTGCAAACAAAAGTGATGTTTGAGGAGTTGAACCTCAAGGAAGAAGAGTTCTCTCCAACCCAAGTGGCCGACTGACTATTGATTGCTTGGAGATGAGAGATATGATGGCAAAACATGGGTTTTATTTTGGCCTTATTTGAAGGTCTTAGCCGTTGGAAGGCCTTCTTTTTCGTATTTACTTGATATTTAACATACTTCATATATTAATCACATATCTAGTAAATTTTAATATTTATTATTTAATAATTTTAAGTTGAATTTTTTAAATTATGTTATTTTGATTTGTTCATTTAAATTTTATTTTGAGTGCCAAGATTTTTAATGAAATTTATTTAATATTTTTAAAATAATCAAATTTTATATATATATATATAGCATTGGTTTTACTTATATTTACTGGCATTATTTTTTTGTAAAACAATTTTTACATAGGATTATGTAAAGGCATTGAAGCACCAAATATGATAAAAATAGAAACAAATACACCCCCCACCCTATCCAAAATCTTTTTTATATTGATATTTTTACAAGTTAAACTTACAAAATTTTAAAAAATCATAAACATGTTATAATCATAATTTGTTTTACATTATTCAATAAAATTAACTTAATTAAATTAGAATATTAATATTAAATATTTCATTTCTTTTATAACGTGTCAAGGCCTAGTCGACACTACTTTGTAATAACACCTATAGTCAAAACATTTTCCCTAATAGCGCTTCTATCATAAACGTTTTTATAGGAATTCAAAAAAGTGATTCTATAAAAAAAATTTGTAATATATCGCATCCATATAAAAACGCTTTTCCTTCAAAAATGTTCTTTCATCAAAGTAGGGATTTTCTTAAAGAGCTGGAAATTTTCAATCACTTGTCTTTGGATTGTTCCCATGGAAAGACATCCTAATTTCATCTCAAAGGTTTTGAAATTTTAGGTATCAATGGTTATAGTTTGAAAATATTTTTGTTACGAAAAAGAATGAGGAAAACATTTGCCTTTTTTTTCTTCCGAAATGTAAAGAACACCAAAACAAATTAAGATCATAAAAATAGTTTTCATAGACCATTAAAATGGATAAAACCAAAACGAATATGATTTGCGTTATTTAGGTGGACCCTCCTAATGGTGGTTAGCTACTCAAAATGGGCTTTGATGGATACATTTTGATAGTTAGCTAACCATTTATCGAAAATAGTTTCCTTCAAATGGGATTTTCTTTAAGTTATGTTATTTAGGTGGTCCTCCTCCTCCTCCTATGTAACCTAAGGGTTAGTTCTTCTTTTAACAGTGCCACCCTGCCCCCATCTTATATTAGTGATTTTGCTCAACATACACCGCTAGGTGTTGTAAACAAGGACATCTTATTTTTATTTATATGAATATATGTGTATATATCTTGTAAAATTAATTACTACCATTTCCCAATTGGAACTTCCCACTATTATCATCATCATCATCTCTCTCTCTCTCTTTCTTTTTCTTAAGGTAGTATATTATTACAAAACAATCTCACCTTTACTTTGTAAGTAAATATCTTTCTGTTTGGGAGATATTTTTGTCTGGTACCCCAATATTTTACCTGTAAATGCATGGATTACGAAAAAAAAAAAAAAATGGTTAACTTTACTTTATAAGTGTATATGCATCCCACTACCAAGTTCCACCTATGACATACCTCATTCGAATGGTAACTTGTATTTCAATCTACGGGTTGTGACTATTGAGACTAGTGATATGCCCAAAAACAACTGTGGAGAACACAGACACTAAAAAGATGTTTTCTAGAGAACAAAGGTTTTGGAAACATGGAGAACACAAAATGAGACCCCCTTTAACCAAAAACAAATTTTAAGTATTTTTTCATTTGTAAGAGAACGAAAACATGTTCTGAAAATAGGAATCAAATGGGCTCTTACTTTCTTTTGTAAGTATCATTCTTAGTGCTAATGGCATTTCCCAAAATCATCATACATTCTGTATGACTATTGAATGGGGAATGTAGGGATTAACAAATTTGAATGGGTAAGGTTATTCCAAGCGCGTCGGTTTTTGGGTTTTTGGCTTTCAAGACAAACTTCAACCTATTTAGAGTCTGTTTGATTCATATTTTTAAAAACTATTTTTTATTCTAAAAAACAAAGAGAATAAGAAAAACACGAAAAATATGTTTGATTCGCAAATTTTTTTTTTTTTTCGTAAAAGGCCATAAAACACCAAAATTATATTATTTGCAGCCATTTTTTCCTAAAGATTGTTATAAAGTTTGATTTTGAAAGTTATTATGTCATCATTTCAATAGCTACTTTCAGTCTAAATTCAAAAATTTCAACATTACTAAATGTGTTGTCTTTTCAAGAAACACTTTCCAAACTTTAAAAAGTGTTTATTTAAAAGACATTTTCAATTAAAATTTAAGGGTATGTTTATTTACAATTTTTGAAAACTATTTTTTGTTCTTAAAAAAAAAAGAACAAAGGAAAACATATTTGATTGTTAGTTTTTCTTTTTCTTTTTTGAAAAACACAAATAACATAAAAAAAACATTAAATTTAAAGACAAGAAGAGTTTTCAGAGAACACCAAAATGTGGTTATCTTTTCTATGTTTTCTAAAACCGCTTCCAAAAACAAAAATCAAATGTAAGCCCTATATTTTTCAAAATTTTAGAAAATTATCTTTTCCTATCGCATGACTAAAAGTAGACTAAAGATTTAGGAATATTTCTAGCCTCCTTTTTATTTATATTTGAGGAATTTTTAATTTATTTATTTTATTTTATTTTATTTTTGAGCTAAATGTCGAAAAAGCCTGATAGAGAAAGAGAAGGGGAAAAACATCAGTTCTTTATTATTCAAATTGTCTAGAGCCCATGACAAAGATTTATTATTAGAATAGAATGCCAATAATAATAATAATAATAATAACAATAATAATACTGCGGTTTTTATAAGGAAGTGAAGTGAGATTACTATTACTACTACTACTAACTACTCTTCTTTGCCACCATTTTTGGTTGGGTTGTTACCTCTGAAAAAGCGCAAGAACCAGAGAGCAGAAGATTTGGGATGGCGAGAGGCCGTCTTCTAAGAGTCGACAAACCAGCAGCGCTTGGGTGTAACTCTGAGCCCATTCGGCTGTCTACCAACGACCATGCAAAAGTATCCTCGCCACATCAACTCCATCCTATCCCACATTCAACTCCATTATTATTTTCTCAAATTATAACTTAAATGACCTTTGCTATGTCCAAACTAAATAGTTACAGTACATGTTACAAATCTAGACTTAAAATCCTCCATGTTTGTTCAAACAATAACTTAACGAAAGTTAAATCCAACATGTATAGAAGTTGTGTTAAAAACCTGAAATTGATACCCTTCAAGTTATGCTAACTTCGCGACAGTTAAGTCCGATATGTATAGAAATGGGTTAGATTTACAATATTTTTTAAGTTTTAACACATTAAAGGGTGATTTTGTCTAAAGTGAGGATATTTTAAGGTTATAAAATTAAGAAACACTTTGCAATAATCTTTGTTTTTTCTTCTTTAAACCACCTCAACAAAAATATATAAAGATAAATTATTTAAAAGGACAATTAAAAGTAATTTGCAAAACTAGCCTCTGCAATAATGTCCCATTTTGGACAAATGTCCTTAAGTGTAAAGATAAATCTCAACATGATAACTAAATATGCCTAAGAGTCATTTTATTCATTCCCACATTATAACTAAAATGTCCAAGGGCATTTTTGCTCTAACGCGCTTTTTTGTACTTGTGTTTGGATTTCAATGAAAGATGTTAGTTTTGTAATTTATGTTAGGATTTGTCCCTTTTAAAGGGTTATCCCAAAAAAAAAAAAAAAACTTTGTAAGTCAAATGAAAATTGTGATAATTTATGAATTAATTATGCAAATAATTTTTCTTGTATACTATTAGTCTATTATAATGTTGACACCCCAAATATAAAATCCCGGATCCGCTCCTGATTATAAATATATTTGATGAATTCTGATGGGGTTAGAAAACGGCCCACCGGTAGCCCACTCTAAGCCCAAAGGAATGTGTGCCTAATGCACATCCAGCCCCTCGGTGCCACTAAACGGCGTCTTGGCCCGTTTAGGCCCAAAGACCGGTCTCGATAATTTGGAAGGTCCATATCCCAAATCGATTGTATTTCCACACGGAAAAATAGAATAATCCTTAGCAATATATTATTCCGACAATCATACCAAATCTCATCAGTAAGGAAAGAAAAATGATGACAGATCATCGCCAGTTGGATCCCTCCAATAAGGAAGGAAGATTATCCCAAATAAATTGCTCTTTCTAAATCCATTACCAAATCCGATACTGAGAACAAGAAAATCCCCCCCAATGGGAATGAATCTTAGTCCCTATCCAACTAGTTGAACATCTACTATAAATACATGGCCACCCCAACGGTGAAAGGTACGCTCATTCATACGCATACGCCTATACTTCAGCAATCTAAGCAAATTTCTTTCTCTCGAAGAAATTGACTTAGGCACGGAGTGTGCCCACTCCGCGAAGCCCTTCCCGACCCCTTCTTTCTTGTTTTCAGACAGAAAGCCGCCTTCAAAGCCAAAGAAGAAACCAACGTGTCGCACCTATTTCAAACTGCATCGATCCAAAGATCCTACAAACAACCCGCCAATAATCCAGATCGCCCAACTGCCCATAATACGTGCTCCAAACAGCCCATGGAAAAAGGTATCATCACTTGAGCGTATGTGGGAAACGAAGTAGTTCCCAGACAAGTAAAACTGATCACTCCGCCATCGATGGTATCGACTCGGAACACAAGCAAGAGCCACGCCAATCCGTCAAGGATGCAGGATCCACCAGCGGTGCGCATGTTGCACCTCCCGGGACAAAGAAGCAATGCAAGCCACGAACTGGCGGGAAGATTCTCACTGCCAATCAACCCATAAGAATTAGAACAACTTACCGTGCGCATACAACATCCACGGAGACACGAGACACCAGTGAAGGTCATAACATTCCCCCCCCGTGAGGAACAGCACGATCACGACATTCCCGAGGTGCTGAGACAGAAGCAGAGTCCAACCGACCCAGAGGGCACGGACCACAATTGGCCCCTGCGGAGGATGGAAACGAAGCAATGCTCGGAGGACACGTCGGGAACGAAGAGCTACATCACCCACAGCCAGGAGCAGAAGAGCAATCATGGGAGTAGAGGTTTAGGAGTCTTCAATAAGAGCTTAGCCGGGTGAAGGAGGTGGCTAGCTGACGCGCCGTATTAATTATGGACACCTTGGTACAACAAACTGAATCACCCTTCACAGTCGAGGTGCTATGCTACCCCCTTCTAGCAAAATTCAGAATGCCACAAGTGGAAGCATTTGATTGAGTCAAAGATCCCATCGACCATCTCAATACTTACAAAAATCAAATGGAGCTGCATGGGTATCAGGACTGCGGGCATGCAGTGGCTTTCGCTAATAATATTCAAAAGGCCCAACCTTGGTCCGGCTTAACAATTTCACCTTCACAATCTCTTCATTCAGAGAATTGACCATCGCGTCGCCTCCCACTTCATTGGCTCGTGACTTACGTAAAGCCGAGTTACCATCTATTGACCACTGCTGTGGCTCGAGAGTCCGTCCTACGCATTGCAGATTCAAGGCCGAGTCTCTAAAGATAGACATATCTGATGAAAATTCGCAATCACTCAGATTCATTGTCAGGGTTAGGAGGCAAATGGATAAGGATGTTTTCCATCTCGGCGAAGAACCCCAAGCGCATACTTCGAGGTGCTCGCAGTGCGTAGAAGTATATAAACGGCGAAGAAGCCATCATATCCAAAAGCAGAGCTCCTCCACACATAAGGAAAAAGGGACCGGCTGCCGACGAGGACGGCTTCTCCCAAAAGACAAAGCGACTTAAAAGTCCCTGCTGAGACTGAGAACGATCCCCAAAAAGGTGGGGAACTCGTGAGATCGCTCTGGGTCCACCGCGTTCGGAAGACGGTATGACGCTACTCGCCCCGCCGGGTTCACCCCCACCACCCCGCATCGCAGGTCCCGCGGCATGGAAACGAACAGCCCCGAGGTGGCCAACCCAAATGAAGCCTGACCCCAACACAAGGACAACACCCGCATTATGAGTTTCATAGGGACTATGGACACCGCATCGAACGACGTGACAACCTCAAGAGAGAAATAGAGTACTTAATACTGCGGCACTGACGTCCAGCATCTCCCGAAATCGTGCCCATAGTTAAGCCTGTAACACGGGCCCGACTTCCAAGAACCGCCGCCTAAGAGATGACACCGCATCAAACAATCCCTAGGTGAAATCCAGTGATCTCTCGGGAGGATCTGTGAGGAGGAGGAGAGTCCAATCACCGAAAGGCACATCCAAGATCGTCACTAAATAGAAATACAAACTAAAAGAACTACTACGGCTCGACACGCCCATCACTTTTCATTCGACTGAAGGATGCCAACACTTCCATGACGACCGCTAAGCAGAAGTTCGCGCAGCGGGTGGCCAACAAAACGGCCCATCTGGGTCCTAATTGATTACTGTAGTTCACCGACATCATCTTCACGCCAAATTTCTCGACAAACGGCATTGGAAGGGAGAAACTAGAGCCCGTCAACACACATCTGCGGGGGTTTTCTGGAGAAAAGGTATTACCTTTGGGTTCGATATGCCTAGTGCTCAATTCTAGGAGAGCCCCTGCCGCACGACGACAACAAGATTCCCATTGTAGACGCCCCATCTCGCTCTATAACATGTTGCCAGTCGGGATCCTCTCAACGTAATGCTATACCTTCCGCATACCATATGATGATCAAGTTCCCTACCAAAAGAGGAGTTGGGATGGTTCGAGGAGATCAACGAGTGGCCAGGGAATGCTACTCAGCATCCGTAAAACAGAAAGCGGTCGACAACGTGTACATGGATGAGCTAGATATGCGTGACGAGGTGCTTACCCGACCCGAACCTTCAGAAGAACTAGAACCAGTATCGCTAGATGACGACCCGGAGCATCTCGCCTATATCGGTTCCAAGCTAGCAACGGACCTCAAAAGCCTCCTTACCCAGTTTTTGAGACAGAACAAAGACGTCTTTGCATGGAAGCAGGCAGACATGGGAGGAATTGACCCTACAATAATCACTCATAAAGCTGGAATACCAGCCCGTCTTCAAACCCATTAAACAAAAGCGAAGGAGTTTCGCGCCAAAGGCAAAGCCATCAAATGAGGAGGCTCGCAAACTTCCGTGCAGGAGCGATCAGGGAGGTAGAGTATCCTGAGTGGTTGGCTAATGTCGTACTCGTCAAAAAAGCAAATGGCAAGTGGCGACTCTGCATCGACTTCATTGATATAAACAAAGCATGCCCAAAGGACAGCTTCCCTTTGCCGAGGATTGACCTCATCGTGGACGCCACAGCAGGCCATGAACTCCTCAGTGTCATGACGCATTTTCCGGCTACAACCAAATCAGTATGGACCCAGACGACCAAGAAAACACCTCGTTCGTGACAGTGCAGAGAACTTATTATTATCGTGTGATGCCATTTGGGCTCAAGAACGCAGGAGCTACCTATCAGAGGTTAGTGAATCGGATGTTCCAGAAGCAGATAGGCACGACCATGGAGGTATACATAGATGATATGTCAGAAATCCACTGACAAATGAAATCTACATCGCTCATCTCTCTGCTGCTCCAAATCCTAATAAGCTACAACATGAAGCTAAATCCAGCCAAGTGTGCCGGAGAGCCACCGAAATCTCGGGTTTCATAGTCAACCACACGGGAATTGAGGCAACCTGCATAAAATAAAGGTGGTGCTCGACATGCCATCACCCTCGTGGCGCGAAGTCCAATTGGCCGACAGTGGAGGATTCGCGGCTTTAAGCCGCTTTCTCGTATCCAGGCAAAGTGATAAATGCCCCTTCTTCCAAGTCCCGAAGAAGGCCTTTCAATGGGATGCGGAGTGTGAAGAAGCGTTCTCAGCATTGAAAACATACTTGAGCTTCCCTCCCATTCTAGTAAGTCCTATTGAAGGAGCCTCACTCTATACTCTAGCTGTCGACTTCTCAACCGCTTGTTCCTCGCTTGAGACAAAGAACGAGGCACAAGCATCTACCTAATATTGGGTAAACAGCTCGAGAGGAGCAGAGGAGAGGTACCTAAGGATGGAAAGTTAATTTTGAGACAAAATCGCGGCCCTAAGCCCGCCCCCCTATTTCCAGCCTCATACTAGAAGTTCCAACGGAATCCCAATGAAGCAAGTATTACATGCTTTAGACCTCTCGAAGATCGATGAAGTGGGCCAGAGCCGAGCGAGTTCGATATCCGATACAAGCCAAAACTGCAAATAAAAGGGCAGTATTAGCCGACTTCACTGGGCGGAATTCAATTTCGCGAACCCGCTAAGGATGCTCAAACAGTAACCGACCTCTCCATTTGGAAACTCTCTGTAGACGGAGCATCAAATGCACATGGGAGCGGAGCAGGCCTCGTCCTAACCTCCCCAGAGGGCATAGACATCGAGTACGCACTCAGATTCGGATTTCACGCCTCCAACAACGAGGTCGAGTATGAGGCCGTCATAGCAGGCCTCAACCTCGCCCATTCACTAAAGGTCGACAAGCTGGAGGTCTGCAGCGACTCCCAACTGGTAGTCAGACAAATAGAAGACACCTACGAGGCCAAAAGCGGAAGGATGATCTTATACCTCCAAAAAGTACGAGATTTATTAAAAAAATTCGTGTTGGTTCAAATCAAACATGTCCCCAGAGCGCGTAGAATTCCGAAATGACGCTGGCTGTAAAGCTAGCCACAAAATTCTTTACAGAAGACTCCTAAAGAGTCGACACTGGCCGAACACCGCGGAACCTTTGACGACCAGACGTGGTGGTCGCCCAGGTCGGATCCGAGCCGAGTTGGATGGAGCCCATTTGAGATTATATATCTGATGTGACGCCTCACCGTGACGACCCGAAGAAGCAAAATGAAGTAAAGGCTGGTTTTCCTGTGTTTACCAATCACAAGGGAAGCCTCTACAAGCGAGGATTCTTCACACCTATCCTTAAGTGCATCATAGGAAAAGACACTGAGTACGTGCTGAGAGAAGTACACGAGGGCATATGAGGAAATCACACGGAGTCTTCGAGCATCGGGCAGGAGCGGTCTGGTGACGTGGGATAATACCGGGCCTACAATACTCAAGTAATCTAATCGACTTAGTCAAGAAATGCAGGATCTGCCAGGAGCACGCCAAGATCTCACGCCTCCCATCAGAACCCTTGACGTCGATCACAAGCCCATGGCCCTTCCAACAATGGGGTTTTGATATACTGGGACCTCTGCCCCTTGGAAAGGGCCAATGTAAATTCATCATCGTCGCAAGAGATTACTTCACCAAATGGGCTGAGGCCGAGCCCTTGGCGACAATTACAGAATAGAAGATACGCAATTTTGTATGGCGAGCCATCATATGCAGGTTTGGTATCCCAAGAGCTCTGGTATCAGACAACGGAAAACAATCCGACAACGCTAAATTCAGAGATTTCTGTGTCGAGCTCGGGATTAAGAATTATTACTCGTCTCCAGCACATCCCCAGTCTAATGGTCAGGCCGAAGTCACCATCAGAACCCTTAAGGCCGCTTTGAAGACCAAATTGGAAAATCTTAAAGGAAAATGGGTGGAGTACCTCCCCGAGGTACTATGGGCCTACAGGACAACGCAGAAGTCAGCAACCCGGGAAACCCCATTCGCTCTAGCTTTTGGCACTGAAGTAGTATCCCTTGTCGAGGTCGGATTAAAATCCCCCAAGATCAAATTAGCAACAGAGGACCAAAATGACGAGGCTCTCCGTCTAAATTTAGATCTCCTAGATGAAAACGGAGCGTGTCTCTAAGGCGCACTTAAGACTATCAAAGGAAGACGGCGAGGTACTACAACCAAAGAGTCAAACCCAGGAGCCATATGCCAGGCGACTTAGTCTTAAAGAAGCTCCTGCCAGCAAGGAAGAATCCAGCACATGGAAAACTGGACCCCAACTGGGAAGGCCCCTATATCATATCCCGGGTCGTCAGGCCAGGCAATTATGAGCTCCAAATAGAGGAAGGAAAAATTTTACAGCACGCGTGGAATGCGGAGCATCTTAAGCGTTTTTACCAGTGAGCGTCGGTTTGTAATAAAGTTTTATCAACTCTTAGGTGACAAGTCAAGCATTCATTGGTTATTTTGTTAGATATCCCAAACATATCAGATATATAAGATTCAGAAAATTACATAACGAGAAAGTCCATAGACATAAAAGGAAAAGTCTCTCTTTATTACACCGACATAATCGGATTACAATTAGTTACAATCAAGGATTACATCAAGCATCTTGAAGCACATAGTACAAGCAGTTCCCTCAAAAAAAAAAAAAAAAAAACTTCAGGAAGGAAAAAGGAAGGATAAGGAAACGAAAAGAGCAGAAGAAGGAGGCAAAAAGGAAAGAGGTAGAAAAGAGGAGAAGAAAAAAGGGATGGAAAGAGTTTGTACGGAATGAAAGGGAAAGGGGAGAATGAGATGTGGAAGAAAAGATGAAAAAGAAGAAGAAAGAGAAGGAGAAGAGGAAGAAAAAGAAAAACAGAAAATGGAGAAGGCGATACATGAAAGGCACCGTCTTCTCCAAACGTATTCCCTAGCACGAAGCTAGGGAATAACATGACTCCCATAAAGGGGAGACTAGGAAACACAACCCTAATACGAGCGTAAATCCAACAGAGTCGGAACTTAACCCTTTAGATGAACCCCGCAGACGCCTAAGCTTCGAAATTGCATCCCGCACAAATTTGGTTTACACACCATGAAAGGCATAATCTCCAAAATATGAGTTACAAAGCAACAGAACCGCCATTTATAAGAAGGTCAGAGAACTAGGAAATTCGCGCAATCGTTCCAAATTCTCCATAAATCAGCATTCAAGGCACTCGCATCTTTCCGAGAATTGAAAGTCAGACAGCAACACGAAACGGTTCAGTTTACTGAGCACTTCAACCCACCAAAGGCATAAATACCGAGCAATCGCAGCCTCACTTTGACGAAGTTCATCTACTTCCGCATTGCGTCACGCTACTCGAGGAGTCAGATCAGCTCAGTTGAACGCCACCAAGGCCACAAAGGCCGAGCCCGCGATTCACTTTGACGAGCTCATCTACTCCGCACGTTACGCCGCCTCGTGAGCCGACGTCAGCCGGAACGCCTAATTAAGGCCATAGCGCCGTGGAGCCCAAGAGCTCACTTCATTGACGAGCTCATCTACTCATCACAGGCCATGCTACCTGAGGAGTCGATCAGCCTGCACTATACCCGCCTAATTTACCACAAATACCCTGAGCCCAAGAAATTTCACTTCGACGAGTCTGCCTACTGCATAGGTCACGCTACCCGAGGAGGCCTCGATCACCAGTTACATCACCACTCACACAACAGAGCCCAAAGAAATTCTCACTGACGATTTCACCAATTACTTACCTGAGGAGTCAGGATTAGCGAGGCCAAGATCGCCACTTACCACGCCAGAGCCCAAAGAACAATTTCGACGAGCTCGGTTTACTCGCACAGTCACGCTACCCGAGGAGTCGATCACCAAAGAGATCGCCACTGGCCACAGCCCTAGGAGCCCAAAGAATTCATTTTGACGAGTTCGTCTACTCTGCACAAGTCACGCTACCCGAGGTCGGATCGCCAGTTACATCGCCACTGGCCACCAAGCCCAAGAAATTTCACTCGACAAGCTCATCTACTCAGACAGCCACGCTCAAGAGTCGACTGGCCAGCTGAACGCCACTAAGGCCTCAACGCCAGGGAGCCCAAGAGGCTCACTTTGACGAGCCTATCTACTCGCACGTACACGCCACCAGGAGTCGATCGGGTCAGATGCAACGCCACCAAGGCTCCCGCGCCAGGAGCCCAGCAAGAAACCACTTCGACGAGCCTATCTCATCAAGACAGCCGCCGCCTCAAGATGATCACCAGTTGAACGCTCACTGTTGGGCCACAAATACAGAGCCCAAAGAGCTCACTTTGACGGCTCATCTACTCCGTGACAAAGCACGCTACTTAAGTCATATCACCAGCCGAACGCCACCAAGGCCTCACGCCGCCAGAGCCCGGGGCAGATACTCACTTGACGAGCTCATCTACTCGGCACAGGCCACGCTGCCTCAGGAGTCAGATCAGTTCAGGTTGGAACGCCACCAAGGCCTCAGCGCCAGGAGCTCAGCAGCTTGCATTGACAAGCTCTGCCAAAAGCAGGTCATGCAGTTTAAAAATCAGTTCAGTTCATGCAAGTCAGCCGATGGAGATCACAGCCGTTGGACGAAAGCCGCCTAAACATGCTATGCAGCCTAAGGAATCCCCGGGCTTCAAACATGCAAGTCACCGAGATGGAGATCAAGAATTAATTTGACTTTAGCTCGCCGGCTACAGCCGTAGCCGTGAATCGTCCAGCCATTCAAATCGATCATGAAGCCTCAGTGACTCTGTTTGACGAGTTTAACCGTCCAACTCAGACACTCAATTCAGGCCATACGATTTAAAAAAAAAAGAAGAATATTTATTAAAGGGAAGGCTACATGTGGCTTGGGCTCCAGGCCCAACAAAAGGAAACAAGTATACATGAAAAGAAAAGTATAAAAGTCGACAGCAGCAGAGATGAGTATTGTGTGGAACCTGTGCGTCGCCAGGAGGAACAGACGGTGAAGAGGGGGAGTGGGCTTCAGCAGGAGTACCCGGTTCTTGAGAATAATTCGCAGAGAAAGATTCCTCTGCCTCCTCATCACTTGGGAGGTCCAAGTTGAAGTCTAAGTCTAAGTATACGTTAATAAAGCCACAAAAGCGAGCCACCTGTAGGCCCACCGAGCACCGGGCTTGATCCTCAATTTTCCAATAACTTCATCCCTCTGGGCAACCAAAGTTATCTGTTGATGAAGGTCCCCATGCAACTGGCAACACTCACCAAATTGCTCCACCGGGACCTATGGCCTCGAGGCTTCCCACGACGAGCCATCTAGCAATGGGCTTCGCTCGAGGTTTAATGACGAGCCACGCCTAGCTGCGCGCACTATCAGACAATCGCCATTGACTTATCGTGAATCTCTTGAGACTCGCAGCCGTCGATGTGAGTTTACCTTTAACCACCCGGTTCTCATACCTGATGATCGGCACTCATCCTGCCCCAATCAAATCATTTTGTGCAACCCGGAGCTCACCTCGAACCTCCCGAAGTTGGCCTTCAACCACCGACAAGCTACTTCGAACTTCATCCTCTCTACGTTCCGCCCGAACACGGGCCGACGTGGTATGCTTTAAATCATATTTAAGCCTCTCTACCTCCTCTGTCATACGTGACCTTTCTTTGCAAATACAAATGCAAATTTTAGAAGAAAGAGACCGCTCGCTTATAAATTAGCGATTTTTACATGCTGCTTAGTTTAGCCTTTTCGCGTAATTCCTTCAAATGAGTGGCTACTCGTACATCAAACATGAAGTCAACATCCAACACGGGATCAGCATGGAAATAGACACGACAAGATACAGGGACTTCATCGAGCGACCCCCTAGCGGGATAAAATAAAGTTTCATCAACAGTGCGCCGTCACCTCCCAAGATCAAAATCCTTAAGGATGGACGAGACTGCGCCTGTCGCGAGTTCAGCATTGAAAAGCAAAGAGCCCTCATCTTCGCCAACTCTTGATTCCGGATTTTTTCTCTTCAACTTTTTCGCCCTTCGAGGAGGTGACTTAACACTCTCCGAAGGCGGATTCCAGACGGTAATAGGCATAACCGCCAACGGCTGCTCGACGGCTCCACCCAAGAGACTTTTCGCCTTCGCAGAATAAATTCGTATGGGGCGCGAGCTCATGACCATAGGAGCCCCTACCATGTGCGACGCGCTCGCCTCCGCTGAGCAAAAGAAGCCTGAGACGCCCCCAATTTCGAACTCAAACCGCCGATCTTTCTACCGGAGTTCGGGGCTTCCGTTTCACACTCCAAGGCTTCCGAGACAGCGTCCCCAACTGGACCAAAATCTCTCCCCTGGTAGGAGTGGCTGCGGAAAGCCCAATAGGAGAGACTTCCATGGTGGAAGGAGGCAAGGGCCTCGGCTAAAGGAGCGTGCGTGACCAAATTAGACGGGCCAGAACTGATGACAACCCCGTGAAGGCGACGAGCAGGACATTCCGCCAACGCTAGAGCTACGACATTATCTTCAGTACTGAGGTCAAGTCGAGCACCTGGGAAGCATAAGAATAATGCAAAATCAGTAATATTCAACAACCTTCGCACAAGTTATACCGAAAGCAGAGCGGACACTCACGAAGATTATCAGGGGTGGTCCAAGCCACCGGAACGCCCAGGGTGTCGTCTTTGTCGGAAGGGTCATATTCCCAGTTGCGACCACTAACAAAGAAATAACGTCCCTTCCACGACCTATGGGAAGAAGGAAGATCAGAGATCACCAGAGGAGCTCCAGGGCGCCTGGAAAAATAAAGGAAGCCCTCGGCGATCTCCTTTGGGCTAAAAAGATAGAGGAGCAAAGCCACACTAGGGACACCGAGCCCCCTGTCCCTAAAAAAGGCCAATAGGCCCACCAAAATACCCCAACCGTTGGGCGCGAGTTGGGAAGGACAGACATTGAAATGTTGCAAAACCCCTTTCATGAAGGGATGCAGTGGAAAACGAAGACCATTATCAAAGGCAACTTCAAAGAAACATACCATCCCAGGCACGGAAGCTACATAAAAGGTCAAGACGTTAGGGGGTCCATATCAACACTGTGGGAGGCTGAGCAACGTCAAAGAAAGGTAACCCCATAAGAAGGACCGACCTTGCTAGGTCCCATAGTCACAGCATGTTGGACGACAAATTTGAGGTAATCTGACCCCCCAGGATATTTAATTAGGTTTATTTTCCATTTTTATCCAAGGGAAGAGGAGGTGCCCCATGGACGTTTCGGGGTTCAACCACGGCCGAACGGTCGAAGGCATCCCTAGTCCGTCCAGAACCGGCTACAGCTGAAGAGTCATCGCCAATACGTAAAGAAGAAGAGCGACTCGGACCCATGATAAAAGCAAACAGTAAAAACGAAATCCAATCAATTTAACCCTAGCGCCTCGTCATACCAATCGAAAAGAAACCAAAGAGATAGAGACGCGGCAGTCCCAGAAATAAGACGGAAGAGGCTACCTCAGGAAAAATGCCAGGAAAAGACTCTACACAAATGGGTCAGACGAAGAACTAAGAGAAAATGAAGTACGAGATCGCTGAGAACAAAGAAGAGGATGCAGGATCAGAGGAACACAAGACAGAGGAGGTCGGCGAAAGAAACTGAAGGGAATGGGAAAAACAAGCGCGAAACCCAAAGAGTCATCATTATCGCACGACGTATGATGGCAATCAAGCCTTAATTAACCCAACCCCAAACAGGCACGTGGAAATCGCGAACCGACACGGTATTATTACAAACTACACGATTCCGCATACAAGGGCCGGGGCAAATCGATGGGGTTAGGAAACGGGCCTACCATCCCACTCCTCGCAAGCCCAAAGGAATGGTGTGCCCAATGCAATATCCAGGCCCCTCGGTGCCAGCCCAAAACGAAGGCCCGGTCCGCTAGGCCCAAAGACCGGTCTTGGATAATTTGGAAGGTCCATATCCTGCAAATCAGATTGTATTTCGCCAATACGGAAAATAGAATAATCCTTAGCAATATATTATCCTGCCAATCCAACCAAATCTCATCAAGAAGGGAAAGAAAATGATACATCATCGCCAGTTGGATCCCCTCCAATAAGGAAGGAAGATTATCCCAAATAAATCGCTTCTTTCTAAATTCACACAACCGGAGACCGATAACAAGAAAATCCCCTCCAATGGGAACGAATCCTAGTCACTATCCAACTGGTTGAACATCTACTATAAATACATGGTCACCCCAACGGTGAAAGGTACGCTCATTCATACACATACGCCTATACTAAGCAATCTAAGCAGTCTCTCTTTTCTCTCAGAAAGTAACTGACTTAGGCATCGGAGCGCACCGCGAAGCCCTCGAATTTCTTTCTTGTTTTTGTACTGTGAAAGCCGCCTTCAAAGCCAAGAAGTTATAATTAACGTGTCAGCGACCTATTTGCACCTCGTGACGATCCAAAGATCCTACCCAACCCGCCAATAGTCCAGGACCGGCCCAACGGCCCATACGCACTCCAACCCAGTTCCGATTGAAAAAAGGCATCATCAAATTCATACGCCAATCTCTTCAACGTCCAATATGAATCTAAAAGCTAGTAACAACCAAAACTTGCAGATCCTAACAAATTTTATGTATCTGTGTAACAAGTGTACGCTTAGAGCCCAGAAATTTGAGAAAAAATGTAAGGAAAGGAAAAATTTCAAGTTTAGCTTTCGTCTCGAAAGTTTTAGAAAATGTAAGAAAATAAATGAAAAGAAAATACAAGATAAATTAAACATATCTTTGGTGCCCTGGAACTGAAAAGGATGTAAGGAAAAGAATTGAAGTCAATAAATTATCTCTAAATGTTATTTTAAACTTATTTCTCTAATTTTTACATCTTCTACTTAAAGATTAAATACATAAGAGGAGAACTAATTTTAGTTTATGTTTGATTATTTTTTTTTCATATGTTGCATAAGAAAATCAAACATGAGAACCAACATATTTATTTATATTTTTTCCTTTTCCTTAATACTTTTAGCATTAAGAGTTTTGGTGGGCATCGGGAGGGGACCAAAGTTCAAGTCCTGAGACAAAAATGAAAAAAAGGAAAGAAATATTTACCTATAAAAAATAAATAAATAAAACAATTGAACATGACTACAGATACATGTAAATGCATGCATAACCAAGCATCGGGTATTGAACATACGATGAGTCGATGCCAGATGTACATGTACATTAATAAGAATCATATGAGTAAGGTGGCGTTTGTCATTTTACTTAATATTGAATATTACTTTTGTTCTGAATAGTGCTAAATAGGATTAAGTATTTAATAGTTTGTTTTCTCTAAAAAACAATAAATTTTTAAATTTTTATCTAAATTTTGAGAATTAAAATACATATGATTTTATCTAATTAGTAGCATGAAACAAATCATGAGAATTTCAATTGGATCATAAAGCTATTTTGCATTCAGCAAAACACCACCTAAGTCAATTAAGTTGCTGCTTAATAACATATGGGGTAGCAAAATATGTGAAAAAAAAAAGAGAGAAATCTAGGGCTACTCACTTGATTGCCTGCGCAACTGAGGCTAGGTATCCCTTAAAGTAAGCAACTCTCAGTTTGTCACCAAGCATCTCATGGAGTGGAGAAGTGTCACTATCTTCATCATCCATTCCTATACACGGTACGTGGAGGAGGATAATGTTTGTTCAGAAAAATAATAAGATATGGTTTCATCTGAAATATATCCACAAAACAATATAAATATTAAAAAGAAATCTAAGAAATAATCCAAAACTTTAGAGGAAAGTGTTTGATATATGGTTTCATTTCTATTCTTTATGCAATAAGTTAAGAAATTTTTTAAAGGTCTAACTTCACAAAATTTATAATATCCATGGTAGCCCTCAAAAGCCTCATATGCAATTGAGCTTGTAACTCGCACTAATTATAAACTTACTTAACATAGTGGAGCTTGTAGTGTATTACAATTTTAAGGTAGGGGGTCTTCTAAAAGCTTAATAAATACTCAAATGCATAACTAATAATTATTTGTTAGATAGCCGGTTTTCCTGAAAGTTCAAGGAAATGTATATCATGCTCCAATGACACGACCTACAACCCACCTGAACCTAATGCCACTCTCTGCCTTTGAAAGTGTCACCATAGGCCACAGTTTTAGAGAAGAATTGAACCTAAGACCTTCAACTAATTGGATTTTTAATATCATGTAAAGTCACTAATGTTTCTAAAAGCATATAAGCTATTGGGTTTTGAGCCCATAATGTATTTCATGCTCTAAAAATATTAAAGAAAATATTCAAGTGCAAAGTAATCTATGACATATTAAAATAAGGGATATGTAAAAAATATTGTTTAATAGCAAGGTTTTTGCAAACAAGAGTTCTCCTCCAACTCCAAGTGGCCGACTGACTGTTCATTAAGCTTGATATGAGAGAGAAGATGGCAAAACATGGGTTTTATTTCAGCCTTTATTTTGAAGGTCTCTTGGGTCTATTGGGCTGTTGGGAGGCCTCTTTTCTATTTACTTGGATATTTAACATAATCTCCTCCATTTATTAATCACATATCTAGTAAATTTTAATATTTATTATTTAATAATTTTAAGTTGAATTTTTTAAATTATGTTATTTTGATTTGTTCATTTAATTTTTATTTTGAGTGCCAATATTTTTAATGAAATTTATTTAATATTTTTAAAATAATCAAATTTACATATATATAGCATTGGTTTTTACTTATATTTACTGGCATTATTTTTTTGTAAAACAATTTTATATACATAGGGGATTGAGTGTAAAGGTGCATTGAAGCACCAACATGATCCCCTAAACTTACATTTATTTTTACAAGCAACTACAAAATTTCAAAAATCATAAACATGTTATAATCATAATTGTTTACATTATCTAATAAAATTAACTTAATTAAATTAGAATATTAATATTAAATATTTCATTTCTTTTTCTATAACGTACTAAGGCCTAGTTTGACACTACTTTTTGTAATAACACCTATAGTCAAAACATTTTCCTTGATAGCACTTCTATCATAAACGTTTTTATAGGAATTCAAAAAAGTGATTCTACAAAAGTTTTTTGTAACATATCGCATCCGTATAAAAACGCTTTTCCTTCAAAAATATTCTTTCATCAAAGTAGGGATTTTCTTAAAGAGCTGGAAATTTTCAATCACTTGTCTTTGGATTGCTCGCATGGAAAACATCCTAATTTGATCTCAAAGGTTTTTGGAAATTTAGGTAATCGTTTAAGTTATAGTTTTTGAAAAATTATTTTTGTTACTAAAAGAATGAGGTGCACGGTTCTTTTTTTTTTTTCCGAAAAACGTAAAGAACACCAAAACAATAAATTAAGATCATAAAAATAGTTTTTCATAGACCATTAAATGGATAAAACCAAAACGATTATGATTTAGAAAATAAGCTAAAAAAATAATAAAATAAAATAAAAAGGAAAAGAAAGTAAAATATTGAAAGTTGTTTCAGATGTTTCTCCTTTTAAAGCAAATTTATGGATAAACTATTTAGTGAAAAGGGTTTTTGAAATTCTAAAATTATTCTGTTATTGATAAAAAAATGTTCCTATGGAGATACTAATTACACAATAAAAATATTTTTGTTGTGATCACTCATGATTGGCAAATTTGGGATCATCCATATTTTAAATAAAACCGTGAATAAACTTTCTTTCATTAGTACTACATGATCATGATGTAAAAAAAGTACTACATGATCTGATGGTCACAGGATAAAATCAATATTTTATTTTTGGATGCAATTCTTTTAAGTTTGCAAACATTTACCCCAATAAAAAAAAAAAGAGAAATTAGCTTATAACCTCGGGGTTAAAATATCCATCAAACCATAGAATGGTTAGCCACCAAGATATAAAAGGAATAAATCGATATGCATAAAGTGCCAACAAATGCTAAATGCCAATCCCAAAATAAGAGTGGGATAGATAATCAAAAAATATAAAATGTGATAAATCCAAAAGATGAGAGTAAAGAAGTAGAGATAAAATAAAACAATTCAAAATATGAAATAAAGAAAATAAACTAATTAATGGCATGCATCTTAGGGGTGGAAAATTGAAAATAATAGTATATATATATATATATATATATAATATGAAAGCCGCAATCAATAAAAGTGTCTTCCTGCCTATGGATGTAAGTAAAATTAGCCAAACTAAATCTATGTGTTGTTATTTTTCTTGTTTATTGCAATGTTTTAAAACCCGGACCGGACCGGCCGGTCGAACCGTCAATCGAAAGGTTTTCCAGTCCGATTCACCCATTGGGCCGGAATGTCATTTGACCCGATCAAGAACCGCTGGAACCGACGGTTGGACTGGTGGACCGCTCGAACCGAACGGTTCTATATGAACCTAACGGTCCAACCCAACTCAACCCATTAAACATTTAAAGACCCAGCCCATTATACATTTAAATAAAACTTTTATTTAACAGCCCTCGTATCGCAGGCCCAATTCTAACCTATAGCCCAAGACCTCATTATATACTTATGAGAATGACAAGGGAATATAAAGACCCTCAATTCTTTTTCTCTATTCGATGTGGGACAATATTAAGGGGTTTGAAGAATAAAAGAAAAAATTCCAGCTTGTAAGATTTGAACCTAGGTCCTAAAGTTCAATAGGTAGGTTCTTAAACCACTATGCCAGCTTGAATTTTGGTGAATGTTGGCAAACAAATTTATAATATTCATTTCTAAAAATTATTACAATATAAATGTAAATATTATTTTTTCATTTTCAATAAATTTTATGTTTTCCTGAAATTTAAAATACTAAATTATGTTTTAAAAAGAAATTTTAAAATTTTACTTTCAATAAAGATTTAAATTTTCAATAAATTCTCCTTTTATAGTATTTGAAATTTCTTTTTTCAATGAAAGTTAAAATATTGATACGACTATATAAAACAAATAAATAGCATTATAAATATTAAATTATATATTTTAAATAATTTTATATTTTTAAAAATATAAATTATATATTTATGACATCGCTCGCTCAACGCGTATTCAACTGCCTATCCGACTCAGCGGAACTGCAACCGTAACTTTTCCTGCCAATCACCGGTCCGGTTTTTAAAACATTGGTTTATTGTCTTTCTTCTATTTGCCGCTTATTTTGCAACAAATATCACACTAGATATTCCCCATATAGATTTTTGTTCCTTTCTAGAACCAACACTTAAGATTTGGTAGTGAAATCAAAATGGGTGAAAAACACCACCAAAATGCATACCTCTGCCGAAATCCACTTTCTAAGATTTTTAAACTTGCTCAGCAGTTTTGGAATAATTCCTATCTTTTCATGAGGTTCAAGTTCAAATCGACTGAAATGCTCAGAAATATTGATATACAAAGCCATTAATTTGGGACACCAGAAAATAACGATCAACAACATTACATTAAGCCATTTATAATATATATTATATTTAAGCTGCCGTAGAAGAAAAAATTCACATAAAACTGTAATTACAGTTTAGGAAACTTACTTATCGGCAGCATACATTAGTGTCTGTTCATGGCAGCAGATGGAAAGGCTAAGCTCAGTAGCACATCTACGACTTCGTTTAACCACAAATTTAATGAATGAAGAGATAGGAAAAGGACATCCAACTTCCGTCAATCCATAGATGTAGTGACGGTGACCATATTCACTTATTATTATTCCTGGATATGGAGTTAATATGTAATCCCAAGCACAACAAGGTCTTATGTATTTCGGAAAATTGAGATGTTCCCAACACATAGGATCCAGGTTGGTTTTATACCAAGACTTGCATACCAAGGGGACATCCAACAACAGCGACTCCATCCCAACTCTTCCAAAGATATCAACTGAAAGGTCTTTGTTCAAATCTTCCATCTGGTTTTATATTAATGAGAAATCCTCATCGATCCTCATACTCATCAGATAGAAAAACATTATTCGGTTCGTACCCAACCTTCTTCATCTTTGAATGGAGGTCGCGGATTAAAGAATAAATAAGCTTAGATTGTGAATGAGACTTATCGCCAACAACAAACGATGAACCCTGTTAACTTCTTCAATCCACAGCCAGGCTGCTTCTTCAAACCCTTGTCCTTCATCTTCAACCTCATCCTTGAAGCTTCTTCCATTTCCTGGTTGATGCATATATGTTTGAGAGTAGCATATAAGTGCCGCATTCCTCTGGTTCCACCTCTAAAAGCTTCTTTGCAGCCAGCTTCCCAATCTTTGCATTTGCATGAACATTACATCCGGCAAGTAGAGCGCCCCAAACACGTGCTGATGGCTTGGTCTCGAGCCGTTCAATGAAATCAACGGCCTCCTTAAGCCTTCCTGCCCGTCCACATAGATCAACCAAACATGCATAGTGATCTTCTCTCACTAGTATGGACCCGTCCTTCACAAGCTCATCAAAGTACTTTAGCCCCTCTTCCACCAAGCCAGCATGGCTGCATGCAGAGATCAACCCCACATAGGTGACATCGTCAGGTTTGAACCCGGATTTTCGCATTTCATTGAACAAGCGTATAGCTTCTTTACCACATCCATGATGGGCATAAGCTGCAATTATACCATTCCACGAAACCAAATCCAAATCCAAATCCCTCTGGCTAGTCATTCCATCATCAAACATCTTCCTAGCAGTCTTCAACTCTCCACATTTTGAATACATGTTTATGAGGCTGATACCACAAATGTGCTATCTTGATAGACAGTTTTGATTTCTACTTCATCTGATGAATCTGTTGTCCCTCACCAAGACCAGCTAAGTTACTACAAGCAGCCTAAAACACTACAAAAGTTCCTTGATTAGGCTTTGGCCTCTATCTGTTGACAGCATCCTCGAAAAGATTTTTAAGGCTTCACTCGCCTTCTTGGACATAACCAGTGATCATAGAACCAAGAGATGACATTTTTTTAGGCATTGCATTAAACAACTTCCTTGGGTTTCTAGATCCCCATTCTGAATAAGACCTGTGATCATTGTATTCCATGAAGGAAGATCCCTCTCAGGCATCTTTTCAAACAAATCAAGAGCTTCATCCACCTCGAAGTTCTGGAATAACCAGTTATCATCGCATTCCATGAAACCACATTGCGCTCTGGCATTCTGTCAAAAAGCAGCCTAGCTTCATCAATCCTCCCATTTTTTGACAACCCAGCAATCATGGCAGTCCAAGAAATCACATCTCTTTCAGGCATCCGATCAAAAAAGCTTCCGCGCTCTAATTCTGCCACACCGAGCCAGCATAGACACGACCGTATTCCAAGAAACCACATTCCTCTCTGGCATTTTCTAAAGGTACATTGTGAAATCAATTCCACCATTTTGGGCGTATCCATCGATCATAGTGTTCCCCAAGAAACCATTTTGTTAGGCATCTCATGAAACAACTTCTCCGCTCCGAAATCTTATTCGACCTTATATACCCACCAACCATAGCTGTCCAGGTAACCACATTCTTCTTCGCATCCACTTATCAACAGCTTCCCGCTTCTTCAATCTATTCCACATTTGATAAAACCCGGATATCACAGATGTCCAAGTAATCACATCCGGGTCACGCATTTCATCAAACAGTCTACGCGGTTTCCATAATTCGCCCATCTTGCTGAGGCTGGTGATCAATCCAATTACAACGTGCCACATTTCCATCAAATCGTGAAATTTTTCTGGCATCGGAGATTTTGGCACTTCGAACCATCGATGGAATGGTAAAGATTAAATCGGGGTCTCCAGGCAGCTTGAGATTGATTAAGACGGGAATAGTGATGATTTGAACACAGTTCGAAGGGCATTCTGGAAAACTTGCCAACTTCTACCACTCGAAAAATGCCAATATTTCAGCCTTTGCTTGAAAATCAACAAATAAGATCTAGGATAAGACCATTACTAATTGTGGCAACGTTCAATTGCATAGGAAGGACCGAAAATGTTGCTGTTTCTTTCCAAGCCCTTTAAAACGAACACAGAAAGCTGTAGTCATCAACTCAGAAAGATTTAATGTCTTGGATTTTTTTTCTGATTCCATACTCTTTCATGCGATTCATGTGATTTCCTTGTCAATATGGGCATCGGTGGCGAGGACAATTAATAATCATCTTATATTTTAGCAAGCCTACCAGCCTCTCCTCTCGTGTCTTATTCTTCTTCCTAGTTTCTTGTTCAGGGTGATTTTAGCAAGCCTGCCATTTCTTCTCTTTCTTCCTTTTTCCATCACCGCCCTACCGTCGCCGGAAGATTTTGTCCAGTCGGGTCACCATCGGCTATTCATTGCCAGCGACCAACTTAATTCCTTCTTTCCCATCCTCCATTTCGTCCACTTTTCCCACTTTTTCTCTTTTTTCTTTTCATTTTCTCACAATCCTATCTTCTATTGCATAACTAATGATCTACATATTTAAGTCTCCAAAAAAGTGAGTAAATCTCTCTTTTACCTTTTCCACGTTTTAGTTTGTATGAAGTACTTGCTTGGGGTATAGATTTTCTGTTTGTGATTCATGGCATGATTATTGTGAGATTTGGGCATGATTATGGATATGGAAATTTGTTGTTAGGGAAATCTATTTGATTTGAGCTTAAATCTTATATATATATAAATATATATATATATATTCAGCTTCATTGTATTTGGCCTTAATTTTGAGATATTTGTGCTTAATCATATTTTTTGGTTTTTAAGAATTAAGATGAAATATCTTGATGTATTAGCTTTCTTAAAATTGTAAAATAAATTGTCTTTTTAAAAAATTGATTTCTAATTTTTATTTATTCAATATTCATTAAAGAAAGCGTTTTTTAAAATGAAAAAAATATTCAAAAACCACACGAATCAAATGTAGATAATTGATAATTTGTAAGAAATTCATTTGCTAACTATGTGCTGGACCTTTGGTTTTGCGCAATTTTTTCTCCAGTGTGTTCATAATAATTTAAGCAGCGAAATTGAGGATTTGAGGTGTTTAATTTCTTATTTTATTTCAACGTTTTGGAATGGATTTTCATATGAATCGAAACTTTTGATTATTCTACTAAAATATTTTCCTTGAGCATGTAAATCTTGAAGCTAAATTTTGTATATGATGGTTGATTCAAAAAAGATGCAGTGTTGAATGCAAGTTGTTTATGAAATCCTGCAAATTGTAACTAGAAATCGAGTTTTGTTCATGAACCTTAAAAGTGAATACAAAAATAAGTAAATCCCGATATGATCATTAGTTAAAGGCGCTCCTACTTAAAACAAGCGAGACCGGTGAATCTGTTCAAGCGATTTGGGGTATCTTCTTGATAGCAATAAACCTGAAACACCCATTTGAAAATTCCAAGACTCTCATCTCACCATTGTTTTAGAGAGCTTGAGTTGAGTTCGGGTTCTTGAGTGCTATAGTTCACAAACTTAAGTGCGCAACATCGATATTTTGAGCTTGAATTTCTATATAGCCCGAGAAACAAGGTTGTCTTTGAAGATATGGGTACATCCATTCAAAAGTTTGAAGAGTTCCTTTGTTTACAATCTTTGGTCGGAGACTAAAATGTCCCTCATAAACTTTTGTTGAGTTCATAGATTGGCTGAATTCTCGGTGAAGTTGTGTGCTTGCTTAGTTTTTCTCATGCCAGTTGGTATTAGGGAGGGTTTAGAGTTTGTCGGGTTTCTGTTGTTTTCTTTTTAGTGCATTTTGATTTTCTTTGTTTGTCTTTGTGTCTTTGTGGGTTCGAGTTGTTTCTTGTACTCTTGATCGCCCATCTTTCTTACCATGCAAAGAAAAATATATGTATAGGCTGAAAGCTTAGGGTATATCGATACCCATAATCGAGATAGCGAGAAACAAAAAAATATGCTTTAAGCGATGCAACATAGAATAGGTATATTTAGCTTCTTATGGCCCTTATTATTAAAATTAATTAATTCAAAACATAAAACTATTATTAAAAAGTGCTCATTTTAAAAAATAATAATTTAAACACTCAGATTATAAAAAAAAAGATCTTTTCTCCTCTTTTCACACTAAAATCATACGAACGAAGGCGCATGCAATTTGGAAGTTGAAAGGTTGGTGAAGTTTTAAATGAAGCATATGGAAGTTGAAAAAGGTGGCCAAATATGTCTTTAAATAATTAGATGCTTAAAGCGATGCTACCCACCTTTTTAAATCTCTACTTCTTCCACGAAATTCGGGTAAATCTATGTTTATTTCGTCTCATTATTTTGATCGATCACGGCCTCCTCTTTGTTGCATACTTCTCATGCATTTAGTTTGATTTGTACAGTAAATCTTGAAATATTTTTCCTTTCATTATCGGATGGAAGGAGGAAATGGGAAGATTTGAACAAAGACCTTTTAGTTGATATACGGAAGAGTTGGGATGGAGTCGCCATTTGTTGGATGTCCCCTTGGTATGCAAATCTTTTATAAAGTAACTGGATCCTATGTGTTGGGAACATCTCAATTTTTCTAAATACATAAGACCTTGTTGTGCTTGAGTTGTAACTCCGTATCAGAACGACAATAAGTGAATATGGTCACCGTCACTACATCTATGGATTGACGGAAGTTGGATGTCCTTTCTGTCTCTTCATTCATTAAATTTGTGGTTAAATGAAGTCGTAGATGTGCTCGAGCTTAGCCTTTCCATCTGCTGCCATGAGCAGACACTAATGTATCTTTCTTAGGAGTAAGTTTCCTAGCTGGCATTAAGTTTATGTGAATTTTTCTTCAATGCGACTTAAATAGAATATATTATAAATGGCTTAATGTAATGTTGTTAATCGTTATTTTCAGGTGTCCCCAAATTAATGGCTTTGTATATCAATATTTACGAGCATTTGATTCGATTTGAACTTGAACCTCATGAAAAGATAGGAATTATTCCAAAAGCTGCTGACGAGTTCATCTGGAGAAATTGGATTTTGGCGAGGTATGCATTTTGGTGGTGTTGTTTTTCACCCATTTGATTTCACTACCAAATCTTAAGTATTTGGTTCTAGAAGGAACAAAAATCTATATGGGGGAATATCTAGTCATGATATTTGTTGCAAAATAAACGGCAAATAGAAAGACAATAAACCAATGTTTTAAAAATCGGACCGGTGATTGAACCGGAAAAGTTACTAGTTCACGGTTCACGAATTCAGTTGCGTGGTCGAGCAGCGGTTGAGCCAGGTGACGTCATAATATATAATTTATATTTTTTTAAAATATAAAATTATTTTAAATATATATAATTTAATATTTATAATGCTATTTATTTATTTTATATAGTCGTATCAATATTTTAACTTTCATTGAAAAAAGAAATTTCAAATACTATAAAAGGAGAATTTATTGAAAATTTAAATCTTTATTGAAAGTAAAATTTTAAAATTTCTTTTTAAAAAATAATTTAGTAATTTAAATTTCGAGGAAAACTATAAAATTTATTGAAAATGAAAAAATAATATTTACATTTATATTATAATGATTTTAGAAGTGAATATTATAAATTTGTTTCTTGATATTCATCAAACTAAGGCGACATAGTGGTTTAAGGGCACCTACCTGTTGAGCGTTAGGACAGGTTCGAATCTTTGCAAATTTGGAATTTTTTCTTTATTCTTCAAACCCTTAATCTTGTCCACATCGGATAGAGATAAAAGAGATTGAGGTCTTTATATGCCCTTGCCATTCTCATAAGTACAATGAGGTCTAATCTTGTCCTCATGGATGAGATAAAAGAATTTAGGGTCTTTATATACCACCCCCGCCATTCTCATAAGTATACAATGAGGTCTTGGGCTATACGTTAGAATTGGGCCTGTGATATGAGGGCTGTTAAATAAAAGTTTTATTTAAATGTATAATGAGCTGGGTCTTTAAATGTTTAATGGGTTGATTTGGGTTGGACCATTCGGTTCACATAGAACCGTTCGGCTCACATAGAACCGTTCGGTTCGAGCGGTCCACCGGTCCAATCGCCGTTTCCAATGGTTCTTGATCGGGTCCATGGCGCCCGACCCAATCAGGTGAACGGACCGGGCCTTTCGGGTTGATGGTTACGTCGGCACGGTCGATCCGGTCGGGTTTAAAACATTGCAATAAACAAGAAAAAATAACAAGAACACATAGATTTACTGCTAATTTGACTTACGTCCATAGGCGAGAAGGCCTTTATTGATTGCGCTTTCCTTATAAATGGGTCGTCTGGGGTTTCTTCAATTGGGTCAGTACATACGGCGGTGTTGCCTCACACCCCTGTAAGTTAGTGTTAGGCCTCCCGGTTTGAGCCTTACGACCCTCACCTTTATATATATATATATATATATATATATATATATATATATATATATATATATCATATATATATATATATATATATATATATATATATATATATATATAAACCTTAGATCGTCACGAGGTTCTGTCCCATTTCCCGGGTCAGATTAAGCTACCGTCAGCCTGGAATTCTATACGTCTCGTATCACGAGAAGCATACCTGAGTAAAAATGCCTCTTGGGCTCATAAACCAATACTCATAAAAACAATTATCACAACTATATTCCAATAGTTCAAGAGTTATTAAAATTTCTCTTAATACAACATATATTAAAATCTAAAATCGTAATACATGTATTCAAAACCATGAAAGCCCACGACGGCTTTCTTCAAAATCGGTCCCAAATGAAGCCGTCCTCGGCGCTCCACATTACGAAAATATATGTGTCTGTTGTCTGTGCCTTTGGGATGAACTAATGCTCGATAGTGGAATCACCCTAAATGGGTGCTCTTCACCTAAGTGCATATGCAATGCTCCAAAATAAACACACACTCAAGTAAATACGTGATCCTACTTGCATGTCTACATGATCACCCCATGTCACGAGTCCTCACTAACTCACTCACACTTGCCTAAGCTATGTATGAGAAAATAATCATTTTCAAAACAAATCTTGTTGTTCTTGAAAAATATACTACCGAACGTGTCGGTAAAAATATGGGACTACCCTCCGAGGCGAATTGGTTGGTGAGATTTCCGAAACAGTCATGGTCCCTCATCAAATGATCTTTATCTCAGCCCAATTCTCGGAATATCATCCTGTAAATTGATTCGCAAACATGCCCGATTTTACAAAAATCCATGTGTGCTCACACCTGCGTCTGGGTTACCCGGTGCATATGAAAATGCATTATGCCATTTTTCAAAACCATTTATAAAATCGTCAGTATGCATATTTTCAGAAATCCAATTACAATTACACACATGTAATTCAACATCAACCATCACCCCGATTTAACTTCCTTGAGCAAATCTGAAAATCTCATCTCCAATGGCCTACACACACAGGTATATTCCATATAATTTGGCGGCACCATCGATAACATCAAGCATTAACCTATTAATTTCTTTGATCATGACTCCCAAATTAGCTCCATGACAATTTACAATACCATCTCCAATGGCTTCTGGCCACAATTTTATTTTATATAATTGTGTCATTATTAACACATTAAAATCATGTCTTAACCTATCTATTTCCACACATACCAAGCCATTCATTTCAGCAATTCAATGCAGAAAACACACTTGGACATTCCTTGGTCCATTTCATACAAACTAGAATTTGTTTTCGGAGTCCTAAAAGCGAACAAATTAAGGTACGTCCCACGGGCGTAGCTCCTCCATCGGTTCACTTGGGGTGGAACCGAATTCCATGGCTATTCCCGGTCTCATACATACCAACATACAATTTAATGCTTAATTTCCAACACAACCAGCCCAATCAGTTTACGAATTTGTCACGGACAGTCCAAAAATCCTAAAATTCCAATAATTCGGTTCCAAGTTTTGGGACCGATCAAACGGCCCCTCACGGCCTCAAACCAACTCAAACATTACAAAACACTTAAATAAAGTGTAAAACAAGTAGGATAAAACTCATACCTCATGGATTTTGTCAAAAACTCCCTGGCTTAGAATCCCTTTTATTGTCCTCGCGCATAGACGACTTTCCTTCTTATTCGTCGAAATCGACGGTCAGGTGCCACTGGATCTTAGAGAGAAGTGGCACTCTCTCTCTCTAAAAACTATAAAACCTAGCTCTCTGTTTCTTTTCGCCATCCCACGTTTGGTCTCTAATTTTGAAGAAGAAGAGACCACTATTGCATTTTGTCCTTTTCCTCATTTACATTTCCTTAATTTCATCCATGTCCCTTCTCATGGTTTTTGACTTTCAACCCAATGGCATCATGTGCCATGTGTCCGCGATGGGTCCCACCTTGAGCTCAATTTGGTGAATTGGAGCTTGACCGTGTCACCACATTAATGCTGCCACTCAAAAATGCTCAAGTGTCCCGGCCTTTCGTTTATCAGCGATGTAAATTGAATCTCGAATTCGATTAAATTCAATGTGGTAGCTAGATTTCACGAGACGATTCCAACGGTGAAGTCTGTTTCATCATCCGAGATCTAGAAAAATTTTGGATTTTTACTAAAATTACGATTTTGCCCTTTCGAGAGGTGGAATTTTAGGGTCTCGGGGAAAATTAGGTTTTCTGGGGTCTCATGGGTTTCAATTAGATTCGAGTATATCTGACCCAGTGTTCCTCACACCCCTATGAGATTAGTGTTAGGCCTCCGATTTGAGCCTTACAGCCCTCAGCCTATATATATAAACCTTAGATCGTACAGGGTTTCTTCAATTAGATTAGTATATCTGACGGGGTGTTGCCTCACACCCACATGGGATTAGTGTTAGGCCTTGGTTTGAACCTTGCAGCCCTCATAGATCTTGCAAAAATTCATTTTAAGTTTGATTTCCCAAAATATTTCTGGTTTAACAGTCATAATTAGGAATTCGCCACAAAATGCTAGCCATTTAACAATTTTGTAAGGCTACAAAGGAGATTGTTCATCTGGACGTCAGATATTGCATTGGCTTTTATTATTTTGATTATGAGATATTAAACTGTAGTAGCGGATAGAATGCTCCCCGAGATTCCTATCTTACGAATTTGATGAGATGGTGGATAGAATGCTCATAAGCGGTGTTGATGCGATTCTTCCCATGTGGATGCGACCTCTATGTGTCGTTTTCTTTTTGCCTAAAGATGCATGCCATTAATTATTTTATTTTCTTTTATTTTATATTTTGAATTGTTGTTTTATCTTTACTTCTTTCCTCATCTTTTGGATTTATGGCTTTTATATTTTTGGTTATCTATCCTCTTATTTTGGGATTGGCATTTAGCATTTTGTTTGGCACTTTATGCATATCGATTTATTCCTTTTATATCTTGAGTAGCTAACCATTATTCTATGGTTTTGATGGATATTTTAACTTCGAGTTATAAGCTAATTTCTCTTTCTTTTTTTTTTTATCGAGGTAAATGTTTGCAAACTTAAAAGAATTGCATCCAAAAATAAAATATTGATTTTATCCTGTGACCATCATCCAAAAATAAAATATTGATTTTATCCTGTGACCATCAGATCATGTGAGTACTTTTTTTTTTTTACATCATGATCATGTGAGTACTTAATGAAAGGATTCATTCTGATTTATTTAAAATATATGGATGATCCAAATTTGTAAATCATGAGTGACCACAACAAAAATATTTTTATTGTCTTAATTGTATCTCCATAGGAACTTTTTTTTTCTCAATAACAGAATAATTTCAGAATTTCAAAACCCTTTTCACTAAATAGTTTATCCATACTTTGCTTTAAAAGGAGAAGCATAAAACAACTGGATATTTTACTTTCTTTTCCCTTTATTATTTTTATTTTTATTTTTTGTAGCTTATTTTCCTAATCATATTCGTTTTGTTTTATCCATTTTAATTGTCTATAAAAACTATTTTATATGATCTTAATTTGTGTTTTGGTGTTCTTTTTGTTTTTCAGAAAAAGAAAAAAAAAGAACCAAATGTTTTCCTCATTCTTTTTCGTAACAAAAAATAATTTTCAAAAACTATAACCAAACAGTACCTAAAATTTCCAAAAACCTTTGAGATGAAATTAGGATGTTTTCCATGGGAGCAGTCCAAAGATAAGTGATTGAAAATTTCCAACTCTTTAGAAAATCTACTTTGATGAAGAACTTTTTGAGGAAAAAAAAATGTTTAAGGTCAAAATGTTCGTAACTCACTCAAGGAATACAATAATATAGATTTATAATTGCTCTGATGTGGATCTTTGCAAATCAATATTCCACATTTATATACTACAAGGAACAAAAGGGAGGCATGTGTTACAAATTCGATGCAATTATAAGATTATAAATATCGTATTAGCTAAAAGGTCATAAAGCATTAGAATATATCTCAAATTCTATTTAGTGTTAATTCCTTTTTATAAAAAAATATTTTATAGGATAACCAATGGCTTTGATTAAATTACATTCAAAGATTTGAATTTACACAACCTATACATAGTTCAAGACATGAAATGAGGTACTTTTTTTCTTATTGGTATTTTTTTTTTTACAACTACACGTCTAGAGATGTTTAACAGTAAAACAAGAAGATCAAATTATGAAAGAGCATACCCTCAAAGATTCTTCGATACCAAGAATTGTCATATGATTGAACATCATTAGAACTTGTAAAATCTATATTTTAGGTTTTTATTAATACAAATGTTTATGTATGTTTATTCATTAATTCAAATCTTTTTATAAATATTTTTATAATTTTAAGTTTTTATTAATACAAATATTTATATATGCTTATTCATTAATTCACTTATTTATATAAATATTTTAAATTTTTATAATCATAAAAATAGTTGGTGGGTTTTATTAATAAACTTTTATATATGTTTATATATTTTTGTAATAAAAATTTTTATTTATTATGATTCCTAGTTTTATAATTAAATATTAAATGTTATTTTTGGTAATCTTAATAATATAAAAGCGTTTTTATACGGAGCGATATGTTACAAAAAAATTTTGTAAAATCACTTTTTTGAATTCCTATAAAAACGTTTATGATAGAAACAACCCCTTCGGGAAAAAACGTTTTGGCTATAAGTGTTATTACAAAAAGTAGTGTCAAACAGCAAATGCGATTATAGAAAAAGAAATAGAAATATTTAATATTAACTAAAATTTAATTAAGTTAAGTTTATTGAAGAATGTAAAACAAATTATGATTATAATGTTTTTATGATTTTTTTAAATTTGGTAAGTTTAACTTGTATAAAAATCGATAGAAAAAAGATATGGGGTATTTGTTTCCTATTTTATCATATTTGGTGCTTCAATGCACGTTACATAATCCCTATGTATATAAAATTGTTTTACAATAAAATAATGCCGGTAAAAATATGGTAAATCTCTCCACGTGTTTTTAACGGTCAGCTCCATTCACGACATGTTGATTCTATTGTTGGTAGACCAAACGGGATATCTAGGCTTACTATTTTAAGTCAAATTCGATTTTTAAAGCGAGAAAATTCTGAAGATCGAGTAGTTGTGATTCTGGTGACAAATTAGGAAGGTAAGTTAATGATCTTGGGGATTAAATGAAAGATTGAGCTTAAATTAATGATTTTTCTATGGAAGGGAAATATTCCTAAACAGTGAATATGGAAGGAAATCAAATTGAAGGGCTTTCTATGGAAGGTAGATTGGCAGTTGGCTTGATTGAGCCAAGAAAGGAAACTTGTGATACAGATTTTCTTGGTTTAATTCCCTTGGATGATTATAAATGGAATCGTACTTGAAGAAGAGAGACGAGAAAACGATTATGCATAATCAGAGAAAGTGTTTTTATGTCGGCCTTACCTGTTTGAGGTATGTCAACTCTCTCTTAATGTTGAGTAGATTTTTTTATCTCTTGTTGAGTGAGGTATGACTCAACTCTTCCCTCTTCATGTTTTTGTTTCTACTGCAAGAATCTTTCTAAAAAATGGAAATCAGTCAATGCATTATGTTTTTTGAACACTTTGATCATTATTATTAAGTTTGAGAAATCAAATATTATTTTTGAATGGGTTACTTGACGTCTTTATACCATAAAATTAGATCGATGTATGTTGCGGGGATGTATGAATAAAACTAAATGCTGTAGTGAAACATTAAAAATCACAAAATTTGAAGCTGGTGCATCGTAACCCAGATTTTTAACTCGGGTAATTAAATACTTGGGATCGATCGGAGTTTTGCATCGTTCTTTAACACCACATATATTAAAGGCCCTAGTTAGTAACCATGTGTCCTCTATTCTTCGTTTAATATACTTTCTTTTTCTTAACTTCCTATCTACTATCCATGTTAATATAGCTACTCCCTTTGGAGAGAGAACTGTGAATGACTAGAATTTGGTAATTCATGCATTCGGGTTAGGTTGGGTTGAGGTGCTCTGAGGCCAGAGGCAGAAATTGAATCGGGCCAAATTTGGTCCGATTTTTTAGACGAAAAAAATACTTGATCATGCCTTAAATCCGAGTGGCCGGGCCCAGGTGACCTGCTTTCACGGATAATAAATTCTTGATCCAACTTTGGTCTAATTTAGGGTGGACAAGCTAGCCCTAGCTTGTCGGAGTTAAATTGACCTCTATGAATAACTATGTTGTGTGGTTTGCAACAAGTAAAAATGAAAATAAATGCCATAATTGTATGCCCCGATAAGTGTGGCCCGCTATGACTTGAAAGTGGCCATTGCTTGGATCTCATGTTTTGTGGGATATAATGGCAAGCATCTATCTCCTCCAATCCTTCATCCTCAACCTCTCACTCTTTTCATCTTTTCCTAATCTTTGGAAAAAATTGTCTCAAAGAAAAAAGAAACCGTTTTACCTCTCCAAATCGCTATTTCATAGAATGGACTCAGCAGTATGTATGCATTAGAGACCATTTGTGTAGAATCTAATAAGATTTTGCTTTTTATCGTAAGATTATGTTGGAGAACATTGTTTGAAATTTTTTTATATATATTTGCTCCATGGCTCAAGAATCTAGTGCCACCGTAAAGCATATGTTGGAGAACTTCTGTTTGATGTTTGGTGACAACACACCACCTAGTTCCACTTTCGGAAACCTTTTAGATTGAGTTCTACAAACATATGTTTTAATGATCATCATCATCATTAATATTATTATTGGCTATTATTTTTATCACATGATTAGTTACAGTAGTTGCCATTTGCCAAAGGTGGAGCTAACTTGGGCTTTGGAGCTGCATACCATCATGGATTTTTCTGGAAATACCATTATGCGTAACAACTTGGACATTTTTTAGAGATGACAAAAACACATTTTGTCACGCCATTGATGTTGTGAGCATAGCGCATATCTTGACAGACCAAAAACCTAAGAGTGACTTTGAAGATTTATCCAAATGGGAAAATGAGAACAAACAAGTTAGGCATGCCATTCTTAGCACACTTACAAATGAACTCTTTAAAGCTTTGACTAAAAAAAATACATAGTAGAAGACATTGGAACACAAAAATATGTCATAGGAAATTTTAGAAAGCTCTAAATGACTTAGGATGGAGATGTATCATCTCAAATCCATGACTACCACATGTTGGTCAATAACCTAGTCTGTTAAGGCATAAAATTACCCAGTTCTAGATCCTTAGTGATGTTCTCCATGTGCCAGATATTCGTTGGAACTTAGTCTCAGTGTCTTTACTTGGGAAAGCAGGAGTTAGGGTCATGTTTGATTCAGATAAAATAGTGTTAACAAAGAATGATGCTTTTGTTGGAAAGAGTTATTGTAACCAAGGTCTCTTTATGCTGAATGTTGCAGAAATTTTGAATAATAAAGCATCTTCATCTTACGCATGAGTACAGTGGACCCATTTGGATCATTTGTAATGTTTCTTCTTATTTTAGCTTTTGCAATATCCATTCATTTTACTTATAAAAAAATTCATATGTTAATTTTATTTGACATGGTCTATTTAACTTCGATGAAAAAATGATAATTTAATATTTTTTATAATAAATTTGGTTCATTTTTAGTTTTTTTCAAGGTGAATCATGGTTATGCTTATGCAATATGATATTACTAGTGATGTTTCTAGAGTATTTATTCTTTTTGGATTTAAAAAAAAAAAAAGCTAGTTAGATTGGGAATATTTGTTTTTTTAGTAATTTGAAAGAATGAAGTTCATCTTAAAGGGAAATGGATACTGGTTTCTCTCTCTTGGGATGCATGAAGAAAAAGGAAGAGGAAGACCGAGATGGTTCTTCGTTGATTTCAAATCTTGCAGTTTCAATTGGAGGAGAAAGGTAGGTGTTCATAACAAAAGGAGAAGAGACAGGTTTGAATCAGTTCGGAGAAGAAGGCATGAAAATCTTTCTAAAGGGAGTCGAGTTGTTTAGAAGAGAAGCTTGCACGAAAAAAAGAGGCTTTGTATGAAAGGAAAATGGAAGGAGTTACAGTCTGGAGTACAAATAAAATCCTCCCTTTTAAACAAATAAAATGTAGGCTTTGGCTCAGATGGCTCAGCTGCCTCTTACATCTGAAAGCCCTCTTTTCAGTGCAGAAACTCCCTTCTAAACAACTCTAGACTCCAGAGCTTTCATGCAGCTATTTCTAAAAACGATTGAAAACCGTCCTTCTCCCTTTGATATGAACACCTACCCTTTACTCTCCACGTAAAACTAAGGTAGAATCATGAAAAACCTGTCTTTCAAAATCTCTCTTTCTTTTCATGCATCTAGAAAGAAATAAGCTCGGAAATCATTTCATAGATGAACTTCCTTCTTCAAGTACAAAAAAAAAATGAGCTAAAATCTTTACTTTTTTGTCCAAAAGAATAAATATATTCTGAAACATCACTAATAATATCATAGACATAAGCATAACCATGATTCACCATCAAAAAATATTAAGCTAATATAAAAGAACAAGTATAATTTTCATCGAAGCATAAAACCATGTCAAACAAAATTAACATATAATTTTATAGTAAAACCAATGGATATTGTAAAAGCTAAAAGAAAAGAAAGAAGCATTACGATTGATTAAATCGAACTCCTGGCAGAGAAGATGAAAATGCTATTATTCAAGAATATTTATCAGCATTCAGCATAAGAAGACGCTGTCACAGCTCTTTCAACAAAAGCATCATTCTTTGTTAACACTGTTTTATACGAATCAAGCTTTGTGACTATCTGCTCAATGGAGCTCAGCGAAGGCTTTGAGACCAGCGATATACGGCACATCGGAAAAAACATCGCAGAACTTTTCGGAAAGTGAGCTATGATGTATGGGTCATTTGACCCGGCATGTGACTGTAGTTTGAGATGATAAATCTCCGTCGATCGGCAGGGCTTCTAAAATTTCTATGACTATATTTTAAATGTTCCAATATTAATACACTATGTATTTTTAGTCAAGCATTAAAAAGAAGTTCATTTTGCTGAGTATTAGCAGAAACGGCATGCTAACTGTTTGTTCTCATTTCCATTTGAATAAATCTTCAAGAGTCCTTCTTGGAAATTTTGATGCAATCAGATATGCTCTATGCTCACAGCATCAATAACGAACTCAAGTATTTCTTGTCATCTCTTAAAAATACAGGTATTACGGCATGTATTTATGAAAAAAAATCCCAGTGATGGTGTGTGCTCAAAAGCAGGGTGCTCCACCTGGCAAATGGCAGCATACGAGCTAATCATGCGATAAAATATACAGCAATGTGATGATGATGATAGAGGAATAAAACTTGTACGTTTGTGGGGCTGGAATAAAGAGACTGAGGAGGAATGACTTAGTGTTGTCGCAAGCATCAAGCGGACTGCCAACATATGCTGACAGCTGTGGCACTGAATGTCGCAAAAAGAATTTCAGTATCTTTGCGATAAAAAAAACGAAGATCTTATGAAGACCCGCAAATGATGTATGCCGCATCTTCATGAAAATGCTTTGATGTTTAGAAAGAGGTAAGGCACAATTTCTTTTCTTTGAGTTCTAATTTCCGAGATTAGGAAAGATGAAAGAGTCGAGAGATGAAGAAGGTGGAGAATAGATAACTACCGGCCTGCTGTGGATCAAGCAATGACCACTTATCTTTGGATGCATTAACCAGTCCGGTTTTAATTACTAAAGAAACTACTGCCTTGTTGGGGCATACAATTATGCCATTTATTTTCATTTTTACTTGTTGCCAAAACACAACATAATCATTCATAGAGGTGCCAGTTTAACTCCAGGCCATGAAGCGATCCACTAAGTAGGACCAGGCATAGCTCATTAATTATTGATTAAAATAGCAGTCAAATGCACGACTATGGTGTGATTATTTCATCTGTCCGGACCAAATTTGCCGACAGTAAACTTGGCCTAGTGTTGAACCCGACCCGACGCGAGAAAATACGTAATTACCTCTGTGCACAAGCTCTCTGCTCAAGGGAAAGTATATTAGCATGAACGATAGATAGAAGAAAGAAAGAGCATTAAAGCGAAGAGTGAAGATACGAGGTGCAACAGGAGCGCTGTATATATGTGGTGTTAGAAACGTGCAAGCGACGTCGTGCGACCGACGTACGATAACACGATTCTGAAATTTTATATTTTGTGACAACGTTAGTGGTTACATTCATACATCCACACTAGCCCATGGTAACGACACGTCAAGCAACGACTAAAATAGATTTGATTTCTGGCACAATAATGTCAAGGTGTTAAAAACATGAAAGCTCTGCGCCGACATTTCGACATTGCTGTAAACAAGAAAAAGCGCAGAAGAGGAAAAATACATAACAGAAAGATAAGCTCTACTCAGTAGAAAATGCCTGCGGTATGCGATATAAGCACTTTGCTACAATTTACACCTTGTTTGATATATAACAACTTCAGATGATCTCCGTTATAATCACTCGAAGGTGAAACCAGAAAATACGCTATCTGAAGTTTCCTCTTGCTTCAATCAGAAGCCAGCACAGATATCTGCAGCAAAGCTCAATTTGATTCATCGTATTCCTTGTTTGTATTTCCATTCCATAGAAAATCGATGAGTACTAAGCTCAGTGTCGGGATCCGTCTAGCGTCATGCGATGTAATTTGTGCCGTGGTCACGATGCGATGTAGAGCCCTGCCGCCAAACTCAGTGCCAAAATAGTAAGCCTATGCCTTGTCTACCAACAATAAGGCTCAGCATGCGTGAAATAGGCAGCTTCTTTAGCATGTTACTTATATTCTGGCATTATTTTATTAGTAACGACGATTATGTAGCGGTGCATTGAAAGCACCAAATATGATGAAATAGAGCAAATACTAATATGCGATATTACTACAAGTTTAACTTACCAAATTTAAAAATTCATAAAGCATTATAATCATAATTTGGGCTACATTCTTTCAATAAACTTAACTTAATTAGAATAGAGGTATTAGCTATTAAATATTTCATTTCTTTTCTATAATAAACCACTAAACCAAAATTTGACACTACTTTGTAATAACACTCATAACCAAAACGTTTTTCACGACAGTTTCTATATACTTATAAGGCCAAATGACTACAAAGACTGTTGTAACATATCGCTAAATCTTATATCGTGGAGTACCAAAATATTATTTAATATTTAATTATAAAACTTAGAATCATAATAAATAAAATTTTAGTAAAATATATAAACATATATAAAGTTTGCAATGTAAAACTAAATATGATATAAGAGCAAAAATATTTACATAAATAAATAATTAATGAATAAACATAAATATTTGTATTAATAAAAAACTTAAAATAATTATTTTCTATTATAAAAATATTTATAAAAAAGATTTGAATTAATGAATAAACATACATAAGCTTATTTGTAATAAAACCTAAAATGGAATTTTACAAAGAGATTCTATGTTGTATGACAATTCTTGATATCGCGCGAATCTTTGAATGCCTTTTCATAATTTGATGTCTTATTTCATTAACATCTGCAGGCACATGTGTTGTAAAAAAAATAAGAAAAAAAAGTCACCTCATTTAATAACGAACTATAGGTATGTAAGTGTCAAATCTTGAATGTGGTATCAATGCCATTGGTTATCCTATAAAATGTACATAAAAAGGAATTTAGTAAATAAGTGAATATATTCTAACAGTTATGACTTTTTATAATACGTGTTATAATGCCTCTAATTGCATCGAATTTCTAACATATCCCTTTGTTCACTGTATATTATATGAATGTGGAATATTGATTCAAGAATCCCACATCGACTTTGATATAAATCTAATATTACTATTCGCGATGTTTTGACCCACACAAATATTTTTCCTTAAAAATTCTTTGCAAATCAAAGACCTAACAAAACTTGGAAAATTTTCAATCTGTGCAGTTGCTCTATGAGCCCTCTGACCGATATATAAAATTTTGAAATTTCAAATCTTATTTTAATTATAATTTGAAATCCAGCCACTGTTATGAAAAAATTGAGAAAGCATTTAGTTCTTTTAAAGCCGAGGAAAAGCCTCAAGCACAAGTAAGATCGCAAAAATAGTTTTCATAGACTCGGCCAAAATGGACCAAAAGCAAGCAGCTATGTTAGGAAAATATGCTACAAAAAAATAAAAATAAAAAAAGTAATAAAAGGAAAGAAAAGTAAAATATGCGAAAGTTGTTTACTGTTTCTCCTTTAAAGCACAAGTATGGATAAAACTAAAAGTTCCTATGGAGATACTAATTAAGACAATAAAAATATTTTTTTGTTGTGATCACTCATGATTTACAAATTTGGGATCATCCATATTTTAAATAAACTGAACAAACTTCTTTCTTCATTACTCACATGATCATGATGTAAAAAAAAAAAAGTACTCACATGATCTGATGGTCACAGGATAAAATCAATATTTTATTTTTGGATGCAATTCTTTTAAGTTTGCAAACATTTACCTCGATAAAAAAAAAGAGAGAGAAATTAGCTTATAACTCAAGTTGTAATATCCATCAAACCATAGAATGGTTAACTGATCGAGGATATAAAAGGAATATATCGATATGCATAAAGTGCCAAACAAAATGCTAAATGCCAATCCTAAAATAAGAGTGATAGATAATCAAAAATATAAAGTGATAAATCCAAAGATGAGAGTAAAGAAGTAGAGATAAAAATAAACAATTCAAAATATAAAATAAAGAAAATAAAATAATTAATGCATGCATCTTAGGGTGGAAAAATTGAAAATAATAGTATAGAGGTCGCATCCATATGGAAAGAATCAGACCGCCGCTATGAGCATTCTATCCACCATCTCATCAAATTTTGTAAGATAGGAATCTTGGGAGCATTCTATCCGCTACGGCAAGCTTTAATATCTCATAATCAAAATAATAAAAGCCAATGCAATATCTGACGTCCAGATGAACAATCTCCTTGTAGCCTTACAAAATTGTTAAATGGCTTGCATTTTGTATGACCCCACTATGACCCAGCCAAAATATTTTGGGAAATCAACCCCAAAATGAATTTTTGCAAGATCTATGGAGGGCTGCAAGGCTCAAACCGGAGGCCTAACACTAATCTCATAGGGGTGTGAGGCAACACCCTCGTCGTATGTACTTGACCCAATTGAAGAAACCTTGTACGATCTAAGGTTTATATATATATATATATATATATATAGCGAGGGTCAGCAAGGCTCAAAACCGAGGCCTAATGACCGACCTCATGGGGTGTGGAGGCAACACCTCGCGTATGTACTTGACCCAATTGAAGAAACCCCGTACGACGAAGGCCTATATGAAAGCCGCAATCAATAAAAGTGTCTTCCTGCCATGGACGTAAGTCAAATTAGCCGTAAATCTATGTGTTATTGTTATTTTTCTTGTTTATTGCAATGTTTTAAAACTCGGACCGACCGGACCGGACTAGCCGGTCGAACCGTCGACCGAAAGGTTTTTCCGTGAAGCACCTCTAATTCCTTTATCTCTATCCGATGTGGGACAAGATTAAGGGGTTTGAAGAATAAAAAGAAAAAAATTTAGCTTGCAAGATTCAACTTAGGTCCTAAAGTTCAATAGGGTAGATTCTAAACTTCACTATGCCAACCTTTTGAGTTTTTTGGGTGAATGTTGGCAAACAAATTCTATAATATTCACTTCTAAAAATTATTACAATATAAATGTAAATATTATTTTTCATTTTCAATAAATTTATGTTTTCCTCGAAATTTAAATTACTAAATTATGTTTTAAAAGAAATTTTAAAATTTTACTTTCCACAAAGATTTAAATTTTCACAAATTCTCCTTTATAGTATTTGAAATTTCTTTTTCAATGAAAGCAAAATATTGATACGACCATATAAAATAAATAAATAGCATTATAAATATTAAATTATATATATTTAAAATAATTTTTATATTTTAAAAATATAAATTATATATTTATGATGTCACCTAACAATCGCGGTTCGACTGGCTTACCCAACTAGTGAACCGTGAACTGGTAACTTTTCCGATTCAATCACCGGTTCGGTTTTTAATACATTGGTTTATTGTCTTTCTATTTGCCGTTTATTTTGCAACAAATATCATGACTAGATATTTCCATATAGATTTTTGTTCCTTCTAGAACCAACACTTAAGATTTGTAGTGAAACTAAAATGGGTGAAAACAACACCACCAAAATGCATACCTCTGCTAAAATCCACTCTCCAGATTTTTAAACTTGCTCAGCAGTTTTGGAATAATTCTATCTTCCATGAGGTTCAAGTTCAAATCGACTGCAATGCTCAGGAAATATTGATATACAAAGCCATTAATTTGGGACACCTGAAAATAAAGATTAACAACATTACATTAAGCCATTTATAGTATATATATATAAATGGAGGGAATTAGAATTTTCTTGTCCGTTATCTTCCTTTGTTGGATTTTATGATATCATAGCCAGCATCTGGTGGAGGAAAACAATAATTACTCCCACCATCTCTGAAACTTCTCCGAAAAATAGCAAATTCATAAATTAAATGAAATTTTTTTCTCCAATGGTCACGCTTTCTTCAGATGGTGGTACTTGGGAAGCAGAAATTTGGCTAGGCTATTCAGATGCCACCATAGCCAAACCGAATATAGATGATCCCTTGACACAAATATGGGATGCACAGAACTCAATGGTGAGAGCATGTCTTTTTTTTTTTTTATGGAGGATAAAATCAGTAAGACATATCTGTATTATTCAAGTGCAAAGGAAATTTGAGACACGGTGACTAGGGCATACTCAGATTAGAAAATTATTGCTCTAGTGTTTGAGCTGAGCATGAGGTAGGGAGAGCTTGATGTTACTCAGTATTTCAACGTCATGACCAAGTTGTGGCAAGAATTAGAGCTATCCACCAACTGTGAATGGTGCAGCCTAAGAGGTGGAATGAAGTACAAAACTAAGGAAAGAGTTCAGATTTTCTCTGGTAGACCCAATGAAGAACTTGATGGCGATAAGGATAATTTTTTGAATAAAACCACTACCTACTATTGAAGAGGTATTTGTGGAGTCAAAAGAGAGGTGACTTGAAAAAGAGTGATGCTTGGAGATGGGAGGCCCCATGCCAAGCGCCAAAAATTCTGCTTCAGCAGTTTTTCGTCCAAAAATCTCATGAGGAGACCCTCGTAGCAACAAAAGTGGACAGTATTGGTGTGGTCACACTCAGAAAATATGAGGAAAAAATATGTCATATATTTTTTTAGAATAGATACAAGAGTCTCTTAATACGTAGAAAACATGTGTTGTTCTATTCGTTAGACTATTAATTGCTTCCACGCAAAACTAAGAGCATCTCCAATGGTAAAGTTCCATTTGGGGCGAAGTTATAAATGGAACCTCAAACAGATTTTGAAACCCCAAATGGAACCAATTGTCTTCTATCACTCCAATCATAGTCTCCAAATGAGTATCTATTTTAATATTTTATTATATTTTTAATATAAAATATATTATAATTTTTATTTATTAAATATGTTTATTTTAGTCCTCAAAATAATTGATGAAATTATAAAATCAATATAAAAATTTAAAATTTTGAAATCAACCGCCAAATTTTAAAATATCTAAATTTGGAAATTTTTGTAATTAAAATTTGAAATTTAAAATTTGAAATTTAAAATTTTCAAATTTTCAAATTTTCAAATTTTCAGAATTCCAAATTTTGAAAATTTTCAAATTTTCAAATTTTTAAATTTTCAAATTTTCAAATTTTCAAATTTTTAAAAACTCAAAATTTCATAACTTCAAAATCTTCTATAAATATGACAATGGCCTCTCACAATTTCATTCATCCAAACTGGATTGTCTCCATAAACTCCAAATTCTTATGGATCGTTATCCTGATGTTTTAGAAGATATCCTCCATTTTGATGAAGACTCTGATGATGAATGGGATATGCTTTTAGCTGAAACCAAAAGAGTCAAGGAGCAAAAGAAGGAATAAGCATCGTGGTTCCGCTCCAGCCAATGCGGATCATTCGTCGTGGGTCGAGTCAAGGTCACGAAAGACTCTATCACGATTATTTCTCTCCTAATTGTGTATATGATGCTTTTTTTTCGGCTGAGGTTTCGATGGGTCGCCCTCTTTCCTTCGAATTCGTGAACGGGTGAACAATATGATCCATTTCGCTCAAACAACAGATGCTATCGAAATCTTTGACCGCCTTCCTCCAAAGGTAAATGTACCGCTTCGTAATTTACTTATGAACACCAAAGCATTCTCAGATAACACGCATGGATTGGAGAAAGCACCGCAATAGAGAGTCTTGTGGAAGGTTTCCAGTGCAAGATTGCTGTGGTTTGGCGAGAGTACTTGAGGCCACCCAACAATAACGACATTGCTCGATTGCTAGCGACAGAACAACCCGGCTTTCCGCATGTTGGGCAAGACGATCGATGCATTGGTGCGGAAGAATTGTCCGACTACATGGCAAAGTATGTACACCGGCTACATGAACCTACACAATTTTAGAAGCTATGGCTTCTCAAGATCTTTGATATGGCATGCCTTCTCAGCTTCCCGATCTCTCTTAATGACATCAATGTTTTAGAACGATCCTCGTATTTGCAAATATTGACTGAAGGTCGTGGCTCCTCCTATTAATTATAGAATTAATGGTCACAATTACAATGGGATATTATCTAGCTGGATGGTATTTATCCCAACTGGTCAACGCTTAGAAACAATTCCATGTCCACAAGGATTGAAGAGAAAACATTATGCTGCAGCACAAGAGTCTATAAGAAAAGATGTAGAACGGGCATTTGGGGTGCTTCAAGCCCGTTTTGCAATTGTACGTGGACCAACACGTTTTTGGGATGAAGAAACACTTGCTTATATTATGAAAGCATGCATAATAATGCATAATATGATTATTGAGGATGAAGGAGCTACCAATGATAATGATTTTGATGGAAGTGGTGAAAATCCAATAGTTCAAGTATCTCATGTGCATACACCAGAGTTCGTAGACTTCATTCAAACTCATCATCAGATTAGGAGCAATGCAAGTCATTCTCAATTACAGTCTGATCTTATTGAACATTTATGGCACTACATGGGCACAACTGTCGATATGATGTGTAATTTGAATTTGCAAAATTCCAATAAACTAGTAATTTTATTATATGAGAAAAGTCAAGATAATAATAGTAGAAATAATAGTAGAAATCAATCACTACAAATTAAAAGTTCTCTTTCTCATGGTCTCCAACTTGAGATTCTCCCAATATTCTACAGTGGCTGGATCCATGTTAGTTGTGCCGCTTGCACATTTGCAATGCTAAACGCTTCAAGTTCGCTCTTTTCTCGATCATTAATTAACCGTTTTTCGCGGTTGAGCTAATTGTTCCCGCATGTTGCCATGCTCTCCCGTCGCCTCGCCTTTGCACGCAGTTCTATCCTCTGCATCGCCTATTGTTATCGGCTCTCGTAGAGTCACACGAGGCCGCTTATCTTTAGCTTGCTGGTGCCTTTCGCCTAGTGGCTCCATCGAGATCGGGGAGAATTCGCTTCATCCCTTAAAAAACGGATTGTGGCTGATGGAGAAGACGGCGAGGATCATACTTGTATGGCTTTTTTTTCTCTTTTTGTTGATATAGTATCACCCATTTTCGCCTCGACTAATATTTCCCAAAGAATGCTCATACCGAAATGGTTTCCCAACCAATGAGCGGCACAATTTTCGTGGCTTCAACAAGCTAAAATTTATAAATGAATTAACGACGATAAAAAAATTAACATTTAAAGTAGTAATTATATATATAAAAATATGAACCTTACCCTTCCATTTTCTGTTTGTCCACTTTGTTGTCTTCTCTCTACTTGACTGTAAAATCCAACGAATTTTGCACACTTCGTATTAATATCGCACCAGCGATTTTTCAAAGAGCTTTGAGAACGCTCTATGTGATTTCCTCCATTACTCACAAAGTAATTCAAAATTCTTTTCCAAAATGACCCTGATTGTTGTTCATTCCGCTATCGTATCTTTGCTTCAGGTTGAGCCACCCCGACACAAGGAGATTATCTTCTTGGAGTGAAATTTTGTCCTTTTGTGCTTTTCTCAAAGTAGGTGCAACAAATATTTTCATTTGGTATTTGCGCAAGATTGCCGGGATTATCGTCTCCAACTTCATCATATACGTTGTCATCGCTCATTAATAAATTAGTGAACGAAACATCGTACTGATAATCCATCTACAGGAGAAAAAAAAAACCAAAAATGAGAAGTTAATTAAAATATTTGTAGGCTAATAAAATAAATTAATTTATATCAAGTAAAACATTTTATTTTAAATTTGTATTTTAAATTATCTACAAAAATAAGGATTTATGGTTTTTTTCATTTATTAATACATTTTTATTTATAATATTATTTTTGGAAAATAATTAGTTAATTAAAATATTTGTAGGTTAATAAAATAAATTAATTTATATCAAGTAAACATTTATTTTAAATTATTCACAAAAATGATTTATGGTTTTTTTCGTTTATTAATAATATTTTATTTATAATATTATTTTTTTAAAATAATTATAAGTTAATAAAAATATTTGTAGGCTAATAAAATAAATTAATTCATATCAAATAAAAATGTTTTTTAATTTTATTTTAAAACATTTACAAAAATTATGATTTAAAGTTTTTTTTTTTCAATTCAAATACTTAAAACGTAGTTTCATTACTAAAAATCAAAATTGTGTTGGGTGGGGGTGGGTTGATCGGCTAGAGAGGGAGGAGGAACGGCGACGGCGATGGGGACCGAGGGCTGCTCGATGGGAGTGAAGAGGTTACCTGAAGTCGGAGATGACGGCGGCGACCGGTGAATTTGGACGGAAACATCCTTTTTTGCAATGAGGTCACCTGTTCTTCCCTTCTTCTTCTTCCCTCAAATCTGTATGTATGAAATATTTGGTTTGTTTGGTTATTTATAAAATATTTTTGTATCCGTTGGGAGTTCAAAAAATTTCGGTTTCTCCCCAGTTCCAACGGCTATGAACAGATTTTTTTTTTCCCTCCGAATTATGCAGACTGTCAAAACCGGCTGCAAATTTGGAACCTCAAATTTTGGGGTTCCATTTTGATGACTGAAATGGAATCCCCGTTGGAGGACTATGCCGACGGGTTGAGATTCCATTTTGACGGTTATGAGATTTGCCGACTGTTATAAATTACCGACGGGTTGGAGATGCTCTAAGAACAGGCTGTCTATTCCTAATTTCCTATTTCTTTTAAATTGTTCTTACTCCTAGACATAAGGGAATTGGGTTCTTCCTGCTCCTGCTGCATGTGTTGTCTCTATTCTGCAATTTCTCTTTAAGAGAAGGGACAAATTAATGAAAATCAAATAATTTATCTTATCTAATATCTTCCAAGTTGGCTTTGGAAACTCCATACCTTTGTCAAGAAGAGATCATTGTAGTAAGCAATGCCTTCGTCATTGACTTTGGTTCCTAAACCATCTGCAAATGTGAGAAAACCTAAGTGAGTTCATATATCATTCCAACGAATCTAAGAAAAAAATGGAAAATTTGGGAAACAACTGATAAGTATTCTATATAACTCTAGAAATCAAGTTCTATATAATACAGTGTTGATTTTGATATTAAAAGAGAAAGGGAAAGAAGATGGGAACTAGATTCAAATATGCATTTACTGAAAAATAATCATATTTTTAATGTATAATAGATGAGTTTATGCATTCAATCTATACATATAGAACTGCAAGCAACAAAGTGGAAATACAATTTAAATGGCAGATGCCAGTTTTATATTCTACTTTTTCTAAATTAAATTAATATACAAGAAAAAGGATACTACCAGGGAATATAAAAAAATGGAAAACGATAAGCACCAAAACCCCAACTTGGATATGATGTCAACGTCTTCCTGTACATAAAATCCAAATTTCATTAAAAGAAATTAGCAGATTTTCTTTTCAAACCAACGTTTCTTCTCCTGTTCTCCTTTATTATTTTCATTCTCGAATTGGATCTCAGAGATATTAGCAGAGACAGGACAGGGAAAAAATAAAAACGAAGGAACAAGAAACTACCCAATTTGCTTTGTCGCCGAAAACATATCAATTAACATCATCCAATAATCTCAGAAACAAAATTTAAGAGATAGAAATAAAAACCAAGGAATCAAAAACTGCTCTTATTTGTCTTATTGCTGAAAGAACCAAGAAATCAGTCGAAAATTGACAAGTTGATCTTTACCAGCTAGATAAAAGAATAATGGAGTTGAAGAAATGTAAGAAAAGACAAATTATTCAACATAAACTTATTTCTTATTTTCACTAAGCCTCCTTTTATTCTCATCATCCTTTCTCCCATATTTCCTGTTACTACAAAATAGCTGCAAGTAGACAGAATGAATACGATCGCCTCTAAACCTAAACATCAAACAGATTTCTAACACACACATATTGCGTCCGTCTTAGTTTCCTTTGATCCCACTCATAAAAAGCCATACCGGGTAACGATATTACTCGATCCACCTCACATCGCATTGCTACCATCACAAATCTTGCCTGACAGAAAAAAAAAGAAAAAGTAAATCAATAAAAATCAGAATCAAAAATAGAGAAACAAGAAAATAAAGCAGAAACAGGAGGGCGATGACAGTTACCTTGAGTGTTAGAAAAGGCATCCCAAATGCTAGGGCCTCTGTCTCTCCTCGGAGGCTCCTTCCACTTGGTAGGTAGGTGGCGACGAAGACTTAAGCTCCGAGGGAAGTCGCTGCGACCACACTTCCATACTAACACTCAAAATTTCGCCATTGACGGTGAAATGGCTGGCGACGGGCGCGGCGACAGATCGTGAGCGCGGCCGTCGCTGAGGGATATTTTGCTGAGGGCGTGGGACGGAGGGAGAAGGTCTTCGTCGGTTGGTTTGTCCGTTGAGAGTGGGACCTACACTTCACCATTTTTATTTATTTTTAACAAATAAATAAAACATTAATTGAAAACCAATTATGGTAAGAATAAGATTTAATTGAAAACCGTTTTGATTTTAAATACTAAAACTAAACGTTTTTATATAACCAAACAAAAATAATAATCGATTTGGAGCAAAATCGAACTGCCTCGAGTTTGTCTCAATGTATAGGCGTGAACCGAATTTGCATTGAAATCGGGCTTTAGCCCATTTCTATTTACTACTTCTATATTTATTTTAAAAAATAATATTCTAAATACAAGAATGATTAAAAGCAAAATATTATCAATAAAGTTTATTTTCGAATATAAAATACATTAAATTAAATAAAAATAAACTATAAAAAAATATTCTATTAACATCAAATTATTTCAAAACCTTCTTGAAAAAAAAAAATTGAACAAAAGCTTTAACTTCTTACAAAATTATTTAGGTTTTAAAATTTATATATTAGCAACGTAAAAATGAAAATCAAATAAAAATAACAAGTACAATACCAAATTTTTAATTAAAATTTTAAGATAAAATCATTTTAAACATTTTAAAATATCAACATCTTTAAAATTTTAAGAGCTGGAATTATGTATCATATTGAAACCAATCGGGCATTATCCAGACGAGAAAGTCTTAAAATTTTTCTGAGAATATCAGGGTGTCTTATCAGCATTTATTTTAGGTGAACTGGTCAGATTTCAACGCCTCTAACCTGGCCATCCTATCATATATGGAAAGTTCAAGTGCATGTTGCAGAAAACGAAAAATACGCAAAATAAATATTTAATGTGCCATATCCCAGCTTCTAAATCCCTTTATTTATCGAAAGATTAACTTCGATAATAATCAATTTGCATTTCCTTGAGCAACGCTTGTGAATCAATGTCGGATTTGTCAAAGAGCAATGTAGTATAGCATTTGAATACCTCATGACACTATAGATTTCACTATTTATAACCATATTCCTAAACCAGGTAATTGGTCAACAATCACTTTTAGGATTTGATTTTCTTTAAGATTTTGTTATTTTTCCTAAACCAGTACTTCACAACCATTTCTTAAGACCGAAAAACCTGTTTATCACAGACGCAATATGCTCATGCAATTGGTACTAACAACGCGGCAATCCCTTGATTAGAATCTAAGCTAACACGGGGATCATGATTATTCTGCTAAATTGAGATGAAACCTCTAAACATTAAACTAATAGATCAGTAGGTGCTCTTACAAAGGTCAGAACATCACCAATGATTTATCGGAGTGATATTTAAAGTTCATTAGTTTTAACAATATCAGTATAGCATACCCCAAGTTACTGCTCTACACTCTTAAGAATCTCCATCTCCGTGTCACTCAAAGGGTATCTTGGAAATCATAGCACATATACAACTATTTATGAGTATAACACCGATATCCATAAATAACATTTTTATGTGTTAACAACACTCGATTTGTATAAATTCAAATTTCAAATCCACAAAATAAACCATAACTGCAACCAATGTTAAAAATGAATCCCCACCCCTATAGTGTGTTTAATGTTTCATTATTGAATTATAATTATCACAAATCAAGCAACAAGTAAGAAAAATAAAGAAATAAATCAAGAGATAAAGAGTGAGAGAACAAATCGTGATTTGAACTTCAATATTTATCTCAATAATAATGAAATCTGAATATTTGAGTACAACACCGAAATCTCTTTAATACAAATAAAAATCAGTTATAAAACTATTATAAGTATGTATATATATATATATATATATATATATATATATATATATATATATATATATATGCTCTCAACCTCGTGTGAGTTTTCACTTTCGCTTTTATATGTGGCTTTTACGCTTTTTTCCATCAAACTAAACTTTTACCTTAGTACTCATTTTGTATATCCATCAAAATGGGCTTTTCGTCTTTAAGTTATGTTATTCCCAATAGCTAACATAAGGTTAGCTACCAAAACTATATCCATGAATATGATATAGTTTGTCTAGCATTTGGGAGTCAATTCCCTAACTCTCAACGTCACTGCCATGTTCGAACGAAACTTTTCAAAAGTGCTTTTAATTTTAGAAGAAATTCTTAATCAGTTGATCGAATTTTACTTTCTCTTTGATTTAAATAAGATAATTCAAATATTCAAAAGTATAAAAATATAATGTAAATTATTAGACATATATTTACTAATTCTAAGTGAGCTAAAATTTAATAAAATAAGCTTTTTTATATTTAATATTATTTAAATAATAATAAAGCATTAAGTAAAAGTAATTTATGATAATACGGATGAAATAAATTATTTTATTTCAAACATCGAATCAATATTATGTCTTTAAAACCAAATATTTATATAAATAGTATGTTTAGTTTAAGCGATATCGTTTCTTAAAAAACACATTTGTCCTATCTTCCTACTTGCTGCTCGGCTAAAAGAGAGAGAGATACTGGTTCTGCCTTCTCGCTCTTCTTACTTGCGCGCCATTCGACTCACACAAATACAAACCGCAAATTTTACCGATGTTCTATTGAGGTCCTGAGAGCTCTGGAGATAGAAAAAATTCATTCTCAATCGCCCCTTTATAGACCAAATATTTATATAAATATTATGTTTAGTTTAAGCGATATATGTTTAAAAAAAAACACATTTGCCCTATCTTCCTACTCTGTTTGTTCGGCTAAAAAAGAGAGAGATATTGGTTCGTCTTCATCTTCTCTACTTGCACCGTCATTCGACTCACAAATACAACCTGCCACTTTACCGATGTTCTATTGAGACTTGAGAGTCGGGAGATAGAGAAATTATTTCTCAATCGCCCTTTTTATAGACCTCAGGTAATGTCAATAGTTATGTCAAGTTTGTTTATTTTCCCTTTTTCTTGCTTGTTCGGGCTTAAAATTCAAATTAGACAGTTTCGTAGAGGAATCTCCGATTCATTGTAAAATTTAATTTTTGTTGTGGTTTTAAGTGTCCATCAAAGTTAGCTTAACTTTTTTTTTAAAGAGGTTAATAATAACTTATTTCTAGTTTATCTAATCAGGATTAGTATAATTATTTTGTTTCACAACCTGATAATTCCGCTCCGTCCGTCCGATCCAACTACTTTCATTGATTTTCTTAACGAGTAATTAAATCAAATGGTCCTGGTTTTACCGCATCTAACGAGGAGACAACGGGTGGAAGAAAAAAGCATTTTATTATATAGCATATATATATATATATATATATATGGAGCAGCAGTATATATATATATATATATATATATATATATATATATTGAATAATTAATATAAGCCAAGGATTTTAAATGTCGAATATGGGAACGTAAATACAAATAGTCCTCTACAATCCTCGACCTAATTTATATTTTTCTCTTTTTTCTTTTTGGAGAAATAATATCAATTGTGACTTTATTCCCTTGATTATAAAATTAAATAAAAGGTAAAAAAATTATTTGAAAAACAATTCATATATTTTAATTTTTCTAAATAATAGAGCAACATTAAAAATAAAGACTATGATAAATTTTTCTCTAAATATTTTTTTTTTCCACTTTTTAAAAAAAAATTTATATGCAATTATACCTTATTCACATCATCATATTACACGCTTTAAGGCGAATTTATTATCCTATAGTACTGATTGAGTTATTTATGTTCTTTTAATTTCCTTCTCAATTAGTTTTCTTAAAACTGTTTTTTGAAAAAAGAAACAAGAAGGTAATTATAGGGAAAGAATTTTACGAAAAAGTTGAAGTATAAGGAATAAATGTCATAAAAATTAAACGTGGATGAGCATTATTCTTAAGAATTATGAAAAAGTCTTAGAAAAGTTATGAGAACTGAAACTTTTCAAAAGTGCTTTTAATTTCAAAAGAAATCCTTATGCCCTATACGGCTATACCTACCTATAAAAAGTCTTTGATTTGATTTAAACATCTCGCACGCAGCGCCAGGACCGCTTCTTCCTTCCATTCCCCATGCCCACATGTCATGTCCACTATATTCTCTCATCCACTTTCCCTCTCCCATTACTAAGACCATTTCTTCCCTCTTTCTCCTCCCCTTCATCTTCATTCTTTTCTCTTTTTCTCTCCCTTTAATTGTAATGAAAGCAAATTTAAAACACTCAAAAAAAAAGCCAACGCTTAGCCTACTTCCCATTTTTCCTTCTTTCTTTCCGCCATTTCTTTCTTTTTCTTCCTTTTCCATCACCCACCTACCGTCGCCGAAGATATGCGCCGGGCCGGTCACCATCGGCCATCCATTGCCGACCTACTTATACCCTTCTTTCCCATCCTCCATTTCTCGCCCACTTTTCCTTAATTTTTCTCTTTCTTTCATTTTCTCACAACTCTATCTTCTTCTATCGCATAACCAATGTGATCTACATATTTAAGTTCCAAAAAGTGAGTAAATTTCTCTTTACCTTTTCCACGCTTTAGTTTGTACAAGCAATTTGTTTGGGTATAGATTTTCTCTGCTTGTGGACCTTTCATGGCATGATTATTGTGAGATTCGGGGCATGATTATGGATATGGAAATTTGTTGTTAGAATTCCATTTGATTTGAGTTTTTAAATCTTATATATATATATATATATATATATATATATATATATATATATATATATATATATATATATATATATATATATATATATATATATATATATATATATATATATATATATTCAAATCTATCAGATTTGGCCTTAATTTTGAGATATTTGTGCTTAATCATTTTTTTTTTGGTTTTTAAGAATTAAGATGAAATATCTTCGATGTATTAGCTTTCTTTAAAATTGTAAAAATAAAATAATAATAGCGGTATTAAAAACTGTAAAATATAAAATATAAAATATTTTAGCATTAAATATTAGAAAATAATATTATTTATGTTAATTTCCATATTGATCTAGAATTTTTTGATATTTATCTTGTATCTTGAAATTTATTGTTAAATTAATTTTTATGTCTTATTACAAAATAATTTTATTTTTAACTATTTATCATAAAAGAAACTAATTGCCACTATTCTAGGCTATATAATCTATAGTAAGAAATTATAAAATGAAAAAGAAAAAAGAAAAAAAAAATCCCTACCATTATATTATAAAATCTTATGGGTTAGAGGAGGTAAGGTTAAAGGCCCAAGAGAGAGAGATCCCAACCTTAATATAAAACAAACCTCACTGTCCATCCTCCACAACAAAGTAACCACCTAACCCTAGAGATTGATTGATTTATTTCGGGTTACCGCGGGTAAAATATGAAGCAAGACGGCGATGGCGGTGGAGGGTAAACTCCAAACCCGTGTTGTGGGTGGGCTACTCCCAACGCCTTGTTGCCATAGACATGAGCAAATCAAGATCAATCATCACGAGTCTCCCAAGCTCAAGTACTCCCTACCTCTATTCAATATGTCAATCGGCGGAGAAGGATTTTCCCTTGAATGAGGTGCTCAGAAGAGACTCCAAACTCTACATGGCTTGCATGTGAAAAACCAAAGCCAGGAGCATCACCGCTATTGCTTCCTAGGCAACCGAGGAAGGCGGGCCACGATAAGTTGTTTGGAGATAGAGGGCTTTCCCCTTACGTCTACGTTTTAGATCTTACCGGGTTGGACTCCACCACCGACTTGGACTTGCTTAAGCATCATACCTCCATGCTTGCAGCAAAACCAATTCCCATTGTTAAGGATATTGAAGGTAAGATTTTACGTGATACGAGTACTTTAAGTGTGTAGAGTGTCTACTCCTGCCCAACGCTTGAGGTTTGGCGACCCATCGAATAACAATGGAAGCCCCTTCCTGAGCCTCCTTTCCATGAGCAACGTCGGCTTGGGTCTCAAATATATAAGGTAATTTATCGCTCTGTTGTGGGAACCACCATTTGTGTTGGCTTTGAGCGATCGTGACTATAGCGATTATTATTATTCTTACAATGTTAATGAGGGAAATTGGAAGTTGGTTGGGAAATCAGTGGATAAGTTACCCGTCCCGTACCCATTCACGCCTTTGTGTGTTGGCAAGTTTGTGCCTGCATACAATGACATCTTCATCTACATTCAATTTGGACTGTTTATGCGCTATGATCCTTCCAACGATACAAGAATAGTCTCTACTCATATCAACATTTGGATGATGTTGATAGGGATTTACTCAACTGGGATGTGCCATCAATCAGGGGAGTAGTTGTTGATTTGGGTGAGCATGAGATGTGCATCATGCAACCTAGGATAACAGATTCAGAGCGTGATAAACTTGGTCCTTGCTGCTCCATTCTATATATTACCACTTTCAAGGTCGAAAACTACTGGCATTCCTCCTCCTCGCCCCAAGCTCGTGGTCCTGCTTACTCAAGATCAAGTGGATGCTTCTGATGTTTCCCAAACTTCTTCTCATCATGATAATGGTAATTGCGCATGTCATTACACACATTGACCCGAGCTATGATATTAATTTCTATGTTTATTTAGCCTAATAATTTTGATTTTATGTTGTATATGTTCAAGACATCCAAGCTCCCTTCTTGTCTATTACTCTTCTGAGCAAAGGTTTCTATGACCTTGATGCATGAGGGCCCGAGGCACCCCACATTTGCAAAGGCCTTCTTCCATCAATTGTATGTCTTCTTTCTCTCTTAAGTAATCGCGCTTCAACAAACCATGACTCTCATACTCGTGATTTATCTTTGGATATTTAACGTATACTTGTTCATTTTGTGATACTCACCATTTCTCTATTGCGTATGTGTGTACTTTAGTGTATTGCTAGATACTCTACCTCCCATGCATCTCTTTGTTTCATTCCTATGAATATGTATCCCTTTGTGGTACTTTAGTGTGATTGTGCATAGACATTAATGGGGTTACTTATGGCTTCCATACTTTACGTTGCGCCTTATCCACAGGATCGTTTCATTTGGGCATGACATGTTGTGTTTTCACCTTTTATGTATGCTTATGAATTAAGATAGTGGATTGATTTTATAGTTTGGTTGAAAGGTTTGCAATGCTACATCTTTTCCACTTTCGTGGATTCATATTTCATGATTTCTCTATAAAAAAACCTTTAAGCTCGTGGGAATCTATTTGGCAAGGTTTGAAATCCAAGGGAAAATAATAACTTCAACCCACAATATTGGAGAAGCCTGATTATTGTTGGGAGACAGATCATGGGTGGTTGCCAGAATATGGGTGGCCTCTGAACTAGTGGACTGGCCAGAACCAGTCGCATATAAGGGGATGAAGAGGCTGATTCAGAGATGAGGTTTCCTACCATTGAGTAGTCAAATTTCTTCTTTACACAGTTTAGTTAGGTTCGTAAAGAAGAAGTTTCTTCTTACCATTGATAGTCAACTTTCTTCTTTACAATCAGGCATTCATCCGGGCTTTCCAAAGCTTGCATAGTTACAACTGGCTACCTATGTCATCTAAGGAGCTGTAGATGCACCCTTTGATGGCCAAGGTTATTATCATGAGGCACTAGGATTTACCAAGTGGTGCATGAAGGCTCTGAAGTCGATCAATCACTTTTTTCTTGAATCACAAACTCAAATTTGTTTGATCCATCCTTCTTGGTCGGGTTTCTTTAGAGTGGAAATATGTGCTTTTTTCTTTGTTGCCTATTCCTTGTATTCTAATTAATTATATTTTGATAAAAAATTGAATTTTTCCCAAAAGCCTCCTGAGTAAGCATTGGGATAGTATCTTCACTCCTTCTATAATATTGTACAATACACATGGTACCTTGTTTGGTCTCATAAATTTCATATCGTTTCATATACTGTGAAGCATCCGGTCCTTGAATAAGTTCGTACGTTGCTTTCTCGGACTTTCTTTGTTGTGGTAAAAACATACAAGTTCAAATACCGTAGGGTTTGCATAAAGGGTTTCATTGCCAAATGTTGTCATGGGTCTATATTCCAAAATTGAAAATCTTGGTTGGAACCCTGGATTAGTCGAAGGGCTCAACTTGGCTTTCCCCCTCTATGAAAGTTCGAACCATTTGAGGAGGTCATGCTTACATATCTTTCAAGTTAGTTGATAGACCGATTGAAGGTTCTGATACTCACTTGCATGTTGTTGTGGCGCTATCAATGATATGTTGCACCTGGGTCGATCAATCTCTGTAATTTTTTGACACGTTGAATACATAAGGATTTAGGTTTTACAAATCATGGTGGTTTTCCCGCTGCTCGGCTAAAAAGAACTAGCAAATTTTGAACTCTGAACTCCGAACTACGTTCATAAAAACACTCAAGCTTTATTTTCTGCGTGTGTATGTGTGATGAACAAATTAACTTCTAGGAAATCACTCGAAAAATCATGTGATTTCTAATTTTACTTCCTAATTTAAGCCGATATATATAAGAATTATTGACTTTACATTAGGAGTCTCAACAGCCAGTATTCCCCTATTAAATAGGGGATATAAAGGTTGATCAGTTGATAAATTACTTAATAATACTAAGATTTGAGCTAAATTCTCGTAAAGGTAAAAAGAGTGAACCCCATCACTTATTTATTTGGCCCTATTTATTGAGCCTAGGTGCAAACCGTAAGAAGTCCCCTTTTGAGAGGGAGTGGGGTTTGTTCATATTCAGAGCCTAAAGCAGTAGGCCTTTTATTTATCATTATCATAAGAGGAACCCTACCTATTGAAAGACCCGAAACAATTATTATCATTGCTACCTACTGAAAGGGTTGGAAAAATTAGAGATTTCTTGCAATTTTAGAATGAAATTTATGTTTCTTATTATTGTTGAGTCTCTTTTCTTGTCCTTTTTTAACACTAATACCGCTGTGCCAATACTGCTAAGTAAATGTGAATTAAACTTTGCAACTTGTTTGTTATGTTTGTATTGTGGAACATCTTATATTTGTATTTGTATGCCAATCTAAAGAAGTTTTGCCATGCCCTTTCAATGTTAATTTTAATGCTTTTGTTATTATTACCCTTGAGGCAAGGTTGGCTCAAGTGGTAAAAGTAGGGGAGGTTCCAAGTTTGAATTGCCATATTGTATTGAATCATGGTGTGCTTTATTTATTTAAATGGTTCGAACTTTCAATAGAGGGGGAAAGCCAAGTTGAGCCCTTCGACTAATCCAGGGTTCCAACCAAGATTTTCAATTTTGGAATATGAAAGACCCATGACAACATTTTGGCAATGAAACCCTATGCAAACCCTACAAAAGATTCGAACTTGTATGTTTTTTTACCACAACAAAGAAAGTCCAGAAAGCAACGATGCGAACTTATTCAAAGGACCCAGATGCTTCACAATATATGAGAGTAATATGAAATTTTATGAACCAAACAAGGTACCATGTGTATTGTACAATATTATAGAAGGTAACTAAGATACTTATCCCAATGCTTACTCAGAGGCTTTTGGGAAAAATTCAATTTTTTTATCAAAATATAATTAATTAGGAATACAAGGAATAGGCAACAAAGCAAAAGCACATATTTCCACTCTAAAGAGTTCAACCAAAAGAAGGATGGATCAAACAACAGTTTGACAGATCTTTCAAGAAAAAGGGATCACCAGCTTCCAAACCTTCATGCGCACCACTCTCTGATAATCCTAGTGCCTCATGCTCCTTACAACCTCACGAGGATCTCTAGTTCCCCATGCTCCTAGTGTCTATGAGAACTGCTTCAAGTGGCACAATTGTCACCAAAGGACTAATAAGGAATTCGACGAGCAAAGAATCATTCTACTAAATGGGATGAATAAACAAGAAATATATTAAACCACCAAAAAGAACCTTGGGAGTACAAAAGGGTCCTCAATGGGGCACAAAGAAAACAACTAACCAACCACACACAAGACACCAAAAGCTCATTTACAGCCCATCCAAAACAAAAAATCAATCAACGACTTTGGTCTCTCCACACAATGCATATTAACCCAAGACCAGAGGTTACTAAGAAAAGTAGACTTCATCCTATTGATTGAAATATCTTCACACCTCAAACACAAACTGCTTTCTCTCCCGCTCATAGAGTCCCTTCCGAAATACGCAGTGGGCAAACTATCCATGCCCTTCTTACGCCGCTTTCCAACAAACGAACCTTGCCAAGGAAGAAGGGTCTCTTTCACAGAGAGAGGAAACACCTAGCTAACACCATAAATGGCTAAAAGCAAATCCCAAAGAATTTTAGCCTTTGAGCAATGGATCAATAAGTGGTTGACAATTTCTTCCCCTTCGTCACAAAGGAAGCACCTATTCGCCAACGATCTACCACTTTTCTTTGTGTATGAAGATCTTGTGTTTTTTGCCCTCCCCACCTATAACTGAGCACGACAAGTATTTGCCTGCTTCGTTTCTATGATTCTCCACCCTATAATATATGTTGTTTTCCTTCCATTCAAAGATCCTTCTTGTGTTGCCTCCTTCCTTATAGCACCGATCAATACACTTGAATAGTGTATTAAGCCCTTCTTCTCCAAATTTGATCCATGAGACCGCCCCCTTTCTTCTCTCTGTTGTATATCCCTTCAACGATCTGCCTTCACACTTAACTGATATTTCGAAGGACATTGAGTCTATGGAGAACCATTTCTTTTCACCTCTCATTTCGGAAACTCGCTGGAAACTCGTCTGAAAACCCATTGGAAACTAAACCAACCTTGGCCATCAAAGGGTGCATCTACAACTCCTTGGACATCATAGGCAACCAGATTGTAACTATGCAAGCTTTAGGACCAGATGAATGCCACCAATTGTAAAGAAGAAAGTTGACTATCCAGTGGTAGAATAGAACTTCTCTTTACAATTTTTAAAACATTGTAAAGAAGAAATTCGACCATCCAACGGTAGGAACCTCATCTCGAATCACCTCTTCATCCCCTTGGTATGCGACCGGTTCTGGCTACCCACTAGTTCGCAGGCCGCCCATATTCTGGCAACCACCCATGATCTGTCTCCCAACAATAATCAGGTTTCGCCAATATTGTGGGTTGGAAGTTATTTTCCTTGATTTCAAACACCGTAAACAAATTCTACAAACTTAAAGGTTTTTTATAGAGAAATCATGAAATATGAATCCACCAAAAGTGGGAAAAGATGCAGCATTGCAAACCTTTCAACCAAACTATAAAATCAACTCATCTCAATTCATAAAAGCATACATGAAAAAGCGTGAAAACACAACATGTCATGCACAAATGAGAGCAGTCCTGTGGATAAGGCGCAACATAAAGAGATATGGAAGCCATAAGTAACCCCATCAATGTCTATGCACAAACACACAAACATTAGTTCTATCAAATGAGTAAGTAATATCCCTAATTAAGTAACTTCATAACCTTCTTGGTAGTGGCTATTTTAGATTGAATACCACAAAGGGATACATATTCATAGGAATGAAACAAAGAGATGCATGTGAGCTAGAGTATCTAGCAAATGCACTAAAGTACACATACACAATAGAGTAAAAATGGTGAGTCCACAAATGAACAAGCATACGTTAAAAATATCCAAAAGATAACATCAAGTATGAGAGTCATGGTTTGTTGAAACGCTAAAGATTTAAGAGAGAAAGAGAGAAGACATACAATTGATGGAAGAAGACTGCAAATGGGGAGGTGCCTCAGTGGCCCCATGCATCAAGGTCGTTAGAAACCTTTGCTTAGAAGAGTAATAGACAAGAAGGGAGCTCGGATGTCTTGAACATCTACAACATAAAATCAAAATTATTTGGCTAAATAAACATAAAAATTAATATCATAGCTCGGGTCAATGTGTGTAATGACATGCACAATTACCATTATCATGATGAGAAGAAGTTTGGGAACACCGTAAGCATCAGCAAAGCCTGGCAGCTTGAGACCACGAAATAAATGAGGAGGAATGTAGTAGTTTCTCGACCTTGAAAGTGGTAATATATAGAATGGAGCAGCAAGGACCAAGTTTATCATGCTCTGAATCTGTTATCCCAGGTTGCATGATGCACATCTCATGCTCATCCAAATCAACAACTACTCCCCTGATTGATGGCACATCCCGGTTGAGTAAATCCCCATCAACCTCATCCAAATGTTGGATAAATCTTATGGTACTTCACTTTGCCGTTGGAAGGACTACGGAGGCATAAACACGGTCAAATTGAATGTAGATGAAGATGTCATTGTATACAGGCACAAACTTGCCAACACACAAAGGCGTGAATGGGTATGGGACGGGTAACTTATCCACTTATTTCCCAACCAACTTCCAATTTCCCTCATTAACATTGTAAGAATAATAATAATCGCTATAGTCACGATCGCTCAAAGCCAACACAAATGGTGGTTCCCACAACAGAGCGATAAATTACCTTATATATTTGAGACCTAGGCCGACGTTGCTCATGGAAAGGAGGCTCAGGAAGGGGCTTCCATTGTTCAATCGATGGGTCATAAACCTCAAACGTTGAACGGGAGAGATACCCCGCTTGCCAAGGAGTACCCGACAGCACGTAAATCTTACCTTCAATCTCCTCAACAATGGGAATTGGTTTTGCTGCAAGCATGGAGGTATGATGCTTAAGCAAGTCCAAGTTGGTGGTGGAGTCCAGCCCGGTAAGATCTAAAACGTAGACGCAAGGGGAAAGCCCTCTATCTCCAAACAACTTATCGTGGCCCGCCTTCCGCGGTTGCCTAGGAAGCAATAGCGGTGATGCTCTTGGCTTTGGTTTTTCACCGCCGACCATGTAGAGCTTGGAGTCTTTTACGAAGCAGCTCATTCCAAAGGGAAAATCCTTCTCCGCCAGATTCAACATATTGAATAGAGGTAGAGGGAGTACTTTAAACTTTAGAGAATCGTAGTGATTGATCTTCAATTTGCTCATATGTCTATGACATTAAGACATCAGAGTGGCTACCCACAACACGGGTCAGTTTCACTCACATCTCCTTTCTTTCTTCATGCTTTCAAAGAACACAAATAAACTGAATCAATCTCTAAGGTTAGCTTAATGCCTGTTGTGGAGGATGGACCCGTGAGGGTTTGTTTATATTGCAATCTCTCTCTCTTGGGCCTTTAACCTTAGGGATTTTTTTTTCTTTTTTCTTTTTCATTTTATAATTTCTTCCCTATATTTATCGACACCGCCTGTAGAATAATTAAATTAGTTTCTTTATGATAAATAATTAAAATAAAATTATTTTTGTAATAAGACAAAAATTATTTTTATTTAAATTAATTTAACAATAAATTTCAAGATACAAGATAAATATCAAAAAAATTTCTAGATCAATATGGAAATTAACATAAATATTATTTTTCTAATATTTAATGCTAAAATATTTTCTATTTTCTATTTTTACAGTTTTTAATACAGCTATTATTATTATTATTAAAATTATTAATTATTGATCTACAATATATTCTAATACTTTAATTATTCTAATATTTTAATTATGTATATCCATAGTTAAAAATTATTTTTAATTTTACGATATATTTCAAGATAAAGACCAAAATTTTTTAGATCAATATCAAGGTTTTAAATTCGCTGTAGCTATTTCGATGGATATCGAAACGGAATATTTCGCGTTTCGGATCGTTTCGGTGTACCGTTTCGGGGAGAAAGTCAGTGTCAAAGGGCTTCGCTCTCTTCAGAATTGTAACAGTGTCAAAAGGTGTTACCACTTACCAGGGCTCCAGGACTCAAAAATGGAAACTGGTAGTTAGAAATCTTCCTTTCAAGGTTGGTCATGCCAAACATTAGCACCAATTCACCTTATTTCCTGTAAGAGGAGATCTTCCATTCTTCTAAACTACTTTACTTCTATCTATGCAGGCTAAAGTGAACGAAATAAAAGAGATGTTTTCATCAGCTGGCTATGTATGGGATGTATTTATTCCACAAAATTCTGAGACAGGGTATATATTCCCATTATCCAGAATTACATTTTACGTGAATGAAAAATTTCGTATTTCCTTTTCTTTATACCAGTTTTGTCTTTTGTAGGTTATCTAGAGGCTTTGCATTTGTTAAGTTCACGAGCAAGCAAGATGCTGAAAATGTATGATTTGTAATCTACTATTTATGTTAAAACTACGTGACGTTCTGGGGTTTTGTGGCGTGATGTATTCTTACATTTTCTTTTCCCTTTTTAATAAACTTTCAGGCCATCCAGAAGTTCAATGGGGAAAAATGGTAAAAGACCCATAGCTGTTGACTGAGCTGTTCGAAAGAAAATTTATATCGCTGGTGCTAATCCCAGTTGTTGCTTCAGAAGATGGTAATTGTGGGATCCTTTACTGCACTCTAATTCTAATCTCTTGTAAGAACACATTGTGTAATTTTGTTACTTTTCTTCCTTTGCTTGTATTTTTTGATGCGATTGTGTGTTACTGACTTCTCAAGAAAGGAAGAAGATAAGGGTATTCTTCTTGTTTAGATTCTCCATGTTTCCAACCCTTGTATTGGTTAATTCCATTGTTCTTTACATATTGACAAACATGTGATTATCAGATTGAGTCTTTTTACATGTGTTTTACTGGATGAAGAAAGCGCGAAGAAAGTACTGGGCTTAATTTGATATAAACTGATTTTTGGAGAGTGAACTCTCACTGATGAAATCTTTCTTTACCTTGGACTATTGTTTTGGGTAAGATTCAGATATGGCTTAAAGCACGTTCTAAAAGATGTAGAAACTCTTCAAATATTATGATGATGCTTATGAGACATAGCTGCTAGATTAACTTATTTCTATCATTATGGACATTTACCTCTTAGGGCTTCTTTCTTTTCTTTCTCTTCCTTTTAGACTAAAATTTTACCTGTTGCTTCCCTCATTGTATCTTTAAAAGGCAAAATGTTAGGTGATACAAAGCAATCTGATTGAGCTGTGTGGGCGCTGTTGTGTGGAGGAAGAGCATAGAATTGTCTGGTCTAAAATTGGAGAAGGAACGTTTTTGGTCAAGCTCTTGTTCATGGTTTTGATGGAGAGTCAAAATAGGGTTCTCTTTTTTTTCCTTGGAGAAAGTTTTGGTTCTAAGGTTTTCAGAAGGTATCATTCTTTGAATAGAGTTCAGATTCGAATTCCATAAAGGATATTAGCTCCTGTTGCAGCTGCTAATGCTGTTTTCTTGATCTACCCAATTGGTCAAGGAAGCTTTTTTGATGGTATGCCTCTGGTAATATATCTAAGAAATTATTCCATTGAACATATTCCCTCGAATCCAAAGTAATAGCAATATGGACTAAATCTCCGGTTCAGGCTAATGGAACTTAATTCGTAGAGTTTAGGTTCCATTTATTTATTTGGTGGAATTCCATATCTTAATCCATACCTGTGTGTGTCTCACCGTGCAATTCACCGGACTCGATAGTACCGATTTGGGGAATGTAGTGCCAGAGTCATCGAATGGGTGGTCTCCACATCATACTTATCAGGGACACTTGTAAGGAAAGGAATAGGGAAAATATCAAGGGGGCAGAGATCTCTGTTTATAATCTTGAATTTGCATAACAATCTGGTTATGTGCAAACCCCTCTCTCTATCTGTTGTTGTTTCCTGCGCTTAAATTCACAAAGTTAAAAAAAAAGTCAAATCTAGTTTTGTAAGTGCTTTTGCTGGTTTTCTAGTTACTTCTTCTGAACATGAACATGTACTAATTCACAATGAGATTTGATGATTGCTGGCAGATTGTAGTTATTTTCTTCAGGCTGTAGTTTGCTTTCATTTGCATTGATAAATAGCTTGTTGGGAAATGACGGCTTGTGGTTTATCCTGGATACTTATCTTATAGTCAATATCCTTATCTGCTAGACATTGAAAGACCTGTTTCCTGGTTTCAACAAAATTTCTAAAATATGAAATAACTTCTAGAATCAAGTTTGTCTAATCTTGCTTGTCTCTCCCCTCCTTTTGGTAGTTCTGTGTGATGTTGTCTTTTTTAATCATTCCAATCCTTAGCACATTTTACCATCAATAATATTGTGAGCTCTAAATTGTGACACACAGTTATGTGTTTGTTTTACTATGTCTTTTGGCTCTGCCCTTTGCTTTGAAATCCTTTGTTTCTGTTGAATTGTTTCTTCATGTAGGCTTAGGTTTGTTAATTTTACAGGACAACAGAATGGGAGAGATGGGGAATATGATACGGATAGTGATGATTTGGAGGATGACACCACAGATATTGGTAATGAAGTACCACACTGTCAAGGGGTTGATGATGCTCCAGATGACCCCAATGGAACAGAGAAAGAAGTAATGCTTACTGAGTTAGATTTTAATGAAGAATCAGACATTGCAAGGAAGGTTTTAGAGAACTTGATCACATCCTCTGCTAAAGAAACACTTCCTTCTTCCAGCAGTGGAACCACAGACCTAAATTTTGATGAAACCATTGATGTACTGAAAAAACCATCTGATGTATCTGAAAAAGCATTAGATGTAACTGAACCTGAAGACTTAAGCCAACACAGATTATTAAATCTTAGACCAACAGAGGCAGAAGATGATTTACAAAGAACAATTTTCATAAGCAACCTGCCTTTTGATATTGACAAGGTAGAAGTTAAGCAACTATTTTCCAGATTTGGTGAAGTGCAACTTTGTCCCGGAAGCCCACCAAGTAACCAAGTATGAGTATATTTTATTTGATGTCCTTTCTATACTTCTTGTCCTTGTTGTAATTCCATGTAATTTTATTGTGCTCATTGGAAAGCGCTAAAAGGAATGTAGTGGTTTCTGTTCAATACAGATGTACTGACAAAGTATCAAGAACAAACCCCACATCTTCTTTGGGAATTTTCTTGAAGGGCAGGCAATTTACAGTTTTGAAGTCTTTGGACAAGAAATCAGCTCATGATAAGGAATTGAAGAAGAGCAAACCTGAGGAACGTGATAACCGCACCCTACCTAAGGTTGGATCAAGCAATACTTCATTCCCTGTGGTTTGAAAGTTCATTGTTATCATGATGTGTAATTATGTATAGCTAGTTATTAAACTCTAATATTATTTACCATTCTTTTCTTTACTTCATTGTAGGAAGGTCTCATTGTTGAAGGACTCACTGCTGAAGGTTTCAACTAGTGATATGACAAAGCTCGTATGTAAGTTTATCCAAGAAACACTCTTAAGGTAGAAATGTAGATGAGAAGCAATTTTTTCCCGATATTTTGCATGCATAGTGTTTCACTCTTGTAAAGTCTTTTTTCTGAAACAACTTATTTCCCATTCTTCAAGTTGTTGAATTTTGAGATAGCCTAAAGGATGAATAAGACAATGATGCACAATTGCATCAAACTCCGCAACTCCCTAGTGCGTAATCCACCCCCATCAAGCATTTCATTTTGCATTTCTTTAGAATGAGTTAGGTTCATTTTCTTTGGTTTCAAGATCAATCTCAAACAAACTTTAGGTTCCTTGAGTTCGAACAAGATTTCTCTTAGGGTTCGAACCCTTGTCGCTGGGACTTTCCTTGATAGGACTAGGAGGTTGTTTCTACGAAGTGGCTGGTACAGGGGCATCTTTCTCAGATGTGCCATAGGGCACAAGTGTTGTTGGTTGTGATGAACTCAATAGTTCCATGTCAATAGGATAGGGTCCATGGCCGATCCTTCTTAATCAAAGGTTCTACCTTTTAACTAGGGAACTTCCTTCTTTTCAAGCCTTCTTCTATCGAACCCACCGTGATCTAGTCATTACCATCTTTAATGACTAAAAAGATCAAAGATTTGAGAGAAAATTAACCTTTGGAGGATTCTTGAGAGAATATGCGAAAAAGTTGTGAGCTTTTTTGTCTTATGTTGTCTCTTTATACAGAGGTCCCACTTCCTCCTTGGAGAAACACCTAAAACATGTCCCTAACGGCTCCTATTAACTAGGGGCACAGGGAGTTCTATTAGGTTCTGCACAATTCCGCCATCTTTGACTATAGTAACTCTCCGCATACCCCATCCCACGTAATCTGGCCGAATAGGTGGACGCCACCTGTTCACAAAATTTTCCTTTTCATTTTTGTTTTTGTTTTAAATGGTGCATCATCTCAGGGGTGGTTTGTGATAACCACTAGAAAAGTGCATTTTGAACTACCTAATTTTCAATAAATAAAAAATTTTCTTTGTGGAAACTCATTAATTTTAACGGGGCTTTGTGCGTTGTTAGCCCCAAACCCCATTACTAATGGTTTTAATGAGTACATGTATGCATAATTGCCTTTTTAGGCACTTTTACTGCATTTTGGAATCATGAGGTCAAGCAACAAGTTCTCGAGCCTTGCGGCAGCTTTTGAACTTCACAGATGATTCAACGGAGTTAGAACCATGTTGGTCGATCGCACGAGAAGCGAATGAGTTTTTGCGGTTCTGGACAAATTTGCAATGCCTCAGCGCGATTTCGCATTGCCTCCCGAAGTAATGCTAAAGTTCTCATTCATACCCTTTTTCTACCCATTTCGCACTACTTCCAGGGGAGCATTGAGAAATTTTGCAGTGCCTCCTAAGAGCAATGCAAAATTGCCGAGTCACCAAAACAGAAAGTTTCACTTCTGATCTTTGAGATATGACTTGTATTAGGAAACTAATTGTTCTTAGACTCCAAGAAACCTTTAGAGATGTACTATAAATAAGGGTAGAGGGATCAAATTACAAAAAAAACACAAATTCAGGGAATTTTGCCCTAGTTTCTTTCTTTTTAGTTAATAAAAGCTTTCAATCCGATTTTCTTCTTGTCCATTTATCAATGGTTCTTAGATCTTAAATAATCAGAAGTAAAATGCATATGTATGTGACCTGCTATAGATTTGATGTAAATACGTCTTTAATAGCCATACATATAACAAGGTTTGTAGTGAAGTTTAACCCACTCGTTGCAAGGCATGAAAAAAATAAAACTGAGACTGCTCTAACATAGATATGGTCCATGATTAACATCTTCTTCCTTTTCTTCCCATGTTTTGCTTCTCTTTCCTTTCCTTCCCATGTTTTGCTTTTGTGTGTGTATACGTCTCTTAATTCCTTTATGGGAGATAGAGGAAGAGTCAGAGATCAAACTGTAGATGTTACCATGGATTATTACTGTGGCTACAACCCGCAGTGTGCCAGTGTTAAGTAACTCTGTGTCATTCTTCTTTTTCATCTCTCTTGATTTTGTGGTTTGACTGATTCATATTCTTATTGAAACAATCATGCCGTCTCTCTAAAAGTTTTCTGCTTCTCATCATTCTGTTGACCTGCTCTTTTTCCCTTGTGCCTTGCAAATTTTCACTGCCTAATCTCTGTGCAGGCTATAAGACAAAAGAGACAAAATTAGAATCTCCAAATTCATGTTTCGCTGACTAGGCTTATCATATACAATTTGCCTAAGTCAATGACTGAAAAGAAGAAAGCTTTGTATAGATGCAGTTACCTCACATGCTACTAAGCCAAACCCATCATTAAACAGGCTTGTTATCCTTTGTCAATGCTTGAGTCAGTTTACCTTCTCTATGCCAATTCGACATGCAATAAGAGACTTGTAAATTTGGTTTTCTATTTTTTATTTCTAAGCCACTTTGATGATGCTTTTGTAGATAAAGTTTATGAAGGATGTGAAAAAAGGAAAAGTAGCCACGAGGAACTATTCACGGGAGTTGCATTTGCTTGAGTTCACAGAGCATCAACATGCACTTGTAGCCCTGAGTTCTTAATAACTATCCTGGTAAAGTTTAGTGCCATGTTTGATTCGAGGAATATCGAGAAAAAGAAACAATTTTCTTAAAATTTTTTTTTTTTTTGTTTTGAGATGCATTTTTTTAAGGAAAATATTTTGTAACATTTATGTGATTGGGGTGCAGTACTTTCATTCTATTACGATGGAATGTGATCTTATGCTATTTTGTAGAAACTTTTGGTCCTGAATATCGTCCAATTGTGGAGTTTGCCCTTGGTAATATCCAAACATTGAAGCAAAGGAGGGCTAAGGTAGAGGCTCAGCAGCATATTAACCAGAGATCCAGAGGAGTTGCAGCCAAATGATGACTCCAACCTACCAGAAGCCAGCCCAAAGAAGATGAAATCAAGAAAACGTAATTCTAGAGATGATAATGGTGGACCATTGAAGACTTCCGAACCCAATGTAGGGGGGGCTTGCTTGCATCAGGTATCCCTATAACAACCCTGCAATTTTGTTGCCTCACTTTCAATAGTGATCCAAATAAAAAATATATGATAGTTCAATTATAATTTTTATGGGATTTCTTATTAACATTTCATGTCATGTCCAATTTTTTTAAATAAAATTAATTATTTTTAAAATAAATATATTTATAACTAAATAAATAATAAAAATTTATGATTTTTTAAGAATAAAAAAGTAGAGATATATTATTTATTCCATCCTCTAAAGTAGAGATATAAAAAAATTTTAAATTTTTTTAAAACTCTATACAAAAAAATTCGAGTTTCTCGTGAATTTTTCGAGTCGAGTTACAAGTTGCTTGACTCGTTAACATTTCGAGTCGAGCTCACTTTGACCGAGCCGAGTCTAAGTAGTTCGTAAATTGTCTCTGCAGTTATTAGCACCCCTACCCCACCCCCATTTTGCTTTCTATCCTACTCCTAGGGATATACGGCAATTCCACGGTTCCACCCATATCCCCCGACCCCCATTTTGCTTTTTCTATATGGCCTCGCAACTGATATATTCTATAACCTTTTACTTCAATTTTAGAGAGGTACAGTGATGCAAAATTAATACAAAAAAAGTATGTTTGATTGTACAGAGAAAATGATGATCATAATGCTTTTCTCTTAACTTAATGGAAACCATTAGAAGTTATGCATTTCTCTTATTTTCATAATTAAAAGTATGGCCCACTTTATGTCCAACCTCCTAAGGAACAAATATATGATGACAGGAAAATTGGAGTTTTCACCAAACCCTTTTGATTTTCACTTATCATTCTGTGGTTCAAATTTCTATTATTTTCTAAATCTCTATTACTAATGGATTAAGAAAAAAGAAAACAAAGGGAGAAGCAAATGTAATGTATTTATCATATTTTAGTATTTCACTTGAATTGTGTGTGTGATTCGTGTGAATGCATGGAAATCTTTGTGTTATCAGATTTTGACTAAATTAACTTTTGTATTTATAATAATGTATTATCATAAGCCTTCACCATCTAAAGAAATAGGGTTTGTGGTTTAGGATTTTAAGTTTAGGTTTAAGGTTTGGGGGTTTAGGTTTGTTTGGGGTTTGGGGTTAGGCTTATGCTTAGGGGTTGGGGTTTAGACATGGTAGATAGGTTAGAGATCATGATAGACAGGTTAGACAACCTCAAAGGGACATCCCAAAAAGAGTCACGGTTAGTGCTTCTGAATTTGATGGTAGAATGAATCCTAATGCTTTCTCTGATTGGTTAGTTGCTATTGAGGAATATTTTGATTGGTATGAAATGATTGATAGTAAACGAGTTCGGTTTTCTAAAATAAAATTAACCAATTCAGTTAAGATGTACTGGCAGATTGTGTGGCAAGACATGTTTTGTCTTGGTGAACCACCCTTCACCCAATGGGTTGTTATGAAAGCAAAGTTGCAAGAAAAGTACATTCTTCCATCATATAAGAGTTAATTGTTCTCCACCATGATTAATCTAAAACAAATGACTCTTAATGTAGCTGAATATTCTGTTAAATTTGAGGAAGCTAGACTTAGGTGTAGTAAGTTCCATGTTGAGGATCAATTTTCTATCTGCACTCGTTTTGTTAATGGTCTGAGGTTCGATGTTCAAAAGATGGTTAAATCGCATGCTCCACACATTTTAGATGATGCATATCAAAAAGCCTTAGAAGTCGAGAAATTCAATAGATCCTCTTCTTTTGCACACACAGGTCATTAGTCTCAATCCATGTCATCAAACGGTAATACTAGGCCCAATAACATTAGGAAAACTTCCTCACAGTGTGTGCCTCGAACATCTTGGTCACACAGAGTTGCCACCGAAACCAAAGTGGAAAAACTAGTGAATATATAGGGGTCGAGAGAGGAGGCCCCAGTACAAAATCCAAAAGGCGTGTTGGGGGCCTGGCCAGAGGAGCCCAGTAGAATGGTCCCCACCCATTACCACCCTATCCGGACGTATATCGCCAACTTATAAAGGCCCATGTAGGAACGAACCCCTCCCCACCCATCTCCATTTTGCTTTCGCGTAGTACTCCACAACCTTGCTGAACGTGTATACAAAAATATACATAGTTTTATTTTTCTATTCTTTTTAATGTAAATAAAAGAGAAAGAAAGAATGTGGGAGTTCAATCACCGATTTCCAAACAATCTCCACTAACTTTACTTCTTCATTTTATTTGAAGCAATTGTAACTCCTATCAAATTAATAAGAGGCTAAATTGCTTTTTAAACATCTCCAATCCTCTCAACAACCCCTTATTTTCAAGTTACCCACCACCTTCTCTTCAATGGTGTATATGGATACGAAATACAAGTAAAAAAACAAAGAACAAAAATTGACATATTTCAGAACCCGCTAAGGCAGGGTTTTATATATATTTTAGGTCAATCAAAGTTAACGAGTATATAGCATATACTAAATATATAATTTGAAGAACATAGCATATAGTTTACCGAATCAATACTACAACATACGCGGCAATCCATAATAATGTACTAAAATACTACAATAATAAAGGTAAGATAGCTGTCATTGTTGTAACTACTTCTATCCTGAGTTGTCGTCGACGGTCATTCCGGTTTTATAAACGCCCTTATATTGTCCGGTCAAAGAAGATTTAAAATGGACCTCTTTTATGTAATAATTATGGTAGTAGGTTTAGTATATTATGGTAGTAGTTTTGCAAATTATGTATTATGTGTTTCAAATTATATATTTACATGTTATTTCTACATTAACTATTATTCAAAATAGATAAAACCTACTTAGTAAACTCATTTATAGTCCAAAACAGAAGAGTTCACAATGATGATGGATGTAGCCATTATGGTAGTAGATTTAATATATTATGGTAGTAGTTTTAGTATGTTATGATAGTAGTTTTGGGAATGTTCAATAGGTTGTAAAATACACAAGTTATGATAGTAGTTATAGCATATTACGATAGTAGATTTGTCTTTTATAGCATAATTATACTATCATTGTCCCATAGGGTGGTACCAGAGTACAACTCATGAAAATAAATATGAAAAATAAAAATAAATAAAAACATGTCTATGCCAACCACCATATTATGTATAATATTCAAATATTTTTAATATTTTTTCTGAAAAAGAGAGAACTTACTGATTCAGGTGCTAATTAGGAGAGGATGTGCTAGAACTCGAACGCTCATTTGAGCCCTCATGGGTCTTTTTGTTTATCTCTAACAGGCCTCCACAACTATAACCTCCACTTTTGGCCCACTGAGCCCTCTCCTACCATTTTTCCTCTTTGAAAGAAAGGCCCATAGGGTGGACTCTGGTCCAGGCTCCCCACCGGACTCTCCAACTGCTGATTAGCCAACCAATGAGAACAGTATGGCCTGACCCTTCAAATCCTCCCCATTTCCTTTGGTTGGCCTTGGAAGGGTCAAGACCATGGTTTTTATTAGCTGAGTTTGTCCTGTCCATTTCTGGGAAACGAGTCTCCTCAGTCTTTTGTCTTTTCGCCTTATCACCCCCATCCCCTGCACGTACTACCGACAGCCGACTCTTCCACCTTGTTCATCTGTCCTCTGTCACTGCAGGCCTTTGTGGAGTACCTCACGCGTCTCCCAACGCATGGAATTTTAGGAGAAATCTGGCGAATTGACGACAATACATGAAATAATGACATATGGCACATGAAATATGAATGAATACATAATATTATTATTAGCAGCCCACAAAAGGTGGCAACTTTTGTGGGGCTGCTTTTCTCTGGCTTTCTCTGGAAGTATGGAATAATAAGTAGACAATGACTGGTTTCAAAAAAAATAAAATAGACATGGACGTTAAAGCTTTGACTAGAAAGCTGCAACATGGTGGTTGTGGAGTTTTAAGGATTTGATGGTGACTAGTAATTAATGAAAGTGGTAAATTCCTTCTACTTCGAATTGTTATTATTAATCCACATATATACCAACAAGATCAATCATATATGGAACAACTGATAAAAGGATATAAAGGAAATGATGAATGTGTGTTTCTTTCTATATTTATCCTTTCAAAATGGGAATTATTCATAATTCTAAGTCCTAACTACACTTATTCTCTGAAAATAATTTCATATTTGGCTCTAGAACTAGGAAACATTATAATTTTTTAATACTCCTCGCTTTAAAATAATTAATTTTTCTTTTCTTTCTCACTCCGCTTTAAAAAAAATACAAAATTATCAAATCAAAGTTATTAATATAAGAAAATAAGTATAGAAATACTTATTAAAAGCATAACTCCAAACTATTGATTGAATTACTATATTTTGGATGACATGGAATCCATGTAGATCTCATTTTATGGTAAACATTTGTTCGGAGGTTTAGAATTGCTTCTTTTGAAAAGACGAGTCAATGCAAATACAAAACTCGCTCACAAAAAAGCTAATTCAATATAAATACGAACTCGTCTACCTAAAAGAAGAGTTCAATGCAAATTCAAACTGCTTGTTAATATGAAAAGTTCAATGCGACTTAAGACGTCAAGCGAACATAGAACTCAGATAGTTGGAAAGACAAGTTTTCGGCTCCAAATTAAGAACTCGTTTATTAAAAAGACAAGTCCAGCTAAATTAAGAACTTGATTCGCTGAAAAGACGAAGTTCAATGAAAATTTAGGACTCGGGCTTCAAAGACGGTGTCACCTCGAAAAATTCTGAAAAATTTTGAACTTATCTTTTAAAAGGAAAACCCGAGAGGAAGGGTGTTTAGTTTGGTTTAGAGGATAATGGGCCCAACTCCCATGGGCCGACCACTGACCATTTTTTGAGGGTCACAGCAGGAAATAGAGGCCCAAATAGAAATAGGGTATATCACTAGCGCACAGTTCGCATACCATTAGGTTTGATGTGGCCTACCATTTGACCCATTTGTGCCCGCTTTATTTTCAGCTTTTTTAATGATTACTTATTATTAAAATCTAATTATTCAAAATATTAGTTTTTGGTTATGAAAATATAAATAGTTGTTTATGGAAAAAAATAATAGTTATTAAATAACTATTTTAATAAAATAAAATAATATTAGTGTGAAAAATAATTTAAAATAAAATATGTATAAATATAACTTTAGTAATAATTTCATTTATATAATCTTTATAAATATAAGAATAAATTATAACTATAAGTATTTCAAATAAACTTTATTTACAAAGTATAAAATTTGTAAATTGTTATTTAATATTTTAATATCATGCTGCATAAATAGTTATTATAAATAAAATAATAAGTTGCTTACAAATGTGTGTTGTTTAATAATAGTTAGCTAAGGTTTTTCTATAAACAACTATTTTATTTCCTATATGCCGTATCATCATATTAATTTTAATTTTAATATTTTATAAACGGCTACCCGTGTCAAATAGTTATTTCCTATATGTACGCCTTATTTAAAAATAATATCTAAAATATGATGTTAAAAAATATTTCTAATTCTACGATAGTTTTGCCGATTAAGGAAAAAGATAGTTGAAATTGTGTCTCTGAAGAAATACTTCCTCCATCGCTTTTGTTGCCCGTGACCGACAATATGAGACCTAAGAAATGAAGTTTAGTTATAAAAAGTTTGTTCTCATATGAGAACGAGTTTTACACTATTAGATGGTGATTTATCTCTGAGATATGTGGAAAGCGATCTACATACTAGATTGATCATTATGGAAAGTGATCTACTCTCATTTATTGCTTTTTTCACCTTCGAAAATTTTGTGTCCTATAATGCCAACAATGTGAACTAAAAGATTATTATGTTTTTCAAATGCCTCAATGATAAAACCTTGTGGGATAATAATTGTATGTATTTAAAGTGTTTTTAGTATAAATGTTATTCAATACCCTAGTATTAAAAAAGTCATTTTTAGGATTTTAAAAATGTTCCATAAATCAGGCTAAGACTTGAATCAAATGGTGAAATAGGTATATTGTGAAATCCAACTGCGGTAGCACCCGGATAATTCCACTTCTCGAAAAAAAGTGGTAAATGGTCATTTCGGTAAAAACTAAATTTTTCTAGATCTTGGATTTATTTAAACTAGATTTCACCGTTGGAATCATCTCACAAATCTAAATACCACGCCGAATTCCGAGACTGGTCACTTGCATGTTTTTCTATGCACTCTGCTCTCAGCCGAAAAACGACCTGTGATGTGAAAAAAGTTACCTATAACATGTATTCATGTAACATATGTTGCATGAGTAGAGAGATGATGGAAATGGACGGCTGAGATAGTGCCAAGTGTCAAAAATCCAAGAGAAGGGACACATAGGGAATTTTGGAAATTGTTAATAAGGAAAAAGATAAAAACTTGCATAGTGTTGTCTTCCCTATTATTGAAAGAGACCAAAACGTGCTGTCAGAATGGAGATGCGCATGGTTTTTTTATTTTAGAGAGATGTGGAGGCTTCTCTCTAGGATTCCGACCGATCAGACTGTTGGTTTTCGACGGAGAAAGAAGGAAAGTTGCTCTTCGTGGTAAGGGCTACGCGTGGACACCGATTTGGTGGAGTTCCGACAACTCCAAGAGGTAGGGATCTTTTCTTACTTGTATTAATCTTTGTCTAAGAGCCATGTAAATGGTTAGGAATGTTTTGAGGCTTGTTTTAGCTGTAAACTCGGTCTCAAAAGCTTTGAACCGAGTGGAGAAAATTTCTATTTGTGTGGTCGTGAACAGTAACCCGAGGGTTTCATTGTTCACTTGAATAGTGACGTGAATATTTTTGTGTGAATTTTTATGATATTGAGTGATTCAAAATAAATTGTTTGTGTTTGTTAATTAGCCCATGAGCTAATTTTGGTGTAATTGATGTGAATTTGCATAACATGTTTTATGTGATTAATTATGTTAATATATATGCATGTGAATATATTAGCATGAATGTGTTGGAATTGGCATCATGCATTCCATATGCACTGGGGTAGCCTAGAATATTAGGTGTGAGTGCATGACATGAAAGAAAAGAAAAATGAACATGGTTGCGAAAGGAATTTCAATGGATGATTTTTCGGAGAATTGTGTTAGGAGATGGTCCAACAATTACACGTTGGAGGAGCCCATGAATTGTTTAGGAAGGTTCTCCAACACATTCGCCTCGGAGGATAGTCCAATACTTTTACCGAAATTCGATAGTGAGTTTTCGAGAATTAAAGCTTTGTTTTGAAAACTCGAATATTTTTACTGCATTCTATTTTTAGGTATATGTGAGGGAGCTCTGAGGACTCCGAGACATGGGGTCAGCCATGTAGACATTCGAGTAGGTTCATGAAATTGCTTGAATGTGATTGTTTATCATGCATGTGCACTTAGGTGGGGAGTAACCCATGTAGGAAATTATCTCTACTGGGCTTTGCTCACCCTGTCGAGGGATCACCATTTCAGGTACAGGGAGTGTGCATAAGGACGACACTCACTAGAGGTCGTGTGTTAGAAGAAAACCGACTTGTGGCTTTGATATTTTTGTATAACATGTATTAGAATTGTAAATTTTAATATATGTTGAATTAAGAGTAATGTAAAAATTCTTGAACCATGTAGTATATTTTGTTAGAGGTGTTTGTGTGAGTATTAATGCAGGGGCCCAAGTGGTCATTTTTACTCATTTTAATTGCATATGAACCCGATGAGGTCATGTTGCTGATTGTCAGGGACTGTGTTTGTACCTGGGTGTAGCCCCGTACGCCTTGGCATCGAGCTTAGGTATACGGCTACCTAGGAGCTCTGGGTTTGGGTATCCATAGCTTAGTCCCGATACCATCATAGCTTGGTATCGTGAAGCTTAAGGTAAACGATTACCTCGGGAACTCCAGCCGGGTGTAGAACTTATGTATATGAAAACCTAGGATCGGGAGAAACTCGGGCTAGCCATGGTCATCGAGGTATAAGAACATCACAAACTTTGGTATAGCTCGATGTTAGCTAGGTATGTGATTACCTAGACAATCACAGACAGAATAGAACACTACATGCACCCAGGTTTTGTGTGATTGTGCGATTGTCAGGATTGATGCGTGAATGGTGAACATAACATGAGTCAGTTGTGTGTATGAATCAGATTGCAATTGTATGCTTGGTAAATATATAGAAAATGTTGTTCACTAGGGTTAGTGTGAGAAAAAAGTGTTTGAGAAATTTTAGGCAAAAAGTCCGGTAATTAAATGAAAAAAAAATTTCAGGAGCCGAGGAATTTTTTTTTCTAAGGGTATTACAAAGGTGTAAAATCGAAAATGGATAAAATAAATTTTTATAAATTTATTTGGTATACTGAAATTGAATATATATATATATATATATATATATATATATATATATATATATTTATATTGGGTAGTTTTTCCAGTAGCAGGAATGAAAAAAAAATTGAAGTGAAAAAAAAAAAAATAAATAAATAAATAAAATTTCATGTCATTATGATTTAATAAATGAAATCATGTCTCAGATTACCTATAAATGCATGGACATTGTGTATGAAATGTTTTCTCAGATATGAATAGTGTCTCTGTGGCCAGGTTTATTCCCTTGTAGATATCGCATTGAATTTAACTAGCCATTCGGCTACGGTAGATGGCTACCGAGGGCGAAACGTGAGGGCGCCCACGGTGTACCGGCCGCACCACCGCATTTGATCGCCAGACCTTTATTGAGGCCGTAGGGATCGGCAGTCACGCTATATCTACGTGCATGTACAATAGTGAGCCAGATGGTCAACGACTCTCCAGCCTTAAGCACATCATCTTCCATTAAGCAGAGAGGGAGGAGTGGATGACATACGAGGCATCCAAGATATGGGTGCTGGTACTAAGAGGAAGGAAGATTCATCTTCTTCCAACCCGAGAAAGAAGCAGAAGACTTCTGTTTTGCAAGGATATCCTGGACAGGACCAAGGCCAGGATGGGACATTTAGTCAAGCAGGGCAGATGATGTGTTATTTCTGCCGACAACCCGACACACTTTCGACTCCGGATTGCCCACTTCCGAGGTAGTGGATCCCAGTTATGGGAGACCTCATCCCAAACATTGCTGAGGACGAGCTAGGTTGCCACATGGGCGCATGGTGTGCTACCACTACCACACTCGGGACACGAGGGAGTGGGATCAGCCTCAGAGACGTGGATCCCCGTGGTTTCGGGGACAAGACAACCCAAAGCCACGCAGAGGGACAGAGAGGACACGCTTTGTTTCCTCCACACCCTAGTATGGGCCGAGGGACCAAGACGATCCTAGGAGGCCGCACAAGCACCTAAGACTTCGCATAATGCAAGGTCACATACAGTCAGATTCAGCGTAGCTCCGGGTCGACCATAGATTTGCAACCGAGTTCGAAATGTCAACGCAGGATCTTGTTACTATCACGCTACCGCATATGAGGCGAGATTGTCCTAGGAGGCGTAGATCTCATGGTACGCAGGCTACATGCAGACAAATTTATTATGCAGGGTAATGCTTATACCCGTAATTAATTTTTGCATCATGATTTATCATCATGAAAATCGCGCATCATAGATTTGGGCTTATAGGTCGAGGCCTTTAGAGAGATGATGGAACTTCTTCCCTAAGATGCGGTGAGAGTTGGTCGATGTGTCGAGATCGCGGAGTCGTGGATCTCAAGATTCGCCATGGTGGACCTAGCTGCGTAGGAATGATGTGTGTTTACGCCATTCTCGATATGGGATAAGTCGACAAACTCTATCGTCAAGCCAAGAATTGGGAACTTAGCCGGGTTGTCATACCCGACACAGTCTTGGAGTTGGGTGAGGTTACATATGCACGTGGTTGGATGCGTGTGTGCGTGGAATTTCGGGATGAAATTCTTTTTAAGGAGGGGAGAATGTAAGACCCAAGAAAATTCCAATTTTCGGAAAAAGGGTAAAATTGTCATTTCGGTAAAAATCCGAAATTTTTCTAAATCTCGGATGACAAAACGGATTTCACCGTTGGAATCGTCTTGCGAAATCTAGCTACCACGTCGACCTCGAGACAATTGAATTTACATCGCTGAGGCATCGGGTTTCGGGTGCCGAAAAACGACATGTAATGTGACAAGAGTCACCTATAACATGTACTCATTTAACATATGTTGCATGAGTAGAGAGATGATGGAAATGGACAGCCGAGATAGTGCCAAGTGTCAAAAATCCAAGAGAAGGGACACATAGGGAATTTTGGAAATTGTTAATGAGGAAAAAGACAAACTTGCATAGTGTTGTCTTCCCCATTATTGAAAGAGACCAAAACGTGCAGTGTTGTAATGGAGATGCAGTGGCTGTTTTTTTTATTTTTTAGAGAGAGAGGAAGTGGCTTCTAGGATTCCGTCGACAGGGACCGCTGGTTTTCGATGGAGCAAGAAGGAAAGTTGTTCTACGCGACGAGGGCTACGCGTGGACACCGATTTGGTGGAGTTCCGACAACTCCAAGAGGTAGGGATCTTTCCTACTTGTGTTAATCTTTGTCTAAGAGCCATGTAAATGGTTAGGAATGTTCTGAGGCTTATTTCAACAAACCTGGCCTCAAAAGCTTTGAACCAAGCGGAGAAAATTCTATTTGTGTGGCAAAGAACAAGAACCCGAGGGCTCTTCTAATCGTCATATGAATAGTGATGTGAATATTTTGTGTGAATTTTTATGATGTCGAGTGATTCAAAATGAATTGCGCCAGGTTTGCTAATTAGCCCATGTGAGCTAATTTTCGGGTGTAATTGATCGAGAATTTCCGCATAACATGTTTTATGTGATTTAATTATATTAATATATATGCATGTGAATATATTAGCATGAATGTATTGGAATTGGCATCATGAATTCCATATGCACTGGAGCAGCTTAGAATATTAGGTGTGAGTGCATGACATGAAAGAAAAGAAAAACGAACATGGTTGCGAAAGGAATTTCAATGGATGATTTTCCGGAGAATTGTGTTGGGAGATGGTCCAACAATTACATGTCGGAGGAGCCCATGGATTGTTTAGGAAGGTTCTCCAACACATTCGCCTCGGAGGGTAGTCCAATACTTTTATCGAAATTCGGTAGTGAGTTTTTGAGAACAAAAAGCTTTTGTTTTGAAAACTGGATATTTTACTCGCATTCTAGCTTTTAGGCATATGAGTGAAAGTCGGTTTGGTGACTCGAGACATGAAGTCTGTCAGTGTAGACATTCGAGTAGGTTCATGAAATTGCTTGAATGTGATTGTTTGCCATGCATGTGCACTTAGGTGGGGAGTAACCCATGTAGGAAATTATCTCTTACCTGCCACCCCTCGTCGATGGATCACCATTGTAATGTGGAGTGTGTGACGTGACTCCGCACTCACTGTAGGTCGCGGTTAGAAGAAAGCTTCGATCAGGCTTTGATATTTTTTGCAAGTAACATGTATTAGAATTGTAAATTTTAATATATGGAATTAAGAGTAATGTAAAAACTCTCGAACCATGTAGTATATTTCGTTGGGATATGTTTGTCGTGAATATTAATGCAAAATTCAAGGGCCATTTTTACCATTTTAATTTATATATGAACCCGATGTGGTCATAAGTTGATTGTCGGGATAGGTTTGTACCCCTGCAGAGCCTCCGCACAAAGGAGACTCGCCTCGATTTTCATGAGTGAAAAGCCAGTTACCCGACATCCATGATTATTCTCGTTATGTTGATCTGGATCACAACCCGACCCCGCTTTGGGGCGTCACACAATCCAAATACAACAATGTAATGTAAGTGAATATATTGTCATAAGAAAGTTGTAGTATTATATTGTCATGGATACTCGAACCTGATTATTTCTGGTGCACTCATTGACATTTAATAAAGGTACTTAATTTTACGAAGTAGGGAATTTGGAATTCTAATATGAATTCAAGGAAATTTCCTTATGTATAACTTTTTGAAATATAAGGATTGACACGATTCTAGTCGTGGAGAGTGTTTGAGGACATGAACCTGAATCTCAATTTCATCTTAGATAGCTCTGTTTGAAAAGTCAAGGTCAACGGGTTTTTACATCATGACAAAGTTGGAATATACCCACCATAAAGCTTATGATTGAACTTCAACAAAGCTTCCACTTTGAAAGCAATGTCCCGCTGGGATTCCGTTTGATTTCAAGTTCAACTCCATGTGGCTCCTCCCATCCTACCATAAGCTATAAACTATAAAACATCACAGCTCCTAGGGACCTCTTTCAATAAAGAATGACGACTTAAAGGTCCATATTGTTTTTTTTTACGTAAATTGGGTTAAAAGGGAGCAATCCCAAAATATTTATAAAAATTACATTTTGCAAAAGTAATCTTAAAATGTCATCATCATTTTCGACAAAGTGTCATTCAAAGTGTAAAAGACAAATTTCTCACATGATAACTACATCCTCTCATGGACATTTTGTCCCATCCTTCATATTATAACTATATCACTATAAGCATTTTTATCTGAAACGATATGTTTTGTACCTCTTTTTGAATTTTTTAAAAAAAAACAGGTTATTCTTCCAAATAAGTTATGACAACCATTCAATATTTTGAATTTCCGCTCAAAAGCAGTATTGAAAAAAGTAGTCATTTGTTGGCTTGATAACACAAAATACGCACGATCCCCTCCGAAGAGTCAAATTGGTTTCTCTTTTATTTATATTAAAAAAAACTATGTATATTTTTGTTTACACATTCAACCCAAGGTTGTGGAGAGTAGGACAGCGAGACTCGGCAAGTAGGTAAAAGGGGAATATTAGTTGCTTGAATTGTCGTATCGCCCAGTGAGAGTAGGAGTAGTAGGGGAATATCGTCTAAGCAGGCGTAGAAAGCAAAATGGGATGTGGGCGGTTGAAGACCATCTCTACCTTGGCACCGGTTGGCAACAGACGTCCAAATTCGGGCGCAGTAGGCCCAGACAGACAAGTATAATGCATCGAGGTTACGAGTGTAGTGGCTAATATGGTCAGCCCTATAAGGAGAAATGTGTCACCACCGAACTTACGCTTTAAATAATATTTTGATCTAAACCCAGAGGAATTCGACTAATGTTGGGAAAAAACTAATCCTAAAATTATTTGCTAAACGATTATGAAAACCTAGGGTTGACTTCACCGCTACTTCAATGGATTTTTAACTCTAGATAAATTATTCATTAAATATATTAAATAATTCACACCGACTGTTAATCGTGCCTACTAGGATATTCTCTCGAGATATATCGTCTATCTCGCTGGGTAGTGTATTGCATCTATGCGCCAACCCTTTGTGACCTCAAACGCTTTAAATGTTTAAACCTTAGATGCCACCCCAAGATATCTATATTCATCGGACACCAAGTTGTTGCTCTGGCCCTATATCCCTAGGGGTCCTCATCTCTCGATCTTAGACTCCCAGCAAAAACACGCCAATGTTGGCCAAACACTACCATATAAATAAAATATAGAGATAGAGGAAGTCGAGATAAAATCTGTAAGACCAGGGGAAAACCTAAAAATTTGAATTTTTGCTAGGAAGGGAAAAATGGTAATTTTTCCATAATTCTTTATAGATCTCAGATGACGAAACGTACTTAACCATTGGAATTGTCTCGCTAAATCTACTATCCGTATCGAATTGGTCAATTTCCTCGGTATTAACCCGATTTTCACAAATTTCGAGTAAGAACTCGGGTCGAGCGGACCCCGAAAAGAGATTTTTAGAAAAATCCTGAAAATTTTCAAATATTTAAAGAATTTCCATTTAAGATAGATGGAATAGAAAAAAAGTACCTCATTTCATGTCTTGAACTATGTATAGGTTGTGTAAATTCAAATCTTTGAATGTAATTTAATCAATGCCATTGGTTATCCTATAAAATATTTTTTATAAAAGGAATTAACATTAAATAGAATTTGAGATATATTCTCTATCAGCTTTTATGACTTTTAGCCACTTCTATATTTATAATCTTATAATTGCATCGAATTTGTAAATACATGCTCCCTTTGTTCCTTGTATTATATGAATGTGGAATATTGATTCAAGATCCACACGTAGCAATTATAAATCTATAATATTATATTCCTTGGAGCGAGTTGGGATGAACATTTTGACCTTAAATAATTTTTTTTCCTTCAAAAAAGTTCTTTCATCAAAGTAGGGATTTTCTTAAAGAGCTGGAAATTTTCAATCACTTGTCTTTGGATTGCTCCCATGGAAAACATCCTAATTCGATCTCAAAGGTTTTTGGAAATTTTAGGTACTGTTTGGTTATAGTTTTTGAAAATTATTTTTTGTTATGAAAAAGAATTGAGGAAAACATTTGGTTCTTTTTTTTTTTCTGAAAAACAGAAAGAACACCAAAAACAATAAATTAAGATCATAAAAATAGTTTTTCATAGACCATTAAAATGGATAAAAACAAAAACGAATATGATTAGGAAAATAAGCTACAAAAAAATAAAAAATAAAAAATAATAAAGGGAAAAGAAAGTAAAATATCTGAAAGTTGTTTCAGATGTTTCTCCTTTTAAAGCAAATTATGGATAAACTATTTAGTGAAAAGGGTTTTTGAAATTCTAAAATTATTCTGTTATTGAGAAAAAAAGTTCCTATGGAGATACTAATTAAGACAATAAAAATATTTTTGTTGTGATCACTCATAATTTACAAATTTGCGATCATCCATATTTTAAATAAACTGTAACAAACTTTCTTTCATTAAGTATTCACATGATCATGATGTAAAAAAAAAATGATCACATGATCTGATCGTCACAGGATAAAACTACTACTTTATTTTTTGGATGCAATTCTTTTAAGTTTGCAAACATTTACCTCGATAAAAAAAAAGAGAGAGAAATTAGCTTATAACTCGAAGTTAAAATATCCATCAAAACCATAGAATAATGGTTAACTACTGAGGATATAAAAGGAATATATCGATATGCATAAAGTGCCAAACAAAATGCTAAATGCCAATCCCAAAATAAGAGTGATAGATAATCAAAAATATAAAAAGTGATAAATCCAAAAGATGAGAGTAAAGAAGTAGAGATAAAAATAAACAATTCAAAATATAAAATAAAAGAAAATAAAATAATTAATGGCATGCATCTTAGGGTGGAAAAATTGAAAATAATAGTATAGAGGTCAGGCATCCATATGGGAAAGAATCGTAATCGCCGCTATGAGCATTCTATCCACCATCTCATCAAATTTTGTAAGATAGGAATCTTGGGAGCATTCTATCCGCTACGGCAAGCTTTAATATCTCATAATCAAAATAATAAAAGCCAATGCAATATCTCGACGTCCGGGGATGAACACCCTCAGAGCCTACAAAATTGTTAAATGGTTTACTTTGTGGCGACCCTAATTATGACCTACTCAAAATATTTTGGGAAATCAACCCCAAAATGAATTTTGCAAGATCTATGGAGGGTCGCAAGGCTCAAACCGGAGGCCTAACACTAATCTCATAAGGAGGCAACACCTCGCCGTATGTGTACTGACCCAATTGAAGAAACCTTGTACCATCTTAAGGTTTATATATATATATATATATATATATATATAGGGTGAGGGTCGCAAGGCTCAAACCGAGGCCTAACATCACCCATAGTGTGAGGCAACACCCTCGTCGTATGTACTTGACCCAATTGAAGAAACCCTGTACGATCTAAGGTTTATATGAAAGCTGCAATCAATAAAAGTGTCTTCCTGCCTATGGACGTAAGTCAAATTAGCAGTAAATCTATGTGTTCTTGTTATTTTCTGCTTATTGCAATACAAAACCCGACCGACCAGATCGACTAGCTTGGCCGAACCGTCGACCGAAAGGTTTTCCGGGAAGACTCTCAATTCTTTATCTCTATCCGATGTGGGACAAGATTAAGGGGGTTTGAAGAATAAAAGAAAAAATTCTAGCTTGCAAGATTCGAACTTAGGTCCTAAAGTTCAATAGGTAGATTCTTAAACCACTATGCCAGCTTGAGTTTTGGTGAATGTTGGCAAACAAATTTATAATATTCAATTTCTAAAAATTACAATATAAATGTAAATATTATTTTTCATTTTCAATAAATTTTATGTTTTCGAAATTTAAATTACTAAATTATGTTTTTAAAAGAAATTTTAAAATTTTACTTTCAATAAAGATTTAAATTTTCAATAAATTCTCCTTTATAGTATTTGAAATTTCTTTTTTCACGAGAAAGTTAAAATATTGATACGACTATATAAAAAATAAATAAATAGCATTATAAATATTAAATTATATATATTTAAATAATTTTATATTTTAAAAATATAAATTATATATTTATGATGTCACCGGCTCAACCGCTGCTCGACCGGGGTTTGGCCCAACTAGGCGAACCGTGAACTCGGTAACTTTTTCCGATTCAATCACCGGCTCGGTTTTTAAAATATTGGTTTATTGTCTTCTATTTGCCGCTTATTTTGCAACAAATATCATGACTAGATATTTCCATATAGATTTTTGTTCCCTCTAGAACCAAATACTTAAGATTTGCAGTGAAATCAAAATGGGTGAAACAACACCACCAAAATGCATACCTCAAAAATCCAATTTCTCTTCCAGATTTTAACTGCTCAGCAGTCAATAATTCCTATCTTTCCATGAGGTTCAAGTTCAAATTTACCGCAATGCTCAGAAATATTGATATACAAAGCCATTAATTTGGGACACCTGAAAATAAAGATTAACAACATTACATTAAGCCATTTATAGTATATATATATAAATGGAGGGAATTAGAATTTTCTTGTCCGTTATCTTCCTTTGTTGGATTTTATGATATCATAGCCAGCATCTGGTGGAGGAAAACAATAATTACTCCCACCATCTCTTCTGAAAACTTCTCCCGAAAAATAGCAGTCCATAAATTAAATGAAATTTTTTTCTCCAATGGTCACGCTTTCTTCAGATGGTGGTACTTGGGAAGCAGAAATTTGGCTAAAGTATTCAGATGCCACTATAGCTAAACTGAATATAGATGATCCTTTGACACAAATATGGGATGCACAGAACTCAATGGTGAGAGCATTGCCTTTTTTTTTTTATGGTGATAAAATCAGTAAGACATATCTGTATTATTCAAGTGCAAAGGAAAATTTGAGACACGGTGACTAGGCATACTCAGATTAGAAAATATTCTAGTGTTTGAGCTGAGCATGAGGTAGGGAGCTTGATGTTACTCAGTATTTCAACGTCATGACCAAGTTGTGGCAAGAATTAGGACCTATCCAGCTAACTGTGAATGGTGCAGCCTAAGAGGTGGGAATGAAGTACAAAAACTAAGGAAAGAGTCTATGATTTTCTGGCAGGACCCAATGAACTTGATGAAGTATAAGGATGAATTTTTGGAATAAAAACCACTACCTACTATTGAAGAGGTATTTGTGGAGTCAAAAGAGAGGTGACTTGAAAAAGAGTGATGCTTGGAGATGGGAGGCCCCATGCCAAGCGCCAAAAATTCTGCTTCTCTGGCAGTTTTCGGTCCAAAACTTCATGAGGAGACCCCTGTAGCAACAAAAGTGGACAGTATTGGTGTGGTCACACTCAGAAAATATGAGGCAAAAAATATGTCATATATTTTTTTAGAATAGATACAAGAGTCTCTTTAATACAGAGAGAAAAAACATGTAAGTTGTTCTATTCGTTGACTATTAATTAAGCCTCCACTGCAAACTAAGAGCATCTCCAATGAAATCTTACTTGGGGTCCTGTTATAAAATGGAACCTCAAACAGTATTTTGAAACCCCAAATGGAACCAATTGTCTTCTATCACTCCAATCATAGTCTCCAAATGAGTATCTATTTTAATATTTTATTATATTTTTAATATAAAATATATTATAATTTTTATTTATTAAATATGTTTATTTTAGTCCTCAAAATGTAATTGATGAAATTATAAAATCAAATATAAAAATTTAAAATTTTGAAATCAACCGCCAAATTTTAAAATATCTAAATTTGAAATTTAAATTTCAAAATTTGAAATTTAAAATTTGAAATTTAAAAATTTTCAAATTTTCAAATTTTCAAATTTTCGTAATTCCAAATTTTGAAAATTTTCAAATTTTTCACCAAATTTTCAAATTTCTTTCAAATTTTCAATTTTAAACTCAAAATTTCAATCAAAATCTTCTATAAATATGACAATGGCCTCTCACAATTTCATTCATCCAAACCGGATTGTCTGTTAAACTCCGCAAATTCTATGGATCGTTATCCCGATGTTTTAAGATAACTCCATTTTGATGAAGACTCGATGATGAACGGGATATGCTTTTAGTCAAAACCAAAAGAGCCGGCGAGCAAAAAGAAGGAATAAGCATCGTGGTTCCGCTCGGCCACAGGATCATTCGCCGTGGTCGAGTTGAAGGTCACGAAAGACTCTATCACGATTATTTCGCTCCGAATTGTGTATATGATGCTTTTTTTCGAAGGAGGTTTCGGATGGGTCGTCCTCTTTTCCTTCGAATTGTGAACGGGGTGGAACAATATGATCCATATTTCGTTCAAACAACATGCTATCTGGAATCTTGACTGCCTTCCTCCAAAGGTAACGTACCGCTGTAATTCTTACTTATGGAACACCACAGATTCTCAGAGATGAATACGCGCGATCGGGAGAAAGCACCCCGCAATGTAGAGTCTTAGAAGGCTCGCGTGCGCTTATTGGCCGTGTTCGCGATGAGGATTGAGCCAAATTAACAATAACGACATTGCTCGATTGCTAGCGATTGGTGAACAAATCTGGCTTTCCCCGCATGTCGGGCAAGACGACCGTATGCATCGAAGGGAAGAACCGTCCGATCACATGGCAAAGTACGTGACACCGGTCATTGCCATGAACCTACACAATTTTAGAAGCTATGGCTTCTCAAGATCTTGATATGGCATGCCTTCTTCGGGCTTCCTGGATTCTTAATGACATCAATGTTTTAACGATCCTCGTATTTGCAACATTGCATCAAGGTCGTGTTCTCCCATTAATTATAGAATTAATGGTCACGACTATACAACGGGATATTATTCTACTGGCGGTATTTATCCCAATCGGGTCAACGCTTGTGAAAACACGGCGTCCACAAGGATTGAAGAAACATTATGCCGCAAAGACAAGAGTCTATAAGAAAAGATGTAGAACGGGCATTCGGGGTGCTTCAAGCCCGTTGCAATCAGACGTGACCAACACGTTGGGATGAAGAAACACTTCATGAGATATGAAAGCATGCATAATAATGCATAATATGATTATCGAGGATTTAAAGGAGCTACCAATGATAATGATTTTTGATGAAGTGGTGAAACCAATAGTTCAAGTATTCATGTGCATACACCGCAGTTCGTAGACTCATTCAAACTCATCATCGATTAGGAGCAATGCAAGTCATCTAATTACAAATTGATCTTATTGAACATTTATGGTAACGAGCATAGGCAATACAACCGTCGATATGATGTGTAATTTGAATTTGCAAAATTCAATAAACTAGTAATTTTATTATATGAGTAGAAAGTCAAGACACACAGAGAAATAATAGTAGAAATCAATCACTACAAATTAAAAGTTCTCTTTCTCATGGTCTCCAACTTGAGATTCTCCCAATATTCTACAGTGGCTGGATCCATGTTAGTTGTGTCAGTTTGCATTATTTGCAATGCTAAACGCTTTTCCTCAAGTCTGCTCCTTTTCCCTCGATCATTAATTAACCTGCTTCGCTTGTTGAGCTTAATTTGCTCGTATGTTGAGCTAATGTTTCTCTCCGTCAGTCGCCAGATAGCGAAGTTCTATCCTCTCATACATCGTCGTTGTTATCGAGCCTTCGTAGTCATTAATGAGGCCGTTTTTATCTTTAGCTTGTTTCGAAGCCTTTCGCCAGCGGCTCCATCGAGATCAGGAGAATTCATCCCTTAAAAAACCTGATTAGGGGTTGATGGAGAAGACGGCAGACTCCTATACTGTGATATTTTTTTCTTTTTGTTGGATATAGTATCGCCCATTTTCGCCTCGACTCTAATATTTCAAGAATGCTCATACCGAAATGGTTTCCCAACCAATGAAGTGTACACCGTGTTTCAACAAGCTAAAATTTATGTTCGAATTAACGACGATAAAAAATTAACATTTAAAAGTAGTAATTATATATAAAAATATGAACCTTACCCTTCCATTTTCCGTCATTCACTTTGTTGTCTTCTCTCTACTGATCAGAAATCCAAACGAATTTTGCACACTTCGTATTAATATCGCACCAGCGATTTTTCAAAGAGCTTTGAGAACGCTCTATGTGATTTCCTCCATTACTTCAAAGTAATTCAAAATTCTTTTCCAAATGACCCCCGACATTTGTTCATTCCCAAGCATCGTATCTTTGTTTCGTGTCGAGCCACCCCGACACAAAGGAGATTATCTTCCGCGAGTGAAATTTTTCTAGTCTTTGTGCTTTTCTCAAAGTAGGTGCAACAACATTTTCATTTGGTATTTACACAAGACGTCGATTATCGTTCTCCAACTTCATCATATACACGTCACAAATTAGTTAATCTAAAACATCGTAATCGATAATCCATCTACAAGAGAAAAAAAAAAACCAAACCGAGAAGTTAATTGCAAATATTTGTAGGCTAATAAAATAAATTAATTTATATCAAGTAAAACATTTTATTTTAATTTGTATTTTAAATTATTCACAAAAATATGATTTATGGTTTTTTCATTTATTAATATTTTATTTATATTTTTTGAAAATAATTAGAAGTTAATTAAAATATTTGTAGGTTAATAAAATAAATTAATTTATACTATAAAAACATTTTATTTTAAATTATTCACAAAAAATGTGATTTATGGTTTTTCGTTTATTAATAATATTTTATTTATAATATTATTTTTTAAAATAATTATAAGTTAATAAAAATATTTGTAGGCTAATAAAATAAATATCTATATCAAATAAAATGTTTTTTTAATTTTTATTTTAAAACATTTACAAAAATTATGATTTAAAGTTTTTTTTTTTTTTTCAATTCAAATACTTAAAACGAGTTTCATTACTAAAAATCAAAATTGTGTCAGGGGGGTTGATTCCGGGCCAGGGAGAGGGAGGAGGAACCATGACTGCGATGGGGACCGAGGGCCGTCGATGGGAGGAGAGGTTACCTAAGCTCCGAGATGACGGCGGCGACCAAGTGAATTTGACTCGAAACATCCTGCAATGAGGTCACCTGCTCTTCCCTTCTTCTTCTTCCTCAAACTGTATGTATGAAATATTTGGTTTGTTTGGTTATTTATAAATATTTTGCATCCGTTTGGGAGTTCAAAATTTCGCCCCGCCCAATCCGCTATGAATTGTGTTTTTTTTTTTCCCTCCGAATTATGCAGACTCTCAAAACCGGTTGCAAATTTGGAACCTCAAATTCAAGTCCATTTGATGACTAAATGGAATCCTCGTTGGAGGACTATGCCGACGGGTTGAGATTCCATTTTGACGGTTATGATTTGTCAATCAAGAGTACTTAATGGGTTGAGAGATGCTCTAAGAATTGTGCTGTTCTATTCCTAATTTCCTATTTCTTTTAAATTGTCTCTACTCCTAGATATAAGGGAATTCGCTTCCTGCTCCTGCTGCATGTAAGTTGTCTTCTATTCTCTGCAATTTCTTTAAGAGAAGGACAAATTAATGAAAATCAAATAATTTTATCTTATTCATTATCTTCCCGTGTTGGCTTTGAAAACTCCATACCTTTGTCAAGAAGAGATCATTGTAGTAAGCAATGCCTTCATCATTGACTTTGGTTCCTAAACCATCTGCAAATGTGAGAAAACCTAAGTGAGTTCATATATCATTCCAACAAATCTAAGACAAAAAAATGGAAAAATTGGGAAACTACTGATAAATATTCTGTTACAACTCTAGAAATCAAGTTCTATATAATACAGTGTTGATTTTGATATTAAAAGAGAAAGGGAAAAGAAGATGGGAACTAGATTCCAATATGCATTACTGAAAAATAATCATATTTTTAACAGATAATAGATGAGTTTATGCATTCAATCTATACATAGAACTTGCAAGCAACAAAGTGGAAATACAATTTAAAAATGGCAGATGCCAGTTTTATATTCTACTTTTTCTAAAATTAAATTAATATACAAGAAAAAGGATACTACTAGGAATATAAAATGGAAAACGATAAGCACCAAACCCCAACTTGGATATGATGTCAACGTCTTCCTGTACATAAAAATCCAAATTTCATTAAAAAGAAATTAGCAGATTTTCTAAACCAACGTTTCTTCTCCTGTTCTCCTTATTATTTTCATTCCCTCGAATTGGATCTCAGAGATATTAGCAGAGACAGGACAGGGAAAAAATAAAAACGAAGGAACAAGAAACTACCCAATTTGCTTTGTCGCCGAAAACATATCAATTAACATCATCCAATAATCTCAGAAACAAAATTTAAGAGATAGAAATAAAAACCAAAGAACCAAGAAATCAGTCGAAAATTGACAAGTTGATCTTTACCAGCTAGATAAAAGAATAATGGAGTTGAAGAAATGTAAGAAAAAGACAAAATTATTCAACATAAACTTATTTCTTATTTTCACTAAGCCTCCTTTTTATTCTCATCATCCTTTCTCCCATATTTCCTGTTACTACAAAATAGCATCCGCAAGTAGACAGAAATGAATACGATCGTCTCTAAACCTAAACATCAAACATGATTTCTAAACACACACATATTGCGTCCGTCTTTAGTTTTGATCCCACCTACAAAAAGCCATACCGGGTAACGATGATACTGATCCACCGCCACATCGCCATTGCTACCATCACAAATCTTGCCTGACAGAAAAAAAAAAAAAAAAAAGTAAATCAATAAAATCAGAATCAAAATAGAGAAAACAAGAAAATAAAGCAGAAACAGGAGGGCGATGACAGTTACCTTGAGTGTTAGAAAAGGCATCCCAAATGCTAGGGCTCTGTTGCCCCTCCTCGGAGGCCTTCCCACTTGGTAGGCAGAGGTGGCGACGCCGAAGACGAAGTCGGGAGGGAAGTCTGCGACTCACACTCCATATCAACACCGTGGCCTCGCCATTGACGGTGAAAATGGTTGCGACGGCGGCGGCGATATGACTGGTGAGTGCGGCCGTCTGCTGAGGGATATTTTAAGGAGGGCAGGGGACGGAGGGAGAAGGTCGTCGGTTGGTTTGTCTGGTTGAGAGTGGGACCTACACTCACTCATTTTTATTTATTTTTAAATAAATAAATAAAACATTAATTGAAAACCAATTATGGTAAGAATAAGATTTAATTGAAAAACCGTTTTGATTTTAAATACTAAAAAACCAACGTTTTTATATAACCAAACAAAAATAATACTGATTTGGAGCAAAATCGAATCTGTCTCGAGTTTATTCACGTATAGGGCGTAAACCGAATTTGCATTGAAATCGGGCTTCTAGCCCATTTCTTGGTTTCACTTACTGCTATATTTATTTTAAAAATAATATTCTAAATACAAGAATGATTAAAAGCAAAATATTATCAATGAAAGTTATTTTCGAATATAAAATACATTAAATTAAATAAAAATAAACTATAAAAAAAAATATTCTATTAAACATCAAATTATTATTTCAAAAACTCTTTGAAAAAAAAATTGAACAAAAGCTTAACTTCTTTACAAAATTATTTAGGTTTTAAAATTTATATATTGAGTAACAGAAAATGAAAATCAAATAAAAATAACAAGTACAATACCAAATTTTTAATTAAAATTTTAAGATAAAATCATTTTAAACATTTTAAAATATCAACATCTTTAAAATTTTAAGAGCTGGAATTATGTATCATATTGAAACCAATTCCAGTATTATCCGCATTTAAGTCTTAAAATTTTTCCGAGAATATCGTGGTGTCTTATCAAATACTTATTTTAGCTTAATCTGCCTAGGATTTCAACGTCCTAACCGATCATCCTACCATATATGGAAAGTTCGTTATGCATAAGCGTATGAAAACGAAAAATACGCAAAATAAATATTTATCAGCAGATATCCCAGTTTCTAAATCCCTTATTTATCGAAAGATTAATCCCTGATAATAATCAATTTGCATTTCCTTGAAAGTGCAACGTTTGTGAATTGAATGCTGGATTTGTCAAAGAGCAATGTAGTATAGCATTTGAATACCTCATGACACTATAGATTTCACTATTTAGATAACCATATTCCTAAACCAGGTAAATTGGTCTAAATAACTACTTTTAGGATTTGATTTTCTTTAAGATTTTGTTATTTTTCCTAAACCAGTACTTCACAACCATTTCTTAAGACCGAAAACTGTTTGCCCTCATAGACAGAATAATACAAGCCTTTTCTAATGCAATTGGTACTTCAATCTGCAATTCATTATAATGCTCTATCTCCTTGATTAGAATCTAAGCTAACACGGGGATCATGATTATTCTGCTAAATTGAGATGAAACCTCTAAACATTAAACTAATAGATCAGTAGGTGCTCTTACAAAGGTCAGAACATCACCAATGATTTATCGGAGTGATATTTAAAGTTCATTAGTTTTAACAATATCAGTATAGCATACCCCAAGTTACTGCTCTACACTCTTAAGAATCTCCATCTCCGTGTCACTCAAAGGGTATCTTGGAAATCATAGCACATATACAACTATTTATGAGTATAAAATACTGATATCCATAACAATACTTTACAAGAACAACACTGATTGTATAAATTCAAATTTCAAATCCACAAAATAAACCATAAATCTGCAAATCTGAATGTTAAAAAATGAATCCCCACCCCTATAGTGTGTTTAATGTTTCATTATTGAATTATAATTATCACAAATCAAGCAACAAGTAAGAAAAATAAAGAAATAAATCAAGAGATAAAGAGTGAGAGAACAAATCGTGATTTGAACTTCAATATTTATCTCAATAATAATGAAATCTGAATATTTGAGTACAACACCGAAATCTTTTTAATACAAATAAAAATCAGTTATAAAACTATTATAAGTATGTATATATATATATATATATATATATATATATATATATATATATATATATATATATATATATAATATGTTTCTCAACTCGTGTGAGTTTTCACTTTCTCAGTTTTATATGTGGCTTTTACGTTTTTTCCATCAAACTAAACTTTTACCTTAGTACTCATTTTGTATATCCATCAAAATGGGCTTTTCGTCTTTAAGTTATGTTATTCCCAATAGGTAACATAAGGTTAGCTACCAAAACTATATCCATGAATATGATATAGTTTGTCTAGCATTTGGGAGTCAATTCCCTAACTCTCAACGTCACTGTCATGTTCTCAGAACTGAAACTTTTCAAAAGTGCTTTTAATTTTAGAAGAAATTCTTAATCAGTTGATTGACTTTACTCTCTTTATTTAAATAAGATAAATTCTAAATATTCAAAAGTATAAAATATAATGTAAATTATTAGACATATATTTACACTTAAGTGAGCTAAAAAATTTAATAAAATAAGCTTTTTTATATTTAATATTATTTAAATAATAATAAAGCATTAAGTAAAAGTAATTTATGATAATACGGATGAAATAAATTATTTTATTTCAAACATCGAATCAATATTATGTCTTTAAACCAAATATTTATATAAATAGCATGTTTAGTTTAAGCGATATCCTGCTTAAAAAACACATTTGTCCTATCTTCCTACTCTGCTTGCTCGGCTAAAAGAGAGAGATACTGGTTCGTCTTCGTCTTCTCTACTTGCGCCGCCATTCGACTCACAGTCACAACTCGCAGCCTTACCGATGTTCTATTGAGACTTGAGAGTCGGGAGATAGAAAAATTCATTCTCAATCGCCCCTTTATAGACCAAATATTTATATAAATATTATGTTTAGTTTAAGCGATATATGTTTAAAAAAAAACACATTTGCCCTATCTTCCTACTCTATTTGTTCGCTAAAAAGAGAGATATTGTCTGCCTTTGTCTTCTACTTGCACCGGGCCATTCGACTCATTACAACTCACAAATTTCTTACCGATGTTCTATTGAGACTTGAGAGTCGGGAGATAGAGAAATTATTTCTCAATCGCCCTTTTTATAGACCTCAGGTAATGTCAATAGTTATGTCAAGTTTGTTTATTTTCCCTTTTTCTTGCTTGTTCAGTTAAAATTCAAATTCAGATTCAGGTTTCAGAGGAATCTCTGATTCATTGTAAAATTTTAATTTTTTGTTGTGGTTTTATGTCCATCAGGTTAGCTTAACTTTTTTTTTTTAAAGAGGTTAGAATAATAACTTATTTTCTAGTTTATCTAATTGAGGGATTAGCATAATTATTTTGTTTCACAACCTGATAATTCCGTCCGTCCGTCCGATCCAACTACTTTCATTGATTTTCTTAACGAGTAATTAAATCAAATGGTCTGGGTTTTACCAGATCGGAACGAGGAGACAACGGGTGGAAGAAAAAAGAGCCTATTATATATATATATATATATATATATATATATATATATATATATATATATATATATATATATATTGAATAATTAATATAAGCCATGATTTTAAATGCTGAATATGGGAACGTAACATAAATAGTCCTCTCATAATCTCAGTGGACCCACTTATATTTTTTCTCTTTTTTCTTTTAGACAAAATAATATCAATTGACTTTTTATTCCCTTTGATTATAAATTAAATAAAGGTAAAAAAATTATTTGAAAACAATTCATATTTTAATTTTTCTAAATAATAGATAAATATTAAAATAAAGACTATGATAAATTTTTCTTAAATATTTTTTTTTTTCCACTTTTAAAAAAAATTTATATGCAATTATACCTTATTCACATCATCATATTACACGCTTTAAGGCGAATTTATTATCCTATAGTACTGATTGAGTTATTTATGTTCTTTTAATTTCCTTCTCAATTAGTTTTCTTAAAACTGTTTTTGAAAAAAAAAAAAAAAGAAACAAGAAGGTAATTATAGGGAAAGAATTTTATGAAAAAGTTGAAGTATAAGGAATAAATGTCATAAAAATTAAACGTGGATGAGCATTATTCTAAGAGTTGGTGAAAAAGTCTTAGAAAAGTTATGAGAACTCGAAGTTTTCAAAAAATGCTTTTAATTTCAAAAGAAATCCAGATGCCCTATACTAGCTATACCTACCTATAAAAGTCTTTGATTTGATTTAACATTCGCACGCAGCAGCAGCATCGCTTCTTTCCTTCCATTCCCTATGCCCTATATGGCTATACCCACCTATATTCTCTCATCCACTTTCCTCCCCATTACCAAGACCATTTCTTCCCCCCCTCTTCTCCCCTTCATCTTCATTCTTTCTTTTTTCTCTCCCTTTTGCATCAGAATAAAGCAAATTCCTCAAAACACCTCAAAAAAAGCCAACGCTTTAGCCTACTTCCATTTTTCCTCTTCTTCGCCATTCTTTTTCCTTTTTTCCATCACCGACCTACCGTCAGCCGAAGATAAGGCCGGCTCTAGCCACCATCTACCATCCATTGCCGACCTACTTACCCTTCTTTCCCATCCTCCATTTCGTCCACTTTCCCACTTTTTCTCTTTTTCTTTCTCATTTTCTCACAACTCTATCTTCTTCATTGCATAACCACTGCATCTACATATTTAAGTCTCCAAAAAGTGAGTAAATTTCTCTTTACCTTTTCCACGTTTTAGTTTGTACAAGTACTTGTTTGGGTATAGATTTTCTGTTTGTGGACCTTTCATGGCATGATTATTGTGAGATTTGGGCATGATTATGGATATGGAAATTTGTTGTTAGGGAAATCTATTTGATTTGAGTTAAATTATATATATATATATATATATATATATATATATATATATATATATATATATATATATATATATATATATATATATATATATATATATATATATATATATTCGCTCCATTGTATTTGGCCTTAATTTGAGATATTTGTGCTTAATCATTTTTTTGGTTTTTAAGAATTAAGATGAAATATCTTCGATGTATTAGCTTTTTAAAATTGTAAAATAAAATAATAATAGCTTTATTAAAAATCAGAAATATAAAATATAAAATATTTTAGCATTAAATATTAGAAAAATAATATTTATGTTAATTTCCATATTGATCTAGAATTTTTTTTTGATATTTATCTTGTATCTTGAAATTTATTGTTAAATTAATTTTTATGTCTTATTACAAAAATAATTTTATTTTTAACTATTTATCATAAAAAGAAACTAATTTAATTATTCTAGGCGGTGTATAATCTATAGGAAGAAATTATAAAATGAAAAAGAAAAAAGAAAAAAAAAATCCCTACCATTATATTATAAAATCTTATGGGTTAGAGGAGGTAAGGTTAAAGGCCCAAGAGAGAGATCCCAACCCATTGCAAACAAACCCTCACGGTCCATCCTCTCAACAAAGCAATCCACTCCAACCCCTAGAGATTGGATTGGATTTATTTGGGTTACCGGCAAAACATGAAGAAGACGAAGATGGCGTGGAGGGTAAACCCAAACCTCAGAAAGTCAGGTGGCCACTCCCAACGCCTGCTGCCATAGATACGAGCAAATTGAAGATCAATTCACTACGAGTCTCCTGCTTGGTACTCCCTCTACCTCTATTCAATATGTTAACTAAGTGAGAAGGATTTTCCCTGGGAATGAGGTGCTTCGTAAGAGACCTAAACTCTACATGGCCTGGGCGGTGAAAACCAAAGTCGAGCATCACCGCTTATCGCTCCTAGTCAACCGAGGAAGGCGGGCCACGATAAGTTACTGAGATAGAGGGCTTTCCCTTAATGCGCTCACGCTTTTAGATCTTACCTGTTTGACTCACCACCGACTTGGACTTGCTTTTAAGCATCATAATTTCCATGCTATAAAGAAACCAATTCCCATTGTTAAGGATATTGAAGGTAAGATTTACGCGTGATGTTTAGTACCTCAAGTGTGTAGAGTACCACTCCTGCCCAACGCTTTTGAGGTTTATGACCGCATCGATTGAACAATGGAAGCCCTTCCCGAGCCTTCCTTTCCATGAGCAACGCTTGCCTAGGTCTCAAATATATAAGGTAATTTATCACTATTGCGGGAACCACCATTTATGTGTCAAGCTGAGCGATCGTGACTATAGCTATTATTATTATTCTTACAATGTTAATGAGGGAATCAGTTGGTTGGGAAATCAGTGGATAAGTTACCCGTCCCGTACCCATTCACGCGCTTTGTGTGTTGGCAAGTTTGTGCCTACATACAATGACATCTTCATCTACATTCAATTTGACCGTGTTTATGCCGCCATGATCCCTTCCAACGACAAGAATAAGCCCTACTCTATCACATTTGATACGATGTTGATGTGGATTTACTCAACCGATGTGCCATCAATCGTGGAGTAGTTGTTGATTCGGTGAGCATGAGATTGTGCATCATGCAACCTAGGATAACAGATTCGTGAGCGTGATAACCTTCAGGTCCTTGGTCGCTTCCATTTCCTATATATTACCACTTCAAGGTCGAGAAACTACTACATTCCTCCTCCTCAGCCCAAGCTCGTGGTCTCAAGCTACTCAAGACTGCTGATGCTTCTGATGTTTCCCAAACTTCTTCTCATCATGATAATGGTAATTGCGCTTGTCATTACACACATTGACCCGAGCTATGATATTAATTTCTATGTTTATTTAGCCTAATAATTTTGATTTTATGTTGTAGATGTTCAAGACATCCAAGCCCTTCGCCTATTACTCTTTCCGGAAAGCAAAGGTTTCTATGACCTCGATGCACGAGGCCCCAGGCACCCTCACATTTGCAAGGCCTTCTTCCATCAATCGTATGTCTTCTCTTTCTCTTGGGTACCAAGGCTTCAACAAACCATGACTCTCATACTTCCATTTATCTTTGATATTTTTAACGTATACTTGTCTACTTTGTGATACTCACCATTTCTATTGCGTAGGTGTACTTTAGTGTATTGCTAGATACCTACCTCCCATGCATCTCTTTGTTTCATTCCTATGAATATGTATCCTCGTGGGTACTTTAGTGTGTTTGTGCATAGACATTAATGGGGTTACTTATGGCTTCCATATCACTTTACGTCGCGCCTTATCCACAGGATCGCTCTCATTCGGGGCATGACATGTCAGGTTTTCACCTTTTACGTATGCTTTTATGAATTAAGATAGGATTGATTTTATAGTTTGCTGAAAGGTTTGCAATGCTACATCTTTTCCCACTTTCGTGGATTCATATTTCAGTGATTTCTCTATAAAAACCTTAAGTTTGTGGGAATTCCATTTACAAAGGTTTCAAAATCCAAGGGAAAATAATAACTTCAACGCACAATATCGAGAAGCCTGGACATTGTCGGGAGACAGATCATGGGTGGCTGCCGTAATATGGGTGGCCTCTCGAACTAGTGGATCGCTGCAGTCGTATATAAGGGGATGAAGAGGCTGATTCGCAGATGAGGTTTCTACCATCGGATACCAAATTTCTTCTTTACACAGCTTAAGAATTGTAAAGAAGAAAGTTTCTTCTACCATTGATAAATAACTTTCTTTCTTTACAATCGTGCATTCATCTCGGGCCTTAAAGCTTGCATAGTTACAATCGTTGCCTATGTCAGTCTAAGGAGTTGTAGATGCACCCTTGATGGCCAAGGTTGGTTATCAAGTGAGGCACTAGGATTATCGCGTACGGTTGCTTTCAAGCCGATCAATCACTTTTTCGAATCAATCACAAACTCAAATTTGTTGATCCATCCTTCTTGGTCGGGTTTCTAGAGAGTGGAAATATGTGCTTTTTTTCTTTGCTGCCTATTCCTTGTATTCTAATTAATTATATTTTGATAAAAAAAAGCCTCCTGAGTAAGCATTGGGATAGTATCTTCATTGTTCTATAATATTGTACAATACACATGGTACCTTGTTTGGTTCATAAAATTTCATATCAAGCCTATATACTCAGAAGCATCCGGGTCCTTGAATAAGTTCAAGATCGTCGCTTTCTCTCGGACTTTCTTGTCAGGTAAAAAACATACAAGTTCAAATAATCGTAGGGTTTGCATAGGTCTCCCTCATTGCCAAAATGTTGTCATGGGTCTTTCATATTCCAAAATTGAAAATCTTGGTTGGAACCCGGGATTAGTCGAAGGGCTCAACTTGGGCTTTCCCTCTATGAAAGTTCAACCATTTGAGTGGAGTCATGCTTGGTATCTTTCAAGTTAGCTTCGATGTGACCGATTGAAGGTTCCGATACTCACTTGCATGTTGTTGCAGGGCGTCATCAATGATATGTTGCAACTCTGGTCGATCACCTCAAAATTTGACACGTTGGAATACATAAGGATTTAGGTTCTACAACCGTGGTGGTTTCCTATCAGCCGCTAAAAGAACTAGCAAATTTTGAACTTTTTAACCTCGAATCATTGTTCATAAAAACACTCTGCTTTATTTTCATGTATGTGTGATAACAAATTAACTTCTAGAAATCAGCCTCGAAATCATGATTTCTACCTTACTTCCTAATTTGCCGATATATATAAGAATTATCGACTTACATTAGAGTCTCTAACAGTTTCGCATTCCTATTAAATAAGGATATAGCGCTGATCATTGATAAATTACTTAATAATACGGTACTTGAGCTAAATTCTGTAAAAGGTAAAAAGAGTGAACCTCATCGTTTATTTATTTACCCTATTTATTGAGCCTAGGTGCAAACCGTAAGAAGTCCCCTTTTGAGAGGGAGTGGGGTTTGTTCATATTCAGAGCCTAAAGCAGTAGGCCTTTTATTTATCATTATCATAAGAGGAACCCTACCTATCAAAGACCCGAAACAATTATTATCATTGCTACTCGCATCGAAAGGGTTGGAAAAATTAGAGATTTCTGCAATTTTAGAATGAAATTTATGTTTCTTATTATTGTTGAGTCTCTTTTCTTGTCCTTTTTTTAACACTAATGGTTGCCGTGCCAATACCACAAGGGCGTAAATGTGAATTAAACTTTGCAACTCATTTGTTAGTGTTCAGATAGGAACATCTTATTTGTATTTGTATGCCAATCTAAAGAAGTTTTGCCATGCCCTTCAATGTTAATTTTAATGTTTTGTTATTATTACCTCGAGGCAAGGTCGCTCAAGTGGTAAAAGTAGAGGTTCCAAGTTTGAATTGCCATATTGTATTGAATCATGGTGTGCTTTATTTATTTAAATGGTTCGAACTTTCATAGAGGGGGAAAGCCAAGTTGAGCCCTTCGACTAATCCAGGGTTCCAACCAAGATTTTCAATTTTGGAATATGAAAGACCCATGACAACATTTTGGCAATGAAACCCTATGCAAACCCTACAGTATTTGAACTTGTATGTTTTTTTACCACAACAAAGAAAGTCCAGAAAGCAACGATGCGAACTTATTCAAAGGACCCAGATGCTTCACAATATATGAGAGCAATATGAAATTTTATGAACCAAACAAGGTACCATGTGTATTGTACAATATTATAGAACAATGAAGATACTATCCCAATGCTTACTCAGGAGGCTTTTGGGAAAAATTCAATTTTTTTATCAAAATATAATTAATTAGAATACAAGGAATAGGCAACAAAGCACATATTTCCACTCTAAAGAAACCAACCAAAAGAAGGATGGATCAAACAAATTTGAGTTTGACAGATTCAAGAAAAAAGTGATTGATCAGCTTCAAAACCTTCATGCACCACTTGATAATCCTAGTGCCTCATGCTTCCTTACAACCCTTCGTAGGGGACCTCTAGTTCCCCATGCTCCTAGTGTCTATGAGAACTCGTTCTGCTGCACAATTATCAATAGGGACTAATAAGGAATTTGGACGAGCAAAAGAATCATTCTACTAAATGGGATGAATAAACAGCAAAATATATTAAAACCACCAAAAAGAACCTTGGGAGTACAAAAGGGTCCTCAATGGGGAAGTAAGGAAAGAAAACAACTAACCACCCACACACAAGACACCAAAAAGCTCATTTACAGCCCATCCAAAACAAAAAATCAATCAACAAGCTTAGTCTCTCCACACAATGCATATTAACCCAAGACCATAGAGGTTACTAAGAAAAAAGTAGACTTCCATCCTATTGATTGAAATATCCACACTTCAAACACAAACTGCTTTCTCTCCCGCCATAGAGTCCCGAAATACGCAGTGGGCAAAATGCATCCATGCCTTCTACGCCGCTTTCCAACAAACAACCTCGCTTAAGAAAGAGAAGGGTCTCTTTCAGAGAGAGAGGAAACACCCAGCTAACACCATAAATGGCTAAAAGCAAATCCCATAGAATTATAGCCTTTGAGCAATGGATCAATAAGTGGTTGACAATTTCTTCCCCTTCGTCACAAAGGAAGCACCTATTCGCCAACGATCTACCACTTTCAGGTATGAAGATCTCAGGTTTTTGCCCCTCCCCACCTATAACTGAGCACGACAAGTATTTGCCTGCTTCGTTTCTATGATTCTCCACCCTATAATATATGTTGTTTTCCTTCCATTCAAAGATCCTTCAGGTTGCCTTCCTTATAAGACTCATCACTGGCACTGAATAGTGTATTAAGCCCTTCTTCTCCAAATTTGATCCATGAGACCGCCCCCTTTCTTCTCTCTGTTGTATATCCCTTCAACGATCTGCCTTCACACTTAACTGATATTTCGAAGGACATTGAGTCTATGGAGAACCATTTCTTTTCACCTCTCATTTCGGAAACTCGCTGGAAACTCGTCTGAAAACCCATTGGAAACTAAACCAACCTTGGCCATCAAAGTGTGCATCTACAACCTCGACATCATAGGCAAACCGCATTGTAACTATGCAAGCTTTAGGACCGTGATGAATGCCGCCACCAATTGTAAAAGGAAGAAAGCTGACTATCCAGCTGGTAGAAGAAACTTCTTCTTTACAATTTCTAAAACATCAGAAAGAAGAAATTACCATCCAATGGTGAACCTCATCTCCGAATCAGCCTCATCCTTATATGACCGGTTCTCGTCAACCCACTAGTTCAGAGGCCACCCATATTCTGGCAACCACCCATGATCTGACTCCCAACAATAATCAGGCTCCGCCAATATTGTGGGTTGAAGTTATTATTTTCCTCGATTTCAAACATCAGAAACAAATTCCCACAAACTTAAAGGTTTTTTTATGTAGAAATCATGAAATATGAATCCACCAAAAGTGGGAAAAGATGTAGCATTGCAAACCTTTCAACCAAACTATAAAATCAATCCTATCTCAATTCATAAAAGCATACATGAAAAAGGTGAAAACACAACATGTCATGCACAAATGAGAGCAGTCCTGTGGATAAGGTGCAACATAAAGAGATATGGAAGCCATAAGTAACCCCATCAATGTCTATGCACAAACACACAAACATTAGTTCTATCAAATGAGTAAGCACATCCCTAATTAAGTAACTTCATAACCTTCTCTTGGTAGTGGCTATTTTAGATTGAATACCACAAAGGATACATATTCATATAATGAAACAAAGAGATGCATGTGAGCTAGAGTATCTAGCAATGCACTAAAGTACACACATACACAATAGAGAAATGGTGAGTCTCACAAAATGAACAAGTATACGTTAAAAATATCCAAAAGATAAATACTGAAGTATGAGAGTCATGGTTTGTTGAAACGCAGTACTTAAGAGAGAAAGAGAGAAGACATACAATTGATGGAAGAAGGCACTGCAAATGTGAGGTGCCTCGGGGCCCCATGCATCAAGGTCATAGAAACCTTTGCTTAGAAGAGTAATAGACAAGAAGGGAGCTCGGATGTCTTGAACATCTACAACATAAAATCAAAATTATTTGGCTAAATAAACATAAAAATTAATATCATAGCTCGGGTCAATGTGTGTAATGATGCAATAATTACCATTATCATGATGAGAAGAAGTTTGTGGAAACATTTAAGCACGCCAGCCTTTGAGTAGCTCGAGACCACAGCTCAAGCCGAGGAGAGTGGAGGAATGTAGTAGTTTCGACCTTGAAAGTGGTAATATATAGAATGGAGCAAAGAAGGACCAAGTTTATCATGCTCTGAATCTGTTATACCAGGTTGCATGATGCACATCTCATGCTCACCCAAATCAACAACCACTCGGACATGGCACATCCCTATTGAGTAAACTCATCAACCTCATCCAATGTTGATAACGAGTAGACTACTCTTGTCGCTGGAAGGATCATGGAGGCATAAACACTGGGCCAAATTGGAATGTAGATGAAGATGTCATCAGATACGTGCAATAAACTCCTCGCAACACACAAAGGCGTGAATGGGTACGGGACGGGTAACTTATCCACTTATTTCCCAACCAACTTCCAATTTCCCTCATTAACATTGTAAGAATAATAATCGCTTATAGTCACGACGTCAAAGCCAACACAAATGGTGTTCCTACCAACGTAGCGATAAATTACCTTATATATTTGAGACCTAGGCCGACGTTGCTCATGGAAAGGAGGCTCAGGAAGGGGCTTCCATTGTTCAATCGATGGGTCATAAACCTCAAACGTTGGAACGGGGAGTAGACACCCTGCTTGCCAAGGAGTACCCGACAGCACGTAAATCTTACCTTCAATCTCCTCAACAATGGGAATTGGTTTTGCTGCAAGCATGGAGGTATGATGCTTAAGCAAGTCCAAGTCGGTGGTGGAGTCCAAATTTCAGAAGATCTAAAACGAGACGCATGGGAAAGCCCTCTATCTCCAAACAACTACTGGCCCGCCTCCGCTTTGCCTAGGAAGCAATAGCGGTGATGCTCTTGGCTTTGGTTTTTCACCGCCGACCAGCGGAGTTCGAGTCTTTTACGGCTGTACCATTCCAAAGGGAAAATCCTTTCTCCGCCGTAGGACCAACATATTGAATGTAGGTAGAGGGAGTACTTTTAAACTTGGAGACTCAGAGATTGATCTTCAATTTGCTCATGTCTATGACACAAGACATCGGGGGTTTCAAGCCACCCACAAACACTCCGCTCTGGGCTTACCCGCCATCTCCTTCTTCTTCATGCTTTCGCAAAGAATAATAAATAAATCAATCAATTCTAAGGTTAGCTTAATGCCTAAGTAGAGGATGGACCAGTGAGGGTTTGTTTACTGCACTTCGGGCCTTTAACCTTAGGGATTTTTTTTTCTTTTTTCTTTTTCATTTTATAATTTCTTCCTATAGATTATATCGAATACCGCCTAGAATAATTAAATTAGTTTCTTTTTATGATAAATAATTAAAAATAAAATTATTTTTGTAATAAGACATAAAAAAAATTATTTTTATTTAAATTAATTTAACAATAAATTTCAAGATACAAGATAAATATCAAAAAAATTTAGATCAATATGGAAATTAACATAAATATTATTTTCTAATATTTAATGCTAAAATATTTCTATTTTCTATTTTACGCTTTTTTAATACAATGATATTATTATTATTAAAATTATTAATTATTGATCTACAATATATTCTAATACTTTAATTATTCTAATATTTTAATTCATGTATATCCATAGTTAAAAAATTATTTTTAATTTTACGATATATTTCAAGATAAAGACCAAAATTTTTTAGATCATCAAGGTTTTAAATTCAAGCCGTAGCCATTTCGATGGATATCGGTAAACGAATATTTCGCTGACGCTTTCTTACCGCTGGGGAGAAAGTCATGTCAAAGGGCTTCGCCTTCAGAATTGTAACAGTGTTTAAAGGTGTTACCACTTACCAGGGCTCTGCACCAAAATGGAAACTGGTAGTTAGAAATCTTCCTTTCAAGGTTGGTCATGCCAAACATTAGCACCAATTCACCTTATTTCCTGTAAGAGGAGATCTTCCATTCTTCTAAACTACTTTACTTCTATCTATGCAGGCTAAAGTGAACGAAATAAAAGAGATGTTTTCATCAGCTGGCTATGTATGGATGGAGTTTGATTCCACAAAATTCCTGAGAGACAGGGTATATATTCCCATTATCCAGAATTACATTTTACGTGAATGAAAATTTCATTTCTTTCTTTATACCAGTTTTGTCTTTGTAGGTTATCTAGAGGCTTTGCATGTTGGGTTCACGAGCAAGCAAGATGCTGAAAAATGTATGATTTGTAATCTACTATTTATGTTAAAACTACGTGACGTTCTGGGGTTTTGTGGCGTGATGTATTCTTACATTTTCTTTTCCCTTTTTAATAAACTTTCAGGCCATCCAGAAGTTCAATGGGGAAAAAAATGGTAAAAGACCCATAGCTGTTGACTGAGCTGTTCGAAAGAAAATTTATATCGCTGGTGCTAATCCTGTTGTTGCTTCAGAAGATGGTAATTGTGATCCTTTACTGCACTCTAATTCTAATCTCTTGTAAGAACACATTGTGTATTTTTGTTACTTTTCTTCCTTTGCTTGTATTTTTTGATGCGATTGTGTGTTACTGACTTCTCAAGAAAGGAAGAAGATAAGGGTATTCTTCTTGTTTAGGATTCTCCATGTTTCCGTCCCTTGTATTGGTTAATTCCATTGTTCTTACATATCGACAAACATGTATTATCGATTGAGTTTACATGTGTTTTTCATCGGATGAAGAAAGGAAGAAAAGTAATTGGGTTTAATTTGATATAAACTGATTTTTGAGAGTGAACTCACCGATGAAATCTTTCTTTACCTCGACTTATTGTTTCGGGGTAAGATTCAGATATGGCTGAAAGATCGCTCTAAAAGATGTAGAAACTCTTCAAATATTATGATGATGCTTATGAGACATAGCCGCTAGATTAACTATTTTCTATCATTATGGGATTTAATTTCTTTAGGGCTTTTCTTTTCTTCTCTCTTCCTTTTAGACTAAAATTTTACCTCGTTGCTTCCTCATTGTATCTTTAAAAGGCAAATGTTAGGGTGATACAAAGCAACTGGATTGGAAATAGGGCGCTGGTTGTGCGAGGAAGAGCATAGAATTGTCTGGTCTAAAATTGGAGAAGGAACGTTTTTGGTCAAGCTCTTGTTCATGGTTTTGATGGAGAGTCAAAATAGGGTTCTCTTTTTTTTCCTTGGAGAAAGTTTTGGTTCTAAGGTTTTCTTCATAGGTATCATTCTTTGAATAGAGTTCAGATTCGAATTCCATAAAGGATATTAGCCCTCGCTATGTACCGCACGCCGGCTCGATCTACCCAATTGGTCAAGGGCTTTTTGATGGTATGCCTGCAATATATCTAAGAAATTATTCCATTGAACATATTCCCCGAATCCAAGAATAGCAATATGGACTAAATCTCCTGCTCAGTTAATGAACTTACTCCGTAGTTTAGGGTTCCATTTATTTATTTGTGGAATTTTCCCATATTCAATCCATACCCTTTGTGTGGTCTCACCCGTACCCACCGACCCCGGAGAAAATTCCATTTTCGGGAATGTAGTGCCGTAGTCACCGAATGGGTGGCTCCACATCATACTTATTGTGGACACTTGTAAGGAAAGGAATAGGGAAAATATCAAGGCGTAGATCTCTGCTTATAATCTTGAATTTGCATAACAACTGCTATGTGCAAAACCCCTCTCTATCTCGTTGTTGTTTCTCGCGCTAAATTCACAAAGTTAAAAAAAAGTCAAATCTAGTTTTGTAAGTGCTTTTGCCGGTTTTCTAGTTACTTTTCCGAACATGAACATGTACCGATTCAATGAGATTTGATGATCGTCATGCATTGTAGTTATTTTCTTCAGTCGCAATATTTTCATTTGCACGATAAATAAATTGGTTGGGAAATGACTCGGGCCGGGTTTATCCCTGATACTTATCTTATAGTCAATATCCTTATCCGCTAGACATTGAAAGACCTGCTTCCCGGTTTCAAATAAAATTTCTAAATATGAAATAACTTCTAATCAAGTTTATCTTAATCTGCTTGTCTCTCCCCTCCTCCGTAGTCTCCGTGTGATGTTGTCTTTTTAATCATTCCAATCCTTAGCACACATTTTACCATCAATAATATTGTGAGCTCTAAATTCAGACACACGCTATGTGTTTGTTTTACTATGTCTTTGGCTCGCCCCTTGCTTTGAAATCCTCTGCTTCTTGAATTGTTCTTCCATGTAGGGCTTAGGTTTGTTAATTTTACAGACAAATGTGAATGGAGAGATGGGGAATATGATACTGATAGTGATGATTCGAGGATGACACCACGTATATTGGTAATGAAGTACCACACTGCCAAGGGGTTGATGATGCTCCGTATGACCCCAATGGAACGCAGGAAGTAATGCTTCGAGTTAGATTTTTAATGAAGAATCGCACATCAAGAAGGAAGGTTTTAGAGAACTTTGATCACATCCTCTCGCTAAAGAAACACTTCCCTTCTTCAAAGCAAAGGGAACCACGCACTCAAATTTTGATGAAACCATTGATGTACCGAAAAAACTATCCGATGTATCTCGAAAAAGTATTAGATGTAACTAGAACCCTAAGACTTAAGCCAACACATTATTAAATCTTAGACCAACAGAGGCGTAAGATGATTTACAAAGAACACTCATAAGCAACCCGCCTTTGATATTGACAAGGTGCTAAGCAAACTATTTTCCGTATTTGGTGAAGTGCAATCCTTGTCCCAAGCCCACCAAGCAACCAAGTATGAGTATATTTTATTTGATGTCCTCTATACTTCTGTCCTTGTTGTAATTCCATAATTTTATCAGGCTCATTAAGCTTACTAAAAGGAACATGGTTTCTTAAGTTCAATACAAAGAAGATGCGTACTCGATGCAGCATCAAGAACAAACCCCACATCTTCTGGGAATTTTCCCGCGGCGTGCAATTGACAATTTTGAAGGCTTTGGACAAGAAATCAGCTCATGATAAGGAATTGAAGAAGAGCAAACCTGAGGAACGTGATAACCGCAATCTTTACCTGGGTAAGGTTGATTCTGAAGCAATACTTCATCTCCCTAGTGGCTCACAAAGTCTATCAAGCATCGCGATGTGTACTACGTATAGCTAGATATTAAAACCTAATATTATTTACCATTCTTTTCTTACTTTATCGTAGGGAAGGCCTCATTGTTGAAGCGGACTCCAAATGTTGAAGGTGTTTCAATCCAGTGACATGACAAAGCCGTATGTAAGTTTATCAAGAAACACTCTTAAGGTAGAAATGTAGGATGAGAAGCAATTTTTTCCCCTGATATTTTGCATGCATAGTGTTTCACTTTGTAAGTCTTTTTCTGAAACAACTTATTTCATTCTTCTGAAGTTGTTTAATTTTTGAGATAGCCTAAAGGATGAACAAGACAATGATGCACAACGCATCAAACTCGTACCCCCTAGTGCGTAACTACCCCCATCACATTTCATTTTGCATTAGAATGAGTTAGGTTCATTTTCTTTGGTTTCCTCAAGATCAATCTCAAACAAACTTGTCTTTTTTGGAGTTCGAACAAGATTTCTCTTAGGGTTCGAACCCTGGTCGCTGGGACTTTCCTTGATAGGACTAGGAGGTTGTTTCTACGAAGGGTCAGTACAGTAAGTATCTTTTCTCGACAAAGCATAGGCACAAGTGTTGTTGGTCAGGATGAACCCTAATAGTTCCATGTCATCAGATAGTGGTCCATGGCCGATCCTTCTTAATCAAAGGTTCTGTACCTTTGAACTAGAACTTCCTTTTTCAAGCCTCTTCTATCGAACCCACCTCAGATCTAGCTACCATCTTTAATGACTAAAAAGATCAAAGATTTGAGAGAAAATTCGAACTCGAGGATTCTCGAGAGAATATGCGTAGTGCTGTGAGCTTTTTTGTCTTATGTTGTTCCCTTTATACAAGAGGTCCCACTTCCTCCTTGGAGAAACACCTAAACATGTCCCTAACGGCCTCCGCCAACTAGGGGCATTAGAGTTCACAGAACGCACAATTCCTGGCCATCTCTTTGACTATAGTAACTCTCCGCATACCCTATCCATCGCAATCTACGAACAGGGTGGGACGCTCACCGCTCACAAAATTTTCCTTTTCATTTTGTTTTTGTTTCAAATGGTGCATCATCTCGTGGGTGGTTTGTGATAACCACTGTGAAAAGTGCATTTTGAACTACCTAATTTTCAATAAATAAAAAATTTTCTTGTGGAAACTCACTTTACTGCTTTCAGGCTTGTTAGCCCCAAAACCCCATTACTAATGGTTTTAATGAGTACATGTATGCATAATTGCCTTTAGGCACTTTACCGCATTTTGGAATCATGAGGTCAAGCAACAAGTTCTCGAGCCTTTTGTGCGAGCTTGAAGCCTACGTGAGATGATCTAAACTGAGAACCATGTTGGAATGATCGCACGAGGAAGCGAATGAGTTTTTGCGGTTCGACAAATTTGCAATGCCTCAGCGCGATTTCGCATTGCCTCCCGAAGTAATGCTAACGTTCTCATTCATACCCTTTTTTCTACCCACTGCGACTACCTGGGAGCATTGAGAAATTTTGCAATGCCTCCTAAGAGCAATGCAAAATTGCCGAGAGTCACCAAACAGAAAAGTTTCACTTCTAATCTTTGAGATATGACTTGTATTAGGAAACTAATTGTTCTTAGACTCCAAGAAACCTTTAGAGATGTACTATAAATAAGGGTAGAGGGATCAAATTACAAAAAAAAACACAAATTTAGGGAATTTTGCCCTAGTTTCTTTCTTTTTAGTTAATAAAAGCTTTCAATCCGATTTTCTTCTTGTCCATTTATCAATGGTTCTTAGATCTGGGGCCAATTTGAAGTAAATGCATATGTATGTGACCTGCCATAGATTTGGATGTAAATATGTCTTTAATAGCCATATATATAACAAGGTTTGCAGTGAAGTATAACCCACTTGGGTTGCAAGGCATGAAAAAAAATAAAACTGAGACCGGTTCTAACATAGATATGGTCCATGATTAACATCTTCCTTCCTTTTCCTTCCCATGTTTTGCTTCTCTTTTCCTTTTCCTTCCCATGTTTTGCTTCTCTTTGTGTGTGTATACTGCCCCCACCTCCTTTATGGGAGATAGAGGAAGAGCTGTAGATCCACCAGAGATGTTACCATGATTATTACTGTGGCTACAATCTGCAGTGTGTTGCAGCAGTAACTCTGTGTCATTCTTCTTTTTCATCTCTCTTGATTTTGTGGTTTGACTGATTCATATTCTTATTGAAACAATCATGCTGTCTCTCTAAAAGTTTTCTGCTTCTCATCATTCTGTTGAACTGCTCTTTCCCTTGCGCCTTGCAAATTTTCACTGCCTAATCTCTGTGCAGGTTGGCAAGACAAAAGAAGGAAAATTAGAATTCCAAATTTTCATGTTTCAAGGACTAGGCTTATCATATACACTGGTCATAAGTCAATGACCGAAAAGAAGTTAGAAAGCTTTGTATAGATGCAGTTACCTCACATGCTACCAAGCCAAAAACCCATCATTAAACAGAGGCTTGTTATCCTTGTCAATGCTTGAGTCAGTTTACCTTCTCTATGCCAATTCGACATGCAATAAGAGACTTGTAAATTTGGTTTTCTATTTTTTATTTCTAAGCCACTTTGATGATGCTTTTGTAGATAAAGTTTATGAAGGATGTGAAAAAAGGAAAAGTAGCCACGAGGAACTATTCACGGGGAGTTGCGTTTGTTGAGTTCACAGAGCATCAACATGCACTTGTAGCCCTGAGAGTTCTTAATAACTATCCTGGTAAAGTTTTTCTAGTGCCATGTTTGATTCGAGGAAATTATCGAGGAAAAAGAAAATAATTTTCTTAAAATTTTTTTTTTTTTTGTTTTGAGATGCATTTTTTTAAGGAAAATATTTTGTAACATTTATGTGATTGGGGTGCAGTACTTTCATTCTATTACGATGGAATGTGATCTTATGCTATTTTAGAAACTTTGGTCCTGAATATCGCCCAATTGTGGAGTTTGCCCTGGTAATATCCAAAACATTGAAGCAAAGGAGGGCTAAGGTAGAGGCTCAGCATATTAAATGTGAGATCCACAGGAGTTGCAGCCAAATGATGACTCCAAGTACCAGAAGCCAGCCCAAAGAAGCATGAAATCAAGAAAACGTAATTCTAGAGATGATACGGTGGACCATTGAAGACTTCAACCCTAAATGTAGGGGGCTTTGCTTGTATCAGGTATCCCTATAATAACCCCCTGCAATTTTGTTGCCTCACTTTCAATAGTGATCCAAATAAAAATATATGATAGTTCAATTATAATTTTTATGGGATTTCTTATTAACATTTCATGTCATGTCCAATTTTAAATAAAATTAATTATTTTTAAAATAAATATATTTATAACTAAATAAATAATAAAATTTATGATTTTTTAAGAATAAAAAGTAGAGATATATTATTTATTCCATCCTCTAAATAGAGATATAAAAAATTTTAAATTTTTTTAAAACTCTATACAAAAAAATTCGAAGCTCGTGAATTTTTCGAGTCGAAGCTACAAGTTGCTTCGACTCTGCTAACATTTCAAATGAGCTCACTTGACCGTAGCCGTAGTTCCTCAAGTAGTTCGTAAATTGTCTCGTGTTATTAAGACTTCACCCCACCCCCATTTTGCTTTCTATCCTACTCCTAGGGATATACGGTGGTCTCCACCTGCCCACCCATATCCCCACCCCCATTTTGCTTTTTCTATATGGCCTCGCCAAGAATCGATATATTCTATAACCTTTACTTCAATTTGTGAGAGGCATGCTGATGCAAAATTAATACAAAAAAAGTATGTTGATCGCGCGCAGAAAATTTAGATGATCATAATGCTTTTTTCTTAACTTAATGGAAACCATTAGAAGTTATGCATTTCTCTTATTTTCATAATTAAAAGTATGGCCCACTTATATCAAACCTCCTAAGGAACAAATATATTATCGTGAAAATCGAGTTTTCACCAAACCCTTTGATTTTCACTCTATCATTCTGTGGTTCAAATTTCTATTATTTTCTAAATCTCTATTACTAATGGATTAAGAAAAAAGAAAACAAAGGGAGAAGCAAATGTAATGTATTTATCATATTTTAGTATTTCACTTGAATTGTTGCGGGTGTGATTCGTGTGAATGCATGGAAATCTTTGTGTTATCAGATTTTGACTAAATTAACTTTTGTATTTATAATATCAGATTATCATAAGCCTTCACCATCTAAAGAAATAGGGTTTAGGGTTTAGGATTTTAAGCTAGTGGTTTAAGGCTCGGGGTTTAGGGGTTTGCCTGGGCCTGGGGGTCAGTTTGCTGGTTTAGGGTCGGGGGTTTAGACATGGTAGATAGGTTAGAGATCATGATAGACATGTTAGACAACCTCAAAGCGGACATCCCAAAAGAGTCACTTTAGTGCTTCTGAATTTGATGGTAGAATGAATCCTAATGCTTTCTCTGATTGGTTAGTTGCTATTGAGGAATATTTTGATTGGTATGAAATGATTGATAGTAAACGAGTTCGGTTTTCTAAAATAAAATTAACCAATTCAGTTAAGATGTAATCGGGCATGACAAGTGCGGGCAAGACATGTTTTGTCTGTGAACCACCCTTCACCCAATGGGTTGTTATGAAAGCAAAGTTGCAAGAAAAGTACATTCTTCCATCATATAAGAGTTAATTGTTCTCCACCATGATTAATCTAAAACAAATGACTCTTAATGTAGCTGAATATTCCCTAAATTCAGGAAGCTAGACTAGGCGTAGTAAGTTCCATGTCGAGGATCAATTTCATTCGCACTCGCTTTGTTAATGGTCCGAGGTTCGATGTTCAAAGATGGTTAAATCTCGCATGCTCCACACATTTTAGATGATGCATATCAAAAGCCTTAGAAGTCGAAATTCAATAGATCCTCTTTCTTGCACACGTGTCATTATCTCAATCCATGTCATCAAACTAAGAATACTAGCCCAATAACATTAGGAAACTCTCACAAGCAGGTTTCAACATCTTGGTCAAGCAGGTTGCTAACGAAAAACCAAGTGAAAACTAGTAGTTATATAGGGTCGAGAGGCGCCGCACAAAAATCCAAAAGGCGTGTCGGGGCTCAAACAGAGGAGCCTGTAGAATGGTCCCCTACCTACTACTACCCCTATCCTGACGCGTCGCTGTCAACTTATAGTGCCCATGTAGAACGAACCCCTCCCCAATCCTCATCTCCATTTTGCTTTCGCTTAGTAATTCTCCACAAACCAGTTGAACGTGTATACAAAATATACATAGTTTTATTTTTCATTCTTTTTTTTAATGTAAATAAAAGAGAAAGAAAAAGAATGTGGGAGTTCAATCACCGATTTCAAACAATCTCCACTAACTTTTACTTCTTCATTTTATTTGAAGCAATTGTAACTCCTATCAAATTAAATAAATAGCTTAAATTATTTTTAAACATCTCAATCCTCTCAACAACCCCTTATTTTCAAGTTACCCACCACCTTCTTCAATGGGTGTATATGGATACTTTAAATACAAGTGTAAAAAACAACAGTCAAAATTGGACATATCAGGTTCGCTAAGTAGGTTTTATATATTTTAGGTGGTCAATCAAAGTTAATGTAGTAAGAAGCATATACTAAATATATAATTTGAAGAACATAATACATAGTTTACCGAAACTACTATCATAACATACTAAAACTACTACAATAATGTACTAAAAATACTACAATAACAGTTAGTAAGATAGCGTTCGATTGTTGTAACTACTCTCATCCGGTTAAGTCGTTCGGACGGTCATTCCGGACGCATAGTTCGTCCGCTATATTGTCCGACAGTAAGATTTAAAATGACCTCTTTAGATGTAATAATTATGGTAGTAGGTTTAGTATATTATGGTAGTAGTTTTGGTAAATTATGTATTATGTGTTTCAAATTATATATTTAATGCATGTTATTCTACATTAACTTTGATTAATCGCTTAAAATAGATAAACCTACTTAGTAAACTCATTTATAGTCCAAAATGTAAGAGTTCACAATGATGATGGATGTAGCCATTATGGTAGTAGATTTAATATATTATGGTAGTAGTTTGCATGTTATGATAAGAGTTTTGGGAATGTTCAATAGGTTGTAAATACACAAGTTATGATAGTAGTTATAGCATATTACTGATAGTAGATTTGTCTCTTTATAGCATAATTATACCATCATTGTCCCATAGGGTGACTCGTAGTACAACTCATGAAAAATAAATATATAAAAAATAAAAAAAATAAAAAACATGTCTATGCCAACCACCATATTATGTATAATATTCAAATATTTTTAATATTTTTTCTTGAAAAGAGAAATTTCATTGATTCAAAAGCCCTAGGAGAGGATGTGCCAGAACTCGAAGGCTCGTTTGAGCCCTCATGGGTCTTTTTGTTTATCTCTAACGAGCCTCCACAACTATAACCCTCTCCACTTTTTGGCCCAATTGAGCCCTCTCCTACCATCTTTTTCCTCTTTGAAAGAAAAGGCCCATAGGGTGGACTTGGTCCAGGCCCCTCACCGGACTCTCTCTCCAACTGTTGATTAGCCAACCAATGAGAACAGTATGGCCTGACCCCTTCAAAACTCTCCCCCATTTCCCTTTGGTTGGCCTTGGAAGGGTCAAGACCATGGTTTTTATTAGGCCGAGGCTTGTCCTGTCCATTTCTTGGGAAACGAGTCTCCTCAGTCTTTTGTCTTTTCGCCTTATCACCCCCATCCCCTGCACGTACTACCGACAGCCGACTCTTCCACCTTGTTCATCTGTCCTCTGTCACTGCAGGCCTTTGTGGAGTACCTCACGCGTCTCCCAACGCATGGAATTTAGGAGAAATTCATGAATTGACGACAATACATGAAATAATGACATATGGCACATGAAATATGAATGAATACATAATATTATTATTAGCAGCCCACAAAAGGTGGCAACTTTTGTGGGGCTGCTTTTCTCTGGGCTTTCTCTGGAAGTATGGAATAATAAGTAGACAATGACTGGTTTCAAAAAAAAAAAAAATAGACATGGACGTTAAAGCTTTGACTAGAAAGCTGCAACATGGTGGTTGTGGAGTTTTAAGGATTTGATGGTGACTAGTAATTAATGAAAGTGGTAAAATCTCTTCCACTTTCGAATTGTTATTATTAATCCACATATATACCAACAATATCAGTCAAGGAAGACCACAACTGATAAAAGGACATAGAAGAAACGATGAATGTGTGTTTCTTTCTATATTTATCTCAAAATGGGAATTATTCATGTACCTCCTAAGTCCTAACTACACTTATTCTCTGAAAATAATTTCATATATTTGGCTCTAGGTCTAGGAAACATTATAATTTTTTAATACCCTGCTTTAAAATAATTATTTTTCTTTTCTTTCTCACCGCTTTAAAGAAAATACAAAATTAAATCAAAGTATTAATATAAGAAAATAAAGTATAGAAATACTTATTAAAAAGCATAACTCCAAAACTATTGATTGAATTGTTATAGTTTTGGGGATGACATGAATCCATGTAGATCTCGCTCTATGGTGAACACGAGTTCAGATAATTTAGAATTGCCTTTTGAAAAGACGAGCCTAATGCAAATACAAACTCGTCTCGCCTAAAAGCTAATTCATCACAAATTAATGAACTGCCTACCTAAAAGAAGAGTTCAATGCAAATTCAAAACTCGCTTGTTAATATGAAAGTTCACGCGAATTTAAGACGCCGTTAAACATGTAACTCGTATGTTGGAAAGACAAGTTCTGTCCAAATTAAGAACTCGTCTATTAAAAAAGACAAGTCCAGTTCAAATTAAGAACTTGTCTGTTGAAAAGACGAGTTCAATGAAAATTTAGGACTCGTCTTTTAAAAAGACGAGTGCCGACCTGAGTGTAAATTTTGAACTTGTCTTTTAAAAGGAAAAAACCTGGAGAGGAAGGGGTGTTTAGTTTGGTTTAGAGGTGGGATAATGGGCCCAACCCCATGGGCCGAATCACTTTGACCCATATTTTTTGAGGGTCAAGCAGAGGAAATAGAGGCCCAAATAGAAATAGGGTCTATTGGCCTAGCGCGAATAGGCCCGCGGACCATTAGGGCTTTCTCATGGGCCGCCCATTTGACCCATTTGTGCCCGCTTTATTTTCGCTTTAATGATTACTTATTATTAAAATCTAATTATTCAAAATATTAGTTTTGTTATGAAAATATAAAATAGTTGCTTTATGGAAAAATAATAGTTATTAAATAACTATTTTTAATAAAATAAAATAATATTAGTGTGAAAATAATTTAAAAAATAAAATATGTATAATATAACTATAATAATTTATTTTATATAATTCGGCAAATATAAGAATAAATTATAACTATAAGTATTTCAAATAAACTTTATTTTACAAAGTATAAAATTTGTAAAATTGTTATTTAATATTTTAATATCATGCCAGACAAATAGTTATTTATGGAAATAAAATAATAAGTTGTTTACAAATGTGTTGTTTAATAATAGTTATTTATTATTTTTTTCATAAACAACTATTTTATTTCCTATATGCCAGACTACTATATTAATTTTAATTTTAATATTTTATAAATGGGCTACCTGGTGTCAAATAGTTATTTCCTATATGTACGTCTTATTTAAAAAATAATATCTAAAATATGATGTTTAAAATATTTCTAATCTACGATAGTTTTGCCGATTAAGAAAAAAGATAGTTGAAATTGTGTCTTGAAGAAATAATTTCTTCCTCCATTGCTTTTGTTGCCTGCACTGGAGCACATGAGACCTAGAAATAGGTTTAGCTATAAAAAGTTTGTTCTCATATGAGAACGAGTTTTACACTGTTAGATGGTGATTTTATCTCTTGAGATATGTGGAAAGCGATCTACTTCCCTATTTATTGCTTTTTTCACCTCCGAAAATTTTGTGTCCTATAATGCCAACAATGTGTACTAAAAGATTATTATGTTTTTTAAATGCCTCTGGGATAAACCTTGTGGGATAATAATTGTATGTATTTAAAGTGTTTTAGTATAAATGTTATTCAATAATTCTCTAGTATTAAAAGTCATTTTTTAGATTTTAAAAATGTTCCATAAATTGTGCTTAAGACTTGAATCAAATGGTGAAATAGGTATACAGGAAATCCAATCTGTAAGACCCGGGATAATTCCAATTTTCGAAAAAAAGGGTAAAATGGTCATTTCGCAAAACCGAAATTTTTCTGTGATCTTGGATGATCTAAACTAGATTTCACCGTTGGAATCATCTCACAAATCTAGCTATTTCACGTCGAATTCGAGACTGCCTAATTTGCATGTTTTTCGAGGCATCTAAGCCAGTTTAAAACGACCGTGATGTGAAAGTTACTCTTATAACATGTATTCATGTAACATATGTTGCATGAGTAGAGAAATGATGGAAACGAACGGCTGAGATAGTGCCAAGTGTCAAAATCCAAGAGTAGTGACAATATAGGGAATTTTGGAAATTGTTAATATGAAAAAGATAAAACTTGCATAGTGTTGTTCCTATTATCAAAGAGACCAAAACGCAAGTGCTGGGCTGTGAATGGAGATGCATAATTGCTTTTTTTTTTTTATTTTTAGAGAGAGGGAGTGGCTTCTCTCAGATTCGACCGATCGACCGTTGGTTTTCGACTGAGAAAGAAGGAAAGTTGCTCTTCGCGGGTGGGCGGGCCACGTGGACATTCCATTCAGCGGAGTTCGACAACCTAAGAGGTAGGGATCTTTTCTTACTTGTATTAATCTTTGTCTAAGAGCCATGTAAATGGTTAGGAATGTTTTGAGGCTTGTTTTAGCCGTAAACTCGGTCTCAAAAGCTTTGAACCGAGTGGAGAAAATTTCTATTTGTGTGGCCGTGAACAGTAACCCGAGGGTTTCATTGTCTGCTCTGAATGCTGACGTGAATATTGCGGTGAATTTCATGATATCAGTGATTCAAAAATAAATTGCTTCAGGTTTGTTAATTAGCCCATGTGAGCTAATTTTGTGTAATTGATTGAGAATTTACAATATGTTTTATGTGATTTAATTATGTTAATATATATGCATGTGAATATATTAGCATGAATGTATCGAATCAGAACATGCACTCCATATGCACTGGGCACAGAATATTAGGTGTGAGGCATGACACATGAAAGAAAAGAAAATGAACATGGTTATGAAGGAATTTCAATGGATGATTTTCTGAGAATTGTGTTAGAGATGGTCCAACAATTACACGTTGGAGGAGCCCATGAATCGCTTAGATGTTCTCCAACACATTCGCCTGAGGATAGTCCAATACTTTTACCGAAATTCCTAAGAGGAGTTTTCGAGAATTAAAAGCTTTGTTTTGAAAATCGAATATTTTTACTGCATCTCGGCTTAGGCATATGTGAGGGAGTCGGTGAGGACTCGAGACATGGGTCAGCTATGTAGACATTAGAGCAGGTTCAAGGAAATTGCTCAATGTGATTGTTTGTCATGCATGCACTTAGGGTGGGAGTAAACCCATGTAGGAAATTATCTCTATCGGGGTTTCACCCCGCCGGCGGATCACCATTTCGTGTAATAAGTGAGCGCGCATAGCGACGACACTCACTATGCCGCGCTGCTAAGAAAAACCGACTCGCGGGCTTTGATATTTTTGTATAACATGTATTAGAATTGTAAATTTTAATATATGTTGAATTAAGAGTAATGTAAAAATTCTTGAACCATGTAGTATATTTTTGTTGGGATATGTTTGTTGTGAGTATTAATGCAAATTCAAGTGGCTATTTTACTATTTAATTGTATACGAACCCGATGTGGTCATAAGTTGATTGTCGGGACAGTTTGTACCTCGGGCAGCTCCCTGCATGCCTTATCGAGCTTAGGCATACGGCTACCTAGGGAGCCTCTGGCTCAGTATCCATAGTTTAGTCCTATACCACTTCATACTTGCATCGGTAGTTAAGGTAAACGATTACCTGGGAACTCACTGTGTAGAACTTTATGTATATGAAAACCTAGGATTGAGAAACTCGGGCTTAGCCATGGTCATTTGAGGTATAAGAACATCACAAATTTTTGGTATAGCTCGATGTCAGGTTAGGTATGTGATTACCTGGGACAATCACAAAAAGATTGTGAATAGGAACACTTTACATGCAATCGTGTTTTGTGTGATTGTGCGATTGTTTGATCGATGTGTGAATGGTGAACATAACATGAGTCAGTTGTGTGTATGAATTGTGATTGCAATTGTATGCTTGAAAATAGTATTAGAAAATAAGCAATCACTAGGGTTAGTGTGAGAAAAAGTGTTTGAGAAATTTTAGGCAAAAGTCCTAATTAAATGAAAAAAAATTTAGGTTGAGGAATTTTTTTCTATGGTACATGCTGGGTGTAAATCGAAAAATGGATAAAATAAATTTTTATAAATTTATTTGGTATACTGGAAATTGAATATATATATATATATATAGTATATATATATATATATATATATATATATATATATATATATATATATATATATATATGTGCAGGAAGGTGGTAGCTTTTTTTCGTAAAGAGGAATGAAAAAAAAAATCAAGTGAAAAAAAAAAAAATAAATAAATAAAATTTTGATGTTGATTATGATTTAATAAATGAAATCAAGGTCTGCATTACCTATAAAATGCATGGACACAGGTATGAAATGTTTTCTCGTATATGAATAGTGTCTCTGGCCGTGTTTATTCTCAGAGATATCGCATGAATTTAACTAGCCATTTGACATGTGTAGATACTACCGAAGAACGCAGGGCGCTCCACGAGGTACCGGTCGTGCACCACCAAAGATTTGATCGCAGACCTTATTGAGGCCGTAGGATTGCGTCGCTGCTATCGCACGTATGCATAATACAATTAGCATGGGCCAAACGACCTCCAGCCTTAAGCACATCATCTTCCATTAAGGTAGAGGGAGGAGCTGATGACATACGAGGCATCCAAGATATGGGTAGCCGGTACAAGAGGAAGGAAGATTCATCTTCTTCCAACCCGAGAAAGAAGCAGAAGACTTCTGTTTTGCAAGGATATCCCGGACAGGACCAAGGCCAGGATGGGACATTTAGTCAAGCAGGGCAGATGATGTGTTATTTCTGCCGACAACCTGGACACTTTCGACGGATCGCTTCCACTGAGGTGTGGATCCCAAGGCATGGGAGACCCCATCCCAAACATTAGTGAGACGAGCCAGTGGTTGCCAAATGTGACGGGGCAAGATGGCGGCTACCACTACCAAGAAATTGACACATGAGGAGGGATCAGCCCCTTGCAGACGGATCCTGTGGTTTTCGGGACGCCACGCCTCCCGCCGCCGTAGGACAGAGAGGACACGCTTTGTTTCTCCACACCCTAAGATGGGTCAGGACCGTTGTCGGGCCCTGGTGCCGCACAAGCACTCCAAGACTTCGCATACGGTCACATAAAGCCAGACTAGAGCGTAGCTCCGTGGTCGACCATGATTGGCAGTCCGGGAGTTCGAAATAGTCGAACAGAGGATCGGTTACCACTGGCCGCACCCGGGCATATGAGGCGCGAGATCATTCTGGGGATAAGCAGAGATCTCATGGTACGCAGGCTAAGCACAGACAAATTTCTGGACATGCGTGGTACGCTTATGCCCTCGCAATTAATTTTGCATCATGATTTATCATCGCTTGCACCGCCGCATCATAGATTTACTTACAGTCGAGGCCTCAGAGAGACGACGTGGGAACTTCTTCCCTAAGATGTAAAGGAGAGCCGTCGATGTGTCGGATCGTGAGTCGTGGATCTCTGATTCTCGCTCATGGTGGACCTAGGTGGCAGACGACAGTGTTTGCGTCATTCTTGATATGGATAAGTCGACGTACTCATATCGGTCGCCAAGAATCGGGAACTTAGCCTAAGTTGTCATACCCGATTACGCCTGGAGTTGGGTGAGGTTACATATGCACGTGGTCGATGCGTGTGTGCGTGAATTTCTGGATGAAATTTTAAGGAGGGAGAATGGGCACCCAAGAAAATTCCAATTTTCGGAAAAAGGGTAAAATTGTCATTTCGGTAAAAATCCGAAATTTTTCTAAATCTCGGATGACAAAACGGATTTCACTGTTGGAATCGTCTTGCGAAATCTAGCTACCACGTCGAATTCTGAGACAATTGGAATTTACACGTTTTTCGAGGCATCGGGTTTCGGGTGCCGAAAAACGACATGTAATGTGACAAGAGTCACCTATAACATGTACTCATTTAACATATGTTGCATGAGTAGAGAGATGATGGAAATGGACAGCCGAGATAGTGCCAAGTGTCAAAAATCCAAGAGAAGCGGACACATAGGGAATTTTGGAAATTGTTAATGAGGAAAGACAAACTTCAGATAGCGTTGTCTTCCCCATTATCGAAAAGAGACCAAACGCGGCAAAGGTTGTAATGGAGATGCAGTGGCTGTTTTTTTTTATTTTTTAGAGAGAGAGGAAGTGGCTTCTCTCTAGGATTCTGGCTGATTAGACCGTTGGTTTTCGATGGAGCAAGAAGGAAAGTTGCTCTACGCGGCGAGGGCTACGCGTGGACACCGATTTGGTGGAGTTCCGACAACTCCAAGAGGTAGGGATCTTTTCCTACTTGTGTTAATCTTTGTCTAAGAGCCATGTAAATGGTTAGGAATGTTCTGAGGCTTGTTTTAGCCGTAAACTCGGTCTCAAAAGCTTTGAACCAAGTGGAGAAAATTCCTATTTGTGTGGCCGTGAACAGTAACCCGAGGGTTTCACTGGTCATATGAATAGTGATGTGAATATTTTTGTGTGAATTTTTATGATGTTGAGTGATTCAAAATGAATTGCTTGTGTTTAATTAGCCCATGTGAGCTAATTTTGGTGTAATTGACGAGAATTTGCATAACATGTTTTATGATTTAATTATATTAATATATATGCATGTGAATATATTAGCATGAATGTATCGAATCGCATCATGAATTCCATATGCACCAAGCAATGCAGAATATTGTGTGAGTGCACATACTTAAAGAAAAGAAAAACGAACATGGTTGCGGTAAAGGAATTTCAATGGATGATTTTCCTGAGAATCTGCGGTTGGAGATGGTCCAACAATTACATGTCTGAGGAGCCCATGGATTGTTTAGGAAGCGTTCTCCACCATTCGCGAGGGGTAGTCCAATACTTTATCGAAATTCTGGTATGAGTTTTTGAGAACAAAAAGCTTTTGTTTTGAAACTCGGATATTTTTACCGCAGATTCGGCTTAGGCATATGTGAGGGAGTCGATGAGGACTCGAGACATGGGTTGGTCATGGTGACATTCGAGTAGGTTCATGAAATTGCTCAATGTGATTGTTTGCCACGCAATGCACTTAAAGCGGAGTAACCCATGCAGGAAATCTTTATCTCTACTCGGGCTTTTCAATTCGTCGATGGATCACCATTTCAGGTACAGGAGTGTAAGACGAGGACTCCGCACTCACGAGGTCACAGGTTAGAAGAAAGCCGATCAGGGCTTTGATATTTTTGTATAACATGTATTAGAATTGTAATTTTAATATATGTGTGGGAATTAAGAGTAATGTAAAAAACTTCAACCATGTAGTATATTTGGTCAGGGATATGTTTGTTGTGAATATAATGCAGGCCCAAGTGGCCATTTTTACTCATTTTAATTATATATGAACCCGATGTGGTCATAAGTTGATTGTCGATAGGTTTGTACCTCAAGTGTAGCTCCCGTACAAAGCTGAGACTCGCCCGATTTTCACATGAAATGGTCGGTTACCCGACATCCACGATTATTCCGTTATGTTGATCTGATTGTCAACGGACCCTCGCTTAGCATTACACAATCCAAATACAACAATGTAATGTAAGTGAATATATTGTCATAAGAAAGCTGTAGTATTATATTGTCATGGATACTTAACCCGATTATTTCTCGTGCACTCATCGACATTTAATAAAGGTACTTAATTTAATACAAGTGTGGAATTTGGAATTTAATATGAATTCAAGGAAATTTCAAGTGTATAACTTTTGAAATATAAGGATTGACACGACTTAGTCGGAGAGTGCCTGAGGACATGAACCCGAATCTCAATTTCATCTTAGATAGCCCGTTTGAAAAGTCAAGGTCAATCTAAGCTTTTAAGATCATGACAAAGTTGGAATATACCCACCATGCAAAGCTTATGATTGGAATCAATGCTTCCCACTTTGAAAGCAATGTCCTCGTTGGGATTCCGCTTCGATTTCCAAGTTCAATCTAAGTGTGGCCTCCTATCCTACTATAAGCTATAAACTATAAACATCAACAGTTCCTAGGGACCTCTCTTTCAATAGCAATGACTTAAAGGTCCATATTGTTTTTTTTTTACAGAAATTGGGTTAAAAGGGATAAATCCCAAAAATATTTATAAAAATTACATTTTGCAAAAGTAATCTTAAAAATGTCATCATTTTCGACAAAAGTGTCATTCAAAGTGTAAAAGACAAATTTCTCACATGATAACTACATCCTCTCATGGACATTTTGTCCCATCCTTCATATTATAACTATATCACTATAAGCATTTTTATCTGAAACGATATGTTTTCACTCTCAATTTTTAAAAAAAACAAAGTTATTCTTCCAAATAAGTTATGACAACCATTCAATATTTAAATTTCGCCAAAGCAAGATTGAAAAAAGTAGTCATTTGTTGGCTTGATAACACAAAAATACGCACGATCCCCTCCGGGCAGTCAAATTGGTTTCTCTTTATTTATATTAAAAACTATGTATATTTTTGTTACATTCAACTCCAAGGTCAGGAGAGTAGACAAAGCGACTGGCAAGTAGGTAAAGCGGGAATATTAGTTGCTTCGAATTGTCGTGACGCCTAGGTGAGAGTAGAGTAGGTAGGGTAACACGCTTGCCAGCAGAGAAAGCAAATCTGTGGACGTGGGTATCGGCACCATTCTACCTGCACCGGGAAGTCGGGCGTCAGACGTCCAGCTGGGCGCAAGTAGGCCCGTACGCACAAGTATATGCGTCGAGGTTACGTAGTGTAGTGGCTAGTCAAGGTCGCTCCTATAAGGAGAAATGTAAGATCATCGAATCTACGCTTTAAATAATATTTTGATCTAAACCCGTAGTGAATTCTACTCACTGCCTGGAAAACTAATCCTAAAATTATTTGCTAAAACGATTTATGAAAACCTAGGGTTTTGACTTCACCTGCCACGCCCAATGGATTTTAACCTAGATAAATTATTCATTAAATATATTAAATAATTCACACCGACGGGTTAATCGTGCCTACTAGATATTCTCTCTCGAGATATATCGCCATCTCAAGTAGGCGTATTGCATCTATGCGTCAACCCTAGACTCCGAAACGCTTAAATGTTTAAACCTTAGATGCCACCCCAAGATATCTATATTCATTGATTGACCAAGTGTTGCTCTATTCATATCCCTAGGGTCCTCTCATCTTCGATCTGGGACCCAAAGAAACACGCCAATGTCAAACACTACCATATAAATAAAATATAGAGATAGAGGAAGTCGAGATAAAAATCAGAAGACTGTGGGAAAACCTAAAAATTTGAATTTTTGCTAGGAAGGGAAAAATGGTAATTTTTCCATAATTCTTTATAGATCTCAGATGACGAAACGTACTTAACCATTGGAATTGTCTCGCTAAATCTAGTCATCCAGACGAATTGGTTGAATTTCGAGACAATCGGATTTTCACAAATTTCGAGGCAACTTAAATGAGTAATCTCGAAAAAGAGATTTCTTAGAAAAACTCGAAATTTTCAAATATTTAAAGAATTTCCATTTAAGATAGATGGAATAGAAACCGGACGAAATAAATTGTTTCCTGTATGAACTTAAACTAAAGAAGTTTGACACGTGGCGCGACTGAGCCACGTATCCACACTATAAATAGCCTAAAATATCTAACATGCCAAAAGATCTCATTTTTGGCTTTGAGAGAGAGAGAGGAAAGAACCTTTCTCCGATTTCGATGGGGTTTCGCTGACCTGAATCCCCAGACGCAGAGTTAAAGCTCATTACGCGACGAGCTAAGCTTTCGGTATTGGAATCATAAGATTTCGCCAAGATCCAAGGTTCGGGGTTTTCACAGTAAAACCCAGAAAAAGATCTGTCCCCGAAATCCTGCTAATTGAGGTAGGGTTTTTATCCTACTCGGTTTAATTTCTGTCTAAGGGCATGTGTGTGTGTGTGTGTCAAAGTGGAGAATGTTGTCCAGTTTTTTTTCCTTCAACCCATGATTGTGTTTTCAAGCTATACTCGCCATCACTCATCCGTATTGAGATTCCCAATTTCTCGCGAAAACTAGGACTTATGTAACATATTTCCTGAAATAGGTCTATCCAAACCGACCCTTTGGACTCGTAATGCATTCAAAGGGGAGCTATGCCCGCATAGCTTCGGTTCTGCTTTGAAAATTGAGGCCCCGGTCAAGTAGTGACATATCTTGAGTTTCGTGATCCGATTCCTGGGTGATTCGCCGAAGAACCCTAAGAACCGTATCTTCAAATGAGTACAAAGAACAAGTGTCAAATTATGGATTAAGACCCCTGAAGTGGGTTTCACAGACTGTTTTCGCAGGGGGCAAACAGAACCGACTAGCTTTTGAATGAAATGCCATAACTTTCGTTCGAACTCGTTTCTGTGTTCTGACTCTATGGAAAGCCTATCGAAATAAGAACCTAGCCATATTCTGTGGATGGTAATTGGTATCCACAACCTTCTGAAAGTCAGGCGTTTGTACCAAGTGTGCAAAGCGGGACAGGGGTCATTTCCCGCTTTGTTTTGCTCTCCAACTTCAACGACCAAATCTTTCGTGATCCAAACTTCTATTTTGGGTGTTCTAGGACTCTATGGAAATAACATTGTCAAGATTCTTTCCATGTTCCTTTGAAGGCGTTAGCTCACAACATTGCTTTTTTAAAATCTATGTTTTTCACCAAGTACGCAGTTATTCGTTATGTCGATGTGAATAGTTTCCAAGCTACACATCTATCAGATGGCATGTTTAGGTATTACATTGGTATGAATTGCCATGAGTTAGCCTAAGGAAGGCTATATGATTATCATTTTTTAGTCATGTATCGATGAATGCTAATATGCATGATACTAATGATATCTATAAAGATCGGGCATGAAATGTATGGAACGTATATGTTTGCGATATATAAATGTGATGGTACTTGACATGAAGTGCCATTGATTAGAATGTTCCATGTAGTGTGCATCACATGTAATATGAGAACCTATAGTGGCATTAGCATTGCATATGCACAAGGACACGTGATTATGTTTCGGGTGTGTGCATGGACGGGGTCATCCATAACACAGCTAATGAATGGGTAGTGAGCTCACTTTGGACGACGCCAAATAAATGTCCACTAGCGAAAACATAAAAAGAAATATTTAAGCTTTAAGATATTTAAATGCTCTCATTGAATTTGTGTTGTTTTCTGACCACTAAGCTTTAAGATATTTAAAATCACAAAAGAAATTGAATGCTCGACATGCTAAGTGGGTTGAATTTTTGAATGAATATTATTTTGTGATTAATCATCGTGCTGGTATTGAAAACAAAGTTGTTGATGCACTAGTCGAAGGGAACTATTACACTTCATCGCATGAGTTGCTCATGTCATCGGGTTTGATAGATGGAAAGATGAGTACTCGTATGCTCGACTTTGGCATTATTTATGATAAGGTTAGTAATGGTCATTGTCATGATTATGTTGACTTTCTTGTTGAAAATTGTTATTATTAAAGTGATTAAATTGTGTATGCTCTGAATATCATTTAGGATTTATTAATTGGGAGATGCATGCAGTGGTTTAGTTAGACTGGGGAGGATAAACTATTGCATTTTGCTGAAGATAGATTTTATTAGCCTTCAGAAAATGATGTTGCTAAGATAGTCGCACAATGCGTAACATGTCATTTAGCTATGCTAAGAAACAAAACACTCCGGCTTATATACTCATTTACCTATTCCCTGCGAACCTTGGAAGGATGTTAGTATGGACTTGTTCTCGATTGCCTATGACTACTAGAGGACACATTCTATTTCGTCATCAAGGGATGTGTTTTCTAAGATGGATCATTTTATTCCGTGTAACAAAACCAATGATGCTTCACATGTTGATAAATTATTTTTTAGAGAAGTTGTTAAATTGCATGGTTTGCCTTCCACTATCAGATTTTTTATAGGATGAAATTTGTCAACTATTTTTGAAAACTCTTGGAAATTGTTTGGCACTACTTTGAAATTTTCTATCTCGTTTCATCCTCAAACCGATGGTCAAACTCGAGGTTACTAATCATAGTCGTGATATGCTTGTGTGTTTCGTCAGGGTAAAACAAGGTGCCTGGGATTTAATTTTGGTCACACCAGTTTGCTTATAACGATTTTGTTAATCGTTCAACCGTAAAAGTCCTTTCAAATTGTTAATGGCTACTCACCCCAAGAGACACACATTGATCTTATTCCTTACCACCTCACATGCGTATATGAACCTCAGAAAGCTTTGCAAAACACATCCATAACTTACATGTCGAGATTGAAAGAAGATTTCTCTAAGTAATGCGTATCATAAATCGGGGTTGCTGATGTGCATCATAGATCTAAGGACTTTAATGTTGGTGAATATGTCATGGTTCGGGACCATCTTAAAAGAATTCCAAAAAAACATTTTTAAAAACTTTATGCAAGAGCCATAAGTACTATAATTCAGAACTCGATCTAATGCATATTTCTTGATTTGCCTAATGACATGGATATTAGCCCTGTTTTCAATATAGAGGATTTGCTACCTCATCGAGACACTTTTGAGCCTTCTACTTTGCCTTCTAGTGTGTTTATGGGTGAAGCTAGTAAAGGTGCACCCACTATGTATTCGTTACAATATTCTAAGGAGATGGTGGATATTATCATTGATGATGAGTTTGTAACTTCTAGAGATGGTGGTTTTCGTTGTTTCCTTGTCAAATGGCATGGTCAGTCCCGATTCGATGCTACTTGAATACAGAGGATGATCTTCGTCATTTGGATTCTTCTGTTAGGTCGGGTACATGTCCCTCCCACTCTTCTAATCGAGCTATTTTCAACTCCTAAATTGATGAGGCATGAGTAGGTCCATATCTAGGCCTAGATGAGATAGGAAGCTCAAATCCAATGATGATTTTTATTATTATTAGTTATTTATTTAATCATATTTTGGGATTTATCTGTTAGGGTTTATCGGGTGCCTATAATGGCACCTTATGTTATTGTTTTTGGGGAGACTTGATATGAGATTGAAAACTCGAGAACTTCGTTGTGTTTATTTGTTTGCTTTCTTTTAATTTGATTATTCTTTGTAGCTGAGCTACATCACCTGGTGGCTATTTTGGCCTGTGCGGGCCATTGCTAGTTCCATTTTGAGGGTTCAAATTGTCTTACTATATTAAAGTTATTATGCCTGTCTTAAATAAAAAGTTTGCTATGAACGTTTATAATATAAACAAAAGGTTATTGTAGTTGTATAGAATACGGTTTGCTTTCAAATTTTTAAAAGTAAAAAATGGCATGAAAATGTTTCCAATGGTTGACACCCTGTTTTGTTTTTTTGCTTTTTGTTGCCTTTCCTCATTTAGGTTTTTTGTTCTTAGGCAGTTGTGGAGGTAATACACTGGTTCGTGAGGTTGGAGAAAGTCCGTTATGGGAGAAGTTATCCAAGTATGTTTAAGTAATACCGTGTTTTGTTGCATGTTCATTTCTCGATTTATATTGTTAGTTGACTATTGGTATTGGAAACGATATAGATTATTGTAGACTGTGATAATGCTTTCATGGCCCCAATTATCTCTATCCATGGATAATTCTTTGGTTAACTTTATTTTGCAACATTGTTATTTTCAATTTTACATATTAAAAGAAAAAATCAAAAATGATTTTGAAAACATCATAACATGAACTTAGATTATCTTAATTGAATATTATATAATTAAATATGAAATTACTTTTATAATAATAGAGCTTTCATTAATATTTTCTAGTAGATGTACTAATTACTTGACTTCTGCAAATTCTTTTAATTTGAACATGCATTCGAAGTAATTATGGGCTTGTTTGACCCTATAATACAAAAATAGTTTTCTACTTTGAAAGATAGAAACTAATTTCCAAAAAAATTTCATTTTATTTGATCAATTTTCTCTATATTAATTTCTAAAAATTAGATTGAAAGAAACAACTTCAAATTGTTTTCAACCAATTCTGTACCACAGAATCGAGGTGGTAACTGTAAATGTGCATAATGTGAAGTACACATGTACCATTTCCAAATTTCAAAATCCTAGAAAAACCATATGAGTTTGACTCTTGCAAAAAGCTAGTGGATCTACGCATGTTTCTAAACATACCTCACTTTTGGAGCTCAAGGGAACCAATGGAAGAATCAATACAAAAGAACTTTTTTCTTTTCTTAAATTCATTACATAAACCCTAAATGATTATTGATCTTAATATAACATATCAATGACATAAAAGATTTGCGTTTGGCATAAAGTAATTTCTATATAATTCAAATATATACTTCTTCTTTTCTTTTCATTTGACATATCTAAATATACTTTAAAACTGATAGTGCCTAAAAACTCCGGGCGCTAGACAGCTCGTGGAACGAACTATCGCAAAGCCTAAAGTGGGTTAGGCGTCCTCCGTGAGCCACGCAGGGCTCACGTAGGAGACCCACTATGACGACATCTTGATTACTCCTAAGGCGCGAGCCCATGGTCAAAACCAAGCCCAAGTGGCCTGACATGCTACTGTGGATAATCCGCCCAACACCGCTTGTGGCGTAAGAAAGGAAAGCACTCCATCTCCATGATCCGATATCTACTCTTTAAGGGAAGAAGGATCCCCTACGATTACGACTCCCTAATTATTCTTTAATATTCGCCATTTAATTTATCTACTCATGCATTCAAGTACTATGGCTCGCTTGACCTTATAATACAAAAATTAGTTTTCTACTTTAAAGATAGAAACTAATTTCTAAAAAAAATTCATTTTATTTGATCAATTTTCTCTATATTAATTTCTAAAAATTATATTGAAAGAAAACAACTTTTGGGAAACAACTTCAAATTGTTTTCAACTAATTTAAAATTAATAGAATCGAGGTGGTAACCGTAAATGTGCATAATGTGAAGTACACACGTGACCATTTCCAAATTTCAAAATCCTATAAAAACCATATGAGTTTGACTCTTGCAAAAAGCTAGTGGATCTACGCATGTTTCTAAACATACCTCACTTTTGGAGCTCAAGGGAACCAATGGAAGAATCAATACAAAAGAACTTTTTCTTTTCTTAAATTCATTACATAAACCCTAAATGATTATTGATCTTAATATAACATATCAATGACATAAAAGATTTGCGTTTAGTAGAAAGTAATTTCTATATAATTCAAATATATACTTCTTCTTTTCTTTTTTTTTTTTTTGATGGAATTCAAATATACTCTTTAAAATCGATAATGCCTAAAAACTCGCTTGTATAGGCTCAGACGCGTTCCCCAAGGAACGAACCATCGTGCCTGTGCCAGTTAGGTGTCCTCCGTAAGGCTGGGTCGCAGGGCCTCACGTAGGGACCCAACCCATGATGACGCTCGATTACTCTTAAGACGGAGCCTGTACGAAACCAGCCTACGCGACAGCGACAGGATAATCCGTCGCCCAATTGGGCCAGGCGTAAGAAAGGAAAGCATCATCTCCATGATCCTGACATTCACTCATTAAGGGTGCTAAGGATCCCCCCACGACACGACTCCTAATTATCCTTTAATATTCGCTAGCGATATGAAGAGGAGATTCCCCACCTAAGTGGGAAGATGTCGTATCGTCACTAACAAGGAAATCATCATGATCACTCAATGAGCAAATACCGAGCAATACCACTTAGCAGGCACAATCAAAACCATCAACGCTGATCTCTTCCTTTCGCAGTTAAAGAAACTCGACTTAATATCGGAGAGGCTTACGGAGACACCCCGCCGACCACCCTTCGGGTGTGTTGCTATATCGGCAAAGGCCCGGCTGACAGCCCATCGACTCCAAAGAAGCTCCACCCCGCTTCGAAGAAAGCACCATCGGGCCATCCGTCTCGCTGAACGACTGTTCCTTTACAAATCAACTGATCTCTTAGTGATCGATGGTATCGACTCGAAACATGAGCAGGAGTCACGCCAACCCTCCGAGGGTGCAAGACCAACAGGACGACGTTGATAGCGCATGCGCCTAGGACGCGCCAGAGCTCTTCACGCCCACCGGCAATGATGCAGGCACTCGCCTCGCCAATCGCTCGCTAAGTGAGTCGGAGGAACCCACCAGACAGACAACACCCACGAGGCACAAATTTCAAAGCCTGGGTGGAAGGCCGTAACACCATTCCAAGGGATGAACATGAACACCTCGGCGCCCCCCGAGACGTTGACGGAGGAGGAGAAAATAGCAAGACTAAGGAGCATGACCCCGCTGCACTGGGCCGGTGACTCCGGCTAAGACTCCGGGAGGCGCAGGGCAAGAACGACGAAGGCAACGATCCAGTCCCCCGCCAACCTGAAAGGGGAATAGCGTTTCAAAGGAATTCAACAAGAGCTCGGCTACATAAAGGAAGCCAGAAGGGTCATACCTCAAAGATCACTCTGACGCCCGTATACAGATTTAATCCCCGTTCACTGCAGGGTTCTCGCACTTCCCTCTCCCGATAAGAAGTTTAGAATGTCCAGACAAGCTTTTGACTCGAACGAAGACCTTGTAGACCACCTCAACACCCACGCAGAATCGATGGAGCCGCATGGATACTAAGACCCCGTGGAGATGCGTAGCCTTGACATCACGCCAAGGGCTCTACCTTGGCATGTCTCAACAGTTCCCGCTTAGCCTCGACCTCACTCTTCAATGAGCTCTCCATTGCTTTCATGTCCCACTTCATCGGAGCCCAGACGTATCGAAAGTCGAGCTACCACCTGCTGACCGTAAAGCAAGGCCCACAAGAAACCCGAGGTCCTACTCAAGAGGCTGGAACTCCTGAGTCGAGGGCAGACACCATTAAAAGTTCACACCACCGCCTTTATCACTGTGCTAGCATTACAATCAAAAAGACCCGATGTTCTCCATCTCGAAGAACCCGTGAAAGCATGGTCGATGTGCTCTCCAGCGTAAAATACATCAATGGCAGGCCCCCATGCCTAAGCGGAAGCTCTTCTGCGCAAAAAGAGAAAAGCAAGGATGAGAAAAAAGGGATCGAAGCCCCAGAAGACGAAGAGAGCGAGACAAATCTCCAAGGGGGGACAGAGAAGACAGAGATCAATCTTCAAATATAAGAGGTAAAGTCGTGGACCGTCAAGTCTGACCCCAAACGAGCTGCAGCCACATCAGATCGCACCTCTAGCCTTAATTTCCCCGACGGCCCCTTTCTGCGGTCTCAAGTCCCATGAGGTGCGCATGAGAAGCTTTGGGCGTGGCCGCCTCCCAAATGAGGACGCACCCAAAGAAAAAGAGACAAACGGCATCAAGGCGAGTTCCACGTAGATCAGCCGCATCAGACGTATGATCAGGATCAATGGTTAAGAAATCGAATTCCTAATTGGACGCGGACATCCCCTCCGCCGCTATTTGGTCTTAAGATCGAAACCAGGTACCTCCTCCACCACCTCGTTAGCTAGCCCCAGCTCAGCATCAACAACCCCTGGGAGAGATCAATGTGATTCGAGGATTCACCAAATGGGAATCTAGTTCTAAGTATGGGCGTCGACTCACAGCATCGTGTCAAGGGAGACACTTGAGGCTGTGCCTGTATCCAAGCTCCCTGACGGATACCACTATAACCTTCTCACTCGATACTGGAAGGTCGCTAACATCCCCATGATGACCCACCGTAATAAGGGTTGTCGGGCCTACAAAACAAAGCCATTGTGGTCCCGACTGACAATGTGAGCTCGACCATCATCTCAGATCACCGTTTAACAAAATGGGCATCGGAAGGGAGAAGCTGAAACCCTGTGAACGCCCACTTACTGGGATTCTCTAAAGAGAAAGTGCTACCCCTAGGGTCGGTACAACTGGTACTCACTTTAGGGGACCCTCCTTGCTAGGCCACAACGACGATAAAATTCCTCATAGTGGATGCCCCATCGGCGTACAACATGTTACATCCCCTCCGCCTATCATATGGTTGTCAAATTCCCTAAGGAGAATGGAGTAGGAATGGTTCGAGGAGACCAATGGGAAATATGAGGAGCGCTTACTGACGTCAATGAAACCGAAAGTAGCTTCTTGACAACATCCACATGGATGAGCTTCTGACATGAGATGAATTAAACACCCGACCTATGCTCCCTCGTAAGAGCCGTGGAACCGTACAACTTGACGACCGTACCGTAACACCGCCTACATCGACCCAAATCGTCAAAGCGACATCAAAGCACTCCTCATTCGCCTCTCTAAAGCAAAATGTGTGGAAGTATTCGCAGCTAAGAGGACATGGGGGAGGAATTAACCTGCCAGCTTATCACCCACAAGCCGAATGTCGCCCTCTTCAACCCAAACAAAAGAAGAAGTTTCACTTTAAAAGGTGTGAAGATTCCATCAACGAGGAAGTCAGCAAACTCCTCCAAGCCCGAGTTATCCGAGAAGTAGATTATCTCGACCGGTCAAGCACGTGGTCCCCGCCAAGAAGGCAATGGCAAGTGGCGATCACTGCATTGACTTTACTGACATGAACCGAGCCTACCCGAAGACAGCCTTTTCCCTACTCCGACGACTCATAGTGGACGCCACTCGCCGGCCACAAACCTCCTCAACTTTATTGACGCTTTCTGCTACAATCAGGATCGACGGACTCCCAAAGGACTGTGAGAAGATCTTGTGCAACCTCTAGCCGTGTCCGACCCTTGGCCATTTAGTCCGAACCAAAACCCCGGGGACGCCCGACTGAAGCCATTAATCAAATCCATTTATTCATATAAGCGTTTTCGTTCTCAAATCTTTGCAGAAGCGGTTTCAATTTAGGGCAAACCCATAAACATTTACAAATTCAATGCAATTCTTTTACGAAGGCCCATTAACATTTACATTTAACAAAATACATTTACTATGAAGGCAATCCATGCCTTTTCAAAATGATTTACAAAATAGATGTTCAGAGTTCAAATTGTTTTTACAAAATATCAATGTTCAAAACAATGGAGTGAATGCATATGTCGGAGCATACTCCGCAATTCTTTCTTTATGACTCGACGCTCCACGATCTTGCCTCGCTCATAAGTTCAATGACTCCGTTTTATCACTCCTACTGGCATTGATAAAATAATACACTCAAGCATTTTCATGCTTAAGGGTTCTATACACTCCATTCTTACGCTTTCGCTTAAGTCAAATCATGCAATTTTACTAAACAATATTTTAAATCTTTTCGATGATCAAATGTCAATACAATACATATACATTTTTCATACAATCATTTATGGTTCATTGATCATCCCAAACACACACCTCTTCTTCATATGCAATAATTTATTTATAATCAAGTCATGCATTTCACAATGCTTTTTTCTTTTCAATTTGCAATAATGTTTTTCAATTCCAATATGTCGACAATCTCAAATCAATTCAGTTATGCCCTTAACGAATTTAACCTATGTTTTCGGTATATAGGATATCGGAATCACCGACACATTCCCGCTGAGCTGCAAGCCTGTATAAAAACGTTTGTTTTATTTTATAACACAGTACGGTCCCTTTGGCCGCCGACCGTTATAAAAATACAATCGCGAACACTACAGATACCGCCTCGGGTCAGCCGATCAAGGACACATCAATACATTCGCTTGAAGTAATCACACTAATCTTTATTGTATATCAATCTATCCTTAATGCGAATTAAACAGTTAACATTCTATTAAGGGCATTCAAATCCTTTATATCAAAATACAGTACAAAATGTACATTTGTATAAACAGTTCATTTTCATGCAAACATTTTACAATCAATTAAAACAAATCAATATGCTTTTCTTATGCATTTAGAATAAACATTTCAAATCTTGAAACGAGAATAAGAGAAGAGAGAACAAACATTCTCAAATTTTGGAAACGAATAAAGAATCGTAGAACAAAACCAATCTATTTCTTTCTTTCGTCTCGGCCAATCCTGCCTTCGGCTAGGTGGATCCCCATCGCTCCCAGAAAATCACACACATCACATTTTAGTGAACTGGAAGACTAATCACACTTAATGAATATCGCCGAGGCGGTCGACTTCCGTGAGGTACCTGGGTGACGCTTTTTTCACTTAGTTTCATTTTATTCAACCCATTAGTCATTTAATGTGGTTCCTAAACACCTAAGGTAATAAATACTAGGCTTTCTGAACAAATCCGAAAATTTCATCTCTGAATAGTGACTTCGGTCATATGATGACCCCGCCCGACGTAAAGGTGGCTACGCCTGGCGAACCCAGGGGGCCTTTCTCGCCCTTCAAATTGCCGCACGAGGCCCTCGCTGCGGGCATGGGCTGCCGCGGCGAGGGTTCCTTTCTGCTAGGCGGTAAGGCCCCGCTTTTTGCCCAGATTTTCTCTTCGCTCTTTTTAGTGATTTCTTCCAAAAATCACTCAAAACCCCAAAACAAATTATGGAAAACTCTCCCAAAGGCATTTTAAAGTCATCCTAAACCAACCATGAGCAAAACCAATGGATGGATTAGAGTTTTTCTAATCCAAATATCATTTAAAGCTTTGTGGCATCCTTGGTCAGGTGTCGCACCTGAGCTCGCAGGTCAACTCTCTCCGAGGTCAAGGAGGTGACCTCGGCTTTATACGCTTCTACCGCCTTAGAAGACCCCTTAGAAAAGCAAGCGCTCTTCGCCAAGCTTTTCACATAGGTAGACACCTGCTGAAACGAGACAAAGGTAAGGGCCAATCGAAATCAACAATAGGACGAACAAATAAAGGCGTCCAGACATACGATGGCCGCTCCTTAGAGCGATAAGGCCAGAGCCTCCTCAACGGACATGGCATCTGCCCTCCTAAGGCCGAGTCCCCGCGAGATGGACACATGTTCCGCGGCAAGCTCTACACGGCGAGCAACGAAATCCTCATCCCTCTCACGTCCGAGATGCTTCCTCCTCGTCTCACACCCCGGGAAGGAAGCTCGCGCTTTGCCCAAGGGCCCGAATCAGATATAGGCAAATATCCAGTGAGGCTCAAGTGATCCTCTCAGAGGACTCTCGCTTTTGTGACTTTGCCTCGAGTCGCACAGGTTGCCCTCTGGGGGCAAACTCGGACTCAATTTGGCGCTCTTTTCTTCTTCACCAAAAATTTGACTCGGGCTTGCAGCTCTTCCCGAGAAGGCTTCATGACAGAAGATTGAGGAGGCCTCAAAGCAAAGGGTCGAGAAGATTTCGCACCCGAAGGTTCAGAGGGTCGAGAAGGGTTTACACCAAAGGGCCCGAATATCCGGATGACCGCCGCAGTACCACCGTGGTGGCACTGGCCAACCGTCGCCCGCCACCCCATCCCAGTAACTGAGGTTGGGATGGATACTTAAAGGCAACATAACCAAAGCGAAGTTAAGAACGACTCATAACCTGTAAAAGCTAACCCTCGCCAAGACGTATGAAACTCACGTAGATTCTGTATACCATACCGTTTGGGAACGTCGAGCGTATCCTCTCACGCCAGGTTATACTCCCAAATTGCAACCCCGATAAAGAAGTAACGCCCTTCCAATGTTCAGGGGAAGATGGAAGATCAGCAATGATCAGCCTGGCACTGGACCGTTTGGAAATATACAAAAAGCCCTTTGCAGCCTCTTTCACACTAAGAAAGTCCAACAACAGAGCTATGCTAAGAAGCCCGAGGCACTTGTCTCTAAAAACGACCGTATCGCCGATCAAAACGCCCAAAATCGGGAGAAAGTCGGGTAGAGAAAACGTGCTGAAGTGTCAGAAGACGTTTCGATAAAGGCGCGGGGAAAGCTGAGACTGCTTCTCAAGGTCGCCTAAAGAAGCAGATCATCTTGGAAACCTGGACGATGTAGGAGGTGAGAAGATCAGGGCACCAGACTTGAATGCCAAAAGGGGGTCTATAGTGGGTAATGAAGGTTTGTTCATAAAGGGGCTTGACCCGACTAGGACCCACGACGTCTGCATACTTCACGACAAGCCCTCAGATATTCGGAACCACTAAGGTACCTGATCTCACTAATCTTTCCCTTCTTTGCCAGTCGAGGATGGATGACCTGCTAGAGGGGCTTTATCGACCACTCACGCAAGAAGACTACCTGATCCATCACAACCGCCTTGACTCGACTCGGGCCTTCCCTATGCACAAACTAGAAGAACGATCGGGGTCGGTGCCAAGTACGTATGATCGGGGCAAGCATGTGAGGAGACAAACAAAGGACCACCAAGGACCCACTAATCCGTGAGCAAATAGAAAAGGCAAAACACGGAAGAAGAAGAAAGATGTACCAAACTAGGGAAGAAAACAAAAGAGATGACCCTAAACCGGATAGAACGACGAAACCACCCAGAGCGCCTTTGGAGCGACGATCAAAGAAGATTCGAGAAAGAAAATCCAAGACCACAAGAGAAAAAAGGCTCAGGAACAAGGGAATATGGTTCAAATGGCTAAGGGGTGCTTCTAAAAACACTGGAAACGTCAGCCAAAATGGGCGAGAAAATCAAGAAAAGCCATCATTATCTCGATGTGATTGACGGCGACAAGCCTAGACCAACAAACCCGTTTCGTACTCGTGGAACTGGGCTGCCGATCCAAGAAATAATTCAAATTTCGCCCAAGCTCGTCTCGCGAAGGGTTGGGGGCAACAGATAGTGCCTAAAAACTCAGTTTGCATAGGCCCAGGACGCAAGCCTAGGGAACAAACCATCAATAAAGCCTAAAGCGAGTTAGGCGTCCTCGGTAAGGCTGATAGTAGGGCCTCACGTAGGGGAGCCAGCCTATGATGTCGTCCTGATTACTCCTAAGGCGCGAACCCAAGGCTGAAACCAAGCCCAGTGGGTTAGACAGTGATCTGATAACTACGCCTAATTAGTTGTGGCGAAGAAAGGAAAGCACTCCATCTCCATGATCCGATATCTACTCATTAAGGGAAGAAGGATCCCCCATGATTACGACTCCCTAATTATCCTTTAATATTCAGTTAACGATAAGGAAGAGGAGGTTTCCCACCCCATTGGGAAGATGTCGTGTCGCCGTCTAACAAGGAAAATCAACGTGATCACCATGATAAATACCGAGCAATTCCACCAAAGAAAGGTACGCAATCACAAAACCATCAAAATTTGATCTCTTTCCTTTTCTTAAGAAAGAAACTAACTTTGTAAAACCGAAAATTCTAATTTTCTTAAAAAGGGTAAAATGGTAATTTCGGCCAAAATCCGAAATTTTTCTAGTTCCCAGATGATGAAACGGACTTCACCATTGGAATCAGCTCGCGAAATCTAAATTTACCAAGTCGACTTCGCCAAATTCCGAGACAATGGATTTCATCAAGCCGAGGCACCGAGTGCTCCGGTGTCAGAAACGGTTTGTGAGAGACATGTGATGTGACAAAAGTCACCTACTACATGTACTCATGTGACACATGTTACATGATTAGAGAGAGGATGGAGATTAATGGCTCAGATTAAGCCATGTGTCAAAAGTCAAATAGTTAAATGAAGGACACAAATGGAATTATTGAAAAGTTAAATGAATAAAACAAAGAAGAAATAGTCTTCTTCTCCATTAAAACACAAAAACGTGCATTAGGGTGGGATTTCAGATTCTAGAGAGAGAAAGTGTGACTTATCTCTAGATTTCCACGCTCGACCGCCGGCTCTCGCTTCGAGCAAGAAGCAAAGATGTTCTACGCGCAGGAGGGCTACACGCTGGCATCGATTCATGGAGTTCCAAAAACTCCAAGAGGTAGGGATCTTTTCCTACTTTGTTTATTCTTTGGCTAAGAGCCATTTTATGCATGGGGATTTGTAGAGGCTTGGAAGGCCGTGTTATAGGTCTCAAAATCTTTGAACTCGTGAAAAATTTAATGTGTGGCTGAATGCGCTAACCCGAGGGTTTCATAGAAGTTCACATGATGTGTTTGCGGTGATTTTGTGTGGCTCGAGTAATCTTTCAAAATGAATTGGTTTATTGGTTAATTAGCCTATGCGGAGCTAATTTGTGTTATTGTTGTAAATTGAATAACATGAATTGTGTGAATTAATTATGTTAATATATACATGAAAAATATATTAGCATGAATATTTTGGAATTGGCATAATGCATTCCATATGCACCGGGGCACCCTAGATGGTAGGTGTGAGTGCATGACATGAAAGAAATTGAAAGAAAATGAAAACTGGGCTAGAAAGGAATTTCAAGGAAGATTTTCCGAAGAATTGCCTTGGAGAGTTGTCCAACAGTTCATCTCGGAGGCGGACCCATGACTATTTTGGAGAAATATCCAACAATTCGCCTTGGAGAGTAGTCCAATGTATTTACCGAAACTCGGTAGTGTGTTTTCGAGAACAAAAAGCTTTTGTTTTGAAAACTGTAATTTTGCTCGCATTTGGCTTTTGTGCATGTGCGAGGAGCTCGATGCGACTCGAGACATGGGATCAGCACAGACATTCAAGTAGGATCATGTATTCGCTTGAGTGTGATTGTTTGCCAGCGACGTGTGCACTTAGTCAGGAGCAACCAAATTTAGGAAATTATCACTACCGGGCATCAACAACCCGCTTCTGGGATCACTATTTCGTGCATTGTGGAGTGCGAGACATCGCTCACTAGAGGTCGTTGCTGTAAGAAAGCCGACTGCGGGCTTTGACATGAAATTTGTATAACATGTATTAGAATATATTAAATTTTAATATATGTTTTGAATTAAGAGTGATTTCTTAACTCTTGAACCATGTAATATAGTTGGTTGGATAGTTTTAATGAGTATTGATGTATGGGCCCACGTGGCCATTTTTACTCATTTTAATTGTATATGGACCCGGTGTGGTCTTTGTAAAATATTGGGACAGGTTGCCATGTGATCGGGGGGCAGTTGTTTGGGTAGAGCCTCCGTACAAAGGAGACTCGCCCACCCGTGAGTAGTGCCTGTCACCCGACATCCACGAGTATTCTACGGGTTGACAAGTTGTCAACGAGACACCTCGATCAAGGCCACAAACTTAGCATCGGTTATAATACGCACACCTGGCCGTAATCTCACCTTCAGACAAAAGTTACGATCATACAGCCCGGCTGACTTCCAACGACTCTAGCAAGCTCCAGCTTGGTTTCGATAGAAAAAGCACCATCAAAAACTATTATTAAAATATTTTGTTTTAAGGATAAAAATAAATCAATGTAAGAAATTACTAGTTTCATTTGTTGATAGATCTATTACTTCATGATGAGCACTATATCACATTTTCAAATAATTTTCAATAATTTTAGTGTCTGAAAGGAAACCGAAAAAATGTAGAAACCCATCACCATATCCTATGCCTTCCAAAGTTATTAATCATAAATAAATTTTATATCAAACATCAAAAGATACTCCTAAAATCAATTTTACGAATAAATTTTATTCGAAGATGGAGCCAACCCAAGTCAATTAGAGCCCATTTACATAGATAGAAGGATTCTCGAGTCTCAAGAGAGAGACAATTCTAGTACATTGTAAAAATGATTAGCTTTTTTAAAAAAAAAAACTCTTCTTGTCTCTACACGGCTTGTTTTTGTTCCTAAATTTCTTTTACTTTTATTTTTTATGTTTTGTTGATTTATTGAAAATAAAACTTATAATAATAATAATAATATGAAGTAATTAATTTTATTATAAGTTTTCTTCTTAAATATTTTAAAAGATATAAATACATTTTCATTACGTATAAATAATGAGAGAATGATTTATAATTTATTTTTTTACACATGTTAAGGATGAGAAAAATAAAATAAATAAATAAATATTAGATGGAATATGGATTTACACGATATGCCTCTTCAAATTTATTTTTAAAAGTTGTGAGAAGTATGTATTTTTAAAATGATTTTCATTATTTTTTGAATTTTTAACGTGACATGCTTATCCAATATAATATTGCAACGATGTAATTTACAAGTGAATAAATATAAAAAACCATGACAGGCTTAGCTATTACATAAATTTAATAATAAATTAATAAATTCAAATTAAATACAACTTAACAATCAAGACAAATAAAGATAAAGATTTTTTTATTAAAAATATAATTTTTAGATAATAAAAGATACTTGTAAATCTCCTACAGATGTAAATCTTAAATTTTAAAAAAAAAATATTGTAAAAATATATATTTCTATATATAAGTATGAAATTATTTATTTTGATGGAAATTACTCAACGATTACAAATTTACGAGGTATTTTTATTACATATGAATAATATATTTAGTTTTACGTTGTAGTATTGCATTATATTATAGTATGTTGTCATGCCTTCATTCTCTTGGACACACCATCATACGAGAAGGATTCCTTCATAAGTACAAATAAGCCCCTCAAGGCCTTACCTCAGGAGAAGGGAAGAATCTATAGACTTATGAAGACCTCCTTGGCTATAAGAATTTTGAACTTCTAGAAGGCCCGAAAAAGATCCACACTCCTCTACACATGTGTGGAAGACTTGAGAAGCCAAGAGAGTCACCTTGAGTATTCTAGAGAAGTCTTGAAAATACCTTGTATATAGACTTAGTATAGAAGATTCTAGAAGATCCTAGAGGAGTTCACACATAAGTAGAAGGCTGGAGGAGAGGCGGAAGACGAGAGAGTTACCCAGAGTCTTCCATGGATTTCTTGTATATAACTCAGACAAAGAAGAGTATTCTAGAACTCTCATAATTTGTGGGGCGGAACCAACAAAGGTTTTAGAGAATTCTAAGGTACCTATAAATAAGAAGGCTCCTTATTCGCCAAGGCACCCAAACCAACCAAGCAAATGAGCTTCCAAAGACTGTATAGAAGTTCCTACTTCGATAAAGCATTCTTCATTTCTTAAAGAGTACTCTTGTGAGTTCTCTTATTCTCTTAGCTTCCGACCTTGAGTGTGAGTGCTTAGCAAGGCTAGTTAAAGATGTCTAAGTGCTGCATGGGAGGTTAGTGAAAAGGCTTAGTCCGTGACACCATACGCAGCTTGCTGCGACGTGTGAGTGTAGCTCGAGGATAAGGAGCAAGGCTCTCATGCGAGGATGTTAGTGAAAGCAAGTTCGAGGTAGGAACTCACCCTCCTACCTAAGGGGCGAGTGGGAGGAAGGATAAGTCTTGTGGATGCCATTACTAGCTTGATGGAGCTTGGCTGCCGCTAGAGCTTGCTATGGCAGACACCAATGAGGGGTTTGACCTATTAGAGCAAAGCATTGAGAAGGGCATTAAGATTTACAGGAAAATCCAAGACCTTCAAGAGGGGGTGCAAGGCTCGCCAATCCTAATGATGTTGCATGAGGAGTTCATGAAAGTCCTGAATATGTTTGCTAGCTTAGAGTCAAGGATGGAGGCCTTGACTAAGCAGGTAGAAGCTCGGGACAATAAGGTAAGGCAAGAGTTAGCCATCTTTAAGGTCGTGATATCTAGCGGTTACGGCTACTTTCAGGCCCTGATGGTGGAGTACCAAGCCACAACTGTTCGATAGCAAGAGGGATTTGGATAACACATATTGTGGCAAATAGAGCGGTACTTTGAGACAATTAGTCTAAGGGGATGAGGCATCTAAGGTGAGGAATGCTACAATTTACTTGACTGATACGACTACATTATGGTGGCGAAGAAGGTTCGTGACACAGAGAAGGAAATGTGTAACATAGACACATGGGATGCCTTCAAGAAGAAGATAAGGAGGTAGTTATACCCTGAGGGCATGGCATATCATGCTCAGAGGAGGATGTGGCGTCTCAAGCACAAGGGGTCAATACAAGAGTACGTTAAGGAGTTCTCTGCACTAACGCTTGAGATTCTCGATAGCTCGGAAGAGGAGTTACTATTCAACTTCATGGACAACTTGCAAGGATGGGTTTAGCAGGAATTAAGGCATAAAGGTGTACAAGACTTAGCCACTGTAATGGCGATAACAGAGTCTTTGGTGGACTACATAATGAGTGACTCTTTTGAAGATAAGGGTTCAAAGGATAGCCATGCTACGCATTATGTGAGGAGTCATTCCCCAATACTCACCAAACGGATAGGCAAGGTGCCCTACATGAGGGAGGATTAGGGCAAGGTGAAACGGAGGGAGTTCACGCTAAGAACGAAATGCTTCCTATGCGATGGTCCGCATATGGCAAGTGGAATGTTTGAAGGTTACTAATGACCTAGTCAAGGAAAGTGGAAAAAAGAGAAGAACGAGGCATGTCTCGGGGCTCGACCAAATGCTAGCACCCTAAGTCATGCCCAAGCAAGTTCAGGAAGAAAGGCAAGGAGCAAGCTTCAGATAGCCAACCCATGCAAGGATAAGACCATTAAGGGTGAGAAGTCAATTGGCAAGAGGAAACAACACTCTAGGCATTGAAAGAATAGGTACCAACAACAGGCTGGAAGCTCGCAAGAGAAGGAGGTAGAGAACATCCTAGCTAAACGGGTCACTAGGAGACATAAGGTCCCTCCTGTGCAAGAGTACTTGGTCCAATAAAAGGGCCTGCCGAGGAGGAAAACTAGTTGGGAACTCGAGGATGCATTAAAGTAAGTTCCTGGAATCGATTTCAACTATTCAGTTCGAGGTATCGACGGATCGGCCAATGGCACGGGTGCTCTGAGAGTGTCATGTCCTCATTCTCTTGGACACACCCTCATATGAGAAGGATCCCTCCATGGGTACAAATGAGCCCCTTAAGGCCTTACCAAAGGAGAAGGGAAGAATCTAGATACTTATGGACACACTTCTACAAGAGCCTGGAAACTTCTGTATCTCTAAAGAAGTCAACACTCTACAGATGTGTGGAAGACTTGAGAAGCTAGGAGGGTCACCTTGAGTATTCTAGAGAAGTCTTGAAAATACCTTGTATATAGACTTAGTGTAGAAGATCCTAGAGAAGTTCACACATAAGTGGAAGGCTATGGAAAGGTATGGAAGACTTAGAGTTATCTAGAGTCTTCCCATGGATCTCTTTGTATATAAACTTGTACAAAGTAGATATTTAGATTTTCATGATTTGTAAGGAACTAACCAAGGTTCCTGTAGAATTTGAGGCGGTGCCTATAAATAGGTGAAGGTCCTATTCGCCAAGGCCCAACCAACCAAGCAAATGAGCTTCCCAAAGAGTCAGATAGAGCTCTATCAATAAAGCATTCTTCTTTTCTTAAAGAGTTCTATGAGTTCTCTTATTTTCTTAGTTTCCAACTTTGAGTGTAAGTGCCTAGCAAGGCTAGTTAGGCAAGTGGAAGGCTGACTTAGCAACTTGAGTGGAAAAGTCAGACATACAGAGCTTAGTGAAAAAGCTAAGTCTATGACAATGTGGTATCATCTATCCGAAAAAAAAAGTCTCTACCTTTATATTATAAAACAATATGGGCTAGATGTAGTAATATGAAAGGCCCAATGGAAAGATCCAAATATAAACCCTCATGGGTCCATCCTCCGTCTCACGAGCTCGCACGTCTCAACAGTCAACAGAATGAATTCTTACAAATTTAATTTTTAATTTTTAACGTGACATGCTTACTTCGTATGTTATTCTATTACATAAATTTAATAATTAATAAATAAATTCAAAATTAGATACAAGTTTACCATCAAGAAAAACAAAGATCAAGAATTTTTATTTGAAAAATATTTTTTAGATATTAAAAGATACTCGCAAACAGCCTATAATTAGGTGTAAAGATATAAACTTTGTTTACGGGAAGTTTGTGCCTCCATACAACAACGACATCTTCATCTTCTTTAAATACAATAACTTGTGGCGTACTGGATCCTTTCCGACAGAGTCCTACTAAGTATCGACTGGAGGTGTTTTTGCAATGATAATTCTCATTATTGTTATTATTATTTTGATAATCGTGGATGTTCGCTACTACAGACAACTCAACTAATCCATACTTGAAGTTAATTCAGAATCTCCAATGGCCCTGAGATGACCATTGGGTTAAACCCCAAAGTCTTAGACCAACTTCTTTTTTTCTTTTTGAAAAGATAATAATTTTATTAATTCGAACTAGTTATACATTCGATATGAACACATAATCAAATTCACTTAAAATTCTAGAGAATGACGCAAAGATCCACGTTAACACAATGAACTCCAAGCCAAAGCCTACACATTTGATAATTCTATGATGATTGAAATACATTTGACTCCGCCTCTACAAATATACTACACGATCATAATTGGGTTTGATGACTCGGTTGATCAACATGCTTTGTCTTTTCAATCACCCCGCATTAACAAGAAAACGCCTACAACAAGATGATGAAAATCAAATCACGTACTAAGACGCACACAATCCATATACCACAAGACAACGACAAAAACATGAAAATAAATTAAAAATCTTGATTTTGTGGAAGAACCACGATCGAGAAATGAAACGGGTAGAGCAGCCATAGAGGGGTGATTTCCCAAGTCAACAATGACTAAAAAGTAACCCTCCTGCTTAAGGAAAAAAGAGATTAGAAAGAACAAGATAAGAAAAAGGGAACGAAAACCAAGCAACCCTCATATTGGTAATTCTCATTAATTATAGACATCCATGTTATCATATGACTTGCTCTAGTTATTTAACCAAAGAATTTTAATTTTATTTTGTAGGTGTTCAAGATGGCATTGCTGCAAACCCACCATCCTTCTTGTCAATTACTTGCTTGAGCAAAGGTTTCTATAACCTTGATGCATGCATGGGATTACACACCCGCACAAAGTGCTTTTTCAATCCATGGTCTCGTCTTCGATCTCCTTAGTGCTCTTCTAGAAACCATGCCTTTGATTCATCATTGTTTATCCCTGTGTAAATTATGTGTGTACAACGCTTCATCTTGTCATTCATTATTATATTATGTTCGTGTATGCCTTAGTGCATTACCCATTTTCTACCAAATTTCCATGCATCCCGTCGAAAAATGGGTTTGAGCACAAATAAAATTAGTTTATCTTTGAGCTGCACCACAATGGGTCCCACAAACCTTTTTTAGTGGGTCCACATGGGAATGTGTTCTCCTCCATGAGGAGATGAAGATTATATATTGAATTGCTCAAAACCATTAAGGAGTGAATTAGAAATTGCCTCCAAACATCACCCCTTGAAAATGGTAACTAAAGGTTTAAGCTAGAAAAAGCTTATGTCCCACACTCCACGGGAATAAGACTTTAAAGGGTATATATTAACTCACCTCAGAGTCGGGTTTAGGCCCCAAGGGGCACCCCAGTTTTGTGGAAGTGGAGGACCTAGTTCATGCTTGCCCACCACACAACCATGAGCGCCACCACCGCCCGAGCCGGGTTCGTCTGCTACCTTAAACTCACTTTACGCCAAAACGCTATCGCTTTGCGACAAGCCGAGGTTACCATCGATCAGCGTCTTCTCCATTACGTACGCGACCGTGTTCTGCTCGGTTCAAATATGTGGGCCACATCTCTCTCATTTTGTATAATTATTTTTTCATTCATTCATCCGTTCATATTCACATTTGAGACAGAGACTGAGTTCTGCACACAGTTCTGATTCGACAACCAACAAAGGAAGTGTTTTCTACTGGCTGAGATCATTTCATCTGGGACGACTGCCATTTTTCTCGGGCACCACTCAGGGCATGATTTATCTTAAGGAGATTGTTTCAACACAAGATTCTCGACCGTCTCACGTTCCGATTGGTCATGAATCTTTATTCTCGCTTCCCCGCAAAACAATTCCACATACCGGGCAAAGTTCTAAACCGGCTTGATCAACGCGGTTATTAGTTCATCTCTTCTGCTCTATTCACTCTATTTTACGTATTCTGTATCTAACACATCCTTCATATCATTATTCCCGCAAATGTGTATATGGATATTAAGTGAATTTATTCATCTAGTAGTATTCATTTTAAAATTATTTCTATCAAGAAACTGATGATGTTACATTAAATATCATTCATGTGGAAAGATACGTGTATATTTGTATCTGTTCATCTAGTAATATTTATTCTGAAATTGCCATTATCCAAGAACTTATGTTATTTTGATATATTAGGGAAAATGTGTAAAAAAAACCCCTCAGTGTTGTACACCGATATCCCACTTATATTTGTAACTTTTTCGCCTAAAGAGGTTCACAGCTTTAATTCCCGTAGCCCAAATTAGCTTATGTCATAACTCAAACCATTAAAGTACCAAATCCAGATAAATGATCAAGTAAAGGTCGACATGGCGTCCACATGACATGTATGACCCACTCTCCTCTCTCTTCTTTCTCTTGAATCAATAAATTCAAGTAAGCCAATTCCTCACGAGAATCCTTTCAAAAATTAGGGTGTCGTCAATGAACAAAAGATGAGAGACCATAACTCTCTCCTCCCCTTGCCCCTGAATTTGAAGCCTGATAAATAGCTACCCTCAATAACTCTATTAATGAGTCTTGGAAAGGGTCTCCATACCGATCACAAATAAGCACGGACAAAGGTAAACCCGTTATTGGAATCTCTTCCCTGTGAACTCCGCAAAGAAGCCAACGGGACTGTCATTAACCATAACCGAACAGGAGGCTAAAGAGATACACCAGTGCATCCAGTCCCTCCATTTCTCCCCAAAACCCATCTCCTCCATCACTAGAATGAGGTAATCCCAATTCAAGTGATCGTAGGCTTTCTCTATATCCAATTTGCACAAGACCTCCTTTTACTTGTTCTTCAGGATTGAGTTTATCGCCTCATTAGGTCTATAAGGGAGGAATAAAGGATTTGTCTTCCTTCTACGAACACGTTTTGGGCTGGGGACACAACCTTGCTGATCACTTTTCTCAATCTATTCGCCAACACTCATAGCGCCAGGTGCAAGCTACCAACTAGACTCCGATGGGCCTAAAGTCTTTAGGTCTTTCCGCCCCTCCTTTCGGGAATTAAGACCGTGAGTGGAATTCAGCTCGCAATGAAACGACCCTTCTCAAAAAAAAAAAAAATATCCGAACATTCATATCGGGACAAAGCATGCCACACTTCCTTCAAAAGAGTTCCCCCTCCGTGCCAGCGTACCCCTCGCAGTTGTCTAGGGTGGAAAACTAAACCCCTTGAATACTAGGATCTATGAGAAGGTTCTGGAAGGCTCTGGTTATACCATCCTTTATCTCACACCGCCGCTTATCTAGTAGTCCCCATTTATCCTTATCTTCTCGCATCGCTTTCTTCCTTTTTTTGGGAATCGTCATTCTATGAAAAAAAACTTGTATTCCCGTCTCCTTCCCCATTGCCTTAGTAGAAAAAAATCCTCCCATGTCTCATACCTCGCCCCAAGACGTGATGCAACTAAGGGCCAAACCTTGTTGGTTTCACATTTCCAAAACCTCTTTTATTCCGTGCTTTGAGCAAAGCTTTAAGAGCTTTCGCTCTAAGAATGAAGCTATGAGACCCTCTTACACTGCTACTCTACCACCAACTTCTTATCAGATCTTTGAAACCCTCTTCCTTTAGCCACATGTTTTCAAAGCGAAAGGGAAAAGGACCCTATTTAAAACCCCACCCCCTTCCAGAAGGATAGGGAAATGATCTGAATTAGGCCTTTGAAGTAAGAGCTGCACTACATTACCAAACATATTAGCCCATTCCTCATTAAACATAAATCTGTCTAGCCTTGCGAAGGGGAAGGTCCTTTAAATCCAAGTCATCAATTACTTGAGAGAACCTTCTCATTTTGGAGGATATTTTACCCAACCTGTTGCGCGACTCAATCTCGGAACCCGATGATATTAAAATCTCCTCCAATGCACCATGACCCTCCTCATAGGCCACACACGCCCTTACCTCCTCCCAAAATTCCCTATGGTCCTATAAATGCCCATTTAGACCCATCCTCAAAGTTCTTAAGAGACACGAGAGAGAATATGCCCCTTCAAAACCAATGAGATGGAGCATCCTCATCAAGCCGTGCTCTTCACCACCCGACTCATATCTTGAATTTCGTCTTTATGGGGTTTGAAATAATAGGTGTGCAGGCCCAAGACGCAAGCCCAAAACGGGATTAAAAAACGGGCCCAGTACTAGCAATAGGCCCTTGATAACATCCCCCAAATATAAGCCCAAAACAAGGGCCCAATTCAACACATCAAAAGGCTGGTAATGTAATCAAATAATTCATATTAAAGGAAAATACCCAATCTCCACCAATTAGGAAAATAGAATATTTCCTAATTGTTGCCCATCAATTATCCCTTATTAATCGGTTAACAATAAGGAAAAAAAATCTCTCACCCAATGGGAGGAATATCGTATCATCATCCAACTAGGAAAGTCATCAATTATCCCTTATTAATCGGTTTACGATAAGGAAAGAAAATCTCCCACCTAGTGGGAGGAATATCGTATCATCCTCCAATAAGGAAATATATTATTCAGTGTCATCATCCAACTAAGAAAGTTGTCATGATCATCCATTATAAATACTAGGCCACCCCATCTACAAAGCGCACGCAGACATATGCACAAACTTCATTCCCTAAGCGCTTGATATTCTCTTCCATGCAGTTAACCGACTTAGGCATCTGAGCGCAACTGGGTGAGCCCCGCCGATCCTTTTGCTTTCGCTTTTGCAGAAGAGTCCAACACCCAGAGCCAATGGACCGGCCCAACAAATCCAAAGATGTTCCAAACCCCCAATTCCGATTGAAAAAGTACATCACGCCGCGCCATCCAGGAACGACAGTTCTTTTACAAATAAAGTTGACCTCTCAGCGACTGATGGTATCAACCCAGAACACAAGCAGGAGCAACGCCAATCCTCCAAGGATGCAAGACCAGCCAAAGTGGTGGACAAACACCTCCTGCAGGCTGACAGAGACAAGACAGCCAACACGACGAGGTGGAGGCGCTCCGCATCACCAACCAACACTTCCTGAAAGAGTTGGAACAACTCACCAGGCAAATATGACGCCCCCAGGATACACGATAAGCCTGAAAAGACCAAAACCCTGTTACCCGAGAAGAGCAACACCTCGACCCTCGTCGAGAAGCGGATAGAGAAGGGGAAACTAGCCACACTAGGGAGCATGATCCTTACCAACCCCCCGGAGAGGATCGCAACGAGGAGAGGTCGTGGGAGCAAAGGTTCGTGATCCGGGGAAGAAGAAATCGCCCATATGAAGGTAGCTTAAGAAAGGCCGAGCTCCGCCTCCACGGACGCCCGGTGCAACAAACAGTAGTCGACCACCGCCGGGTGCTGCACTTCCCTTCCCAAAGCTTAATAAGCCGTTGCATCGAGATCGTTACGAAACAAAAGACCCCATGTACCCTCACCTCACGTACAAAAATCATATGGAACCGCACCTGATGTCGGAGCCTAGTAGGTCAGTCACAGAGCGTGAATCGCCAAACAGCCATGTACCCACCGAGCTAAGTAGCCCGGGCTCAACAAGCCATGTAGCCACAGAGCCAAGTAGCTCAGTTCGTAGAGTGTAACCGCTCAAACAGGCCATGTAGCCATGGAGCCAAGTAGCTCAGAGCCTGCAGCCTACCCGAACAAAGCCATGTAGCCACCGAGCCAAGTAGTCAGCCGTAGGAGCGTGAACCGTCAAACAGCCATGTAGCCACGTGAGCCAAGTAGCTTAGGAGCCCAACAAACTGGCCGAACAGTCATGTAGCCACTGAGCTAAGTAGCCTCGCCCTCAGAGCTGTGAATCGCTCAAACAGCATGTGAGCCACGGAGCTGCAGCTGCCAGAGCCTGTCACTACCAACAGCCATGTAGCCAGAGTTGCAGCCTGGCCAGACGCAGAATCAAGCCAAGGGAAGCTGTTGCCATGCAGCCTGGCAGCCGCCGCAGCGACCGCTAAAAGGCATAATAGCCTAGAAGGCCAAGTGTACCACGAGCCATGTAGCTCAGGAGCGCACAGCTCGACATGTGAGCATAACCCGCCTCAAGAAAGGCCAAGTAGCCACGTAGCCATGTAGCCTCAGTGAGGTCTTACTGGCCCGGAGCCTAATACCACTATAGAGCTTAATCTGGCCAAGAAGGCCTCGCCTGTAAGCCCACAGCCGGGCCATAGAGCTTAACAAATAGAAGGCCTCACACTAGAAGCCCAATGAGCTCGCTTGCGTAGCTAACATCAGAAGGCCTCGGGGCCCGGGAGCCCAAGAGCTCGCCAGAGAGCTTAACACTGTAGCTGCCTTAGAGCCCAAAAGCCCAACACCGCAGAAGGGCAAAGCTTAACAGCTCAGGAAGGCCCCACGCTCCCTAGTGGCTCAGCAGAGTTTAGTTTTTAGAGCATAACCGCGCTTAAGACCCTGAGCCATGTAGCTCAAGAGCCCAATAAATGGGACATGCAGCAAAATCGCATGAGGCTGAGGCAGCCCAAGGAGCCCATGTGTACTTCGCTTCAAGGTGCCATGTAGCTTAGGTTCGAGAGAGCCAGCTCGCTTCAGGAGAGCCTTGCACTTCGCTTTCTCGTGGAGCCTTGTAGCTTAGTTTCAAGAAGCCAGCTTATTTTAGCGTAAGAGCCAAGGAGCCATGTGCTCAGGAGCCATGTAGTTCACAAAAGAGCCTTGCGTACCTCGCTTCAAGGGAGCGAATAGCTCGGGCTCAAAGAGCATAAACAACTCCTGAGGCAAATAGCCCAAAAGCCAAGTAGCCTGGGCCGTAAGGCGCAATGTACTCAGAGACAAGAAGCCACAGAGCTCTGGCCGCCAAAAGGTAGAATAAATTTCAGAACCAAGTAAATTACCAAGGCAATTGCCTGCAAAACCAAGCAATTTCAAATTACAAGACAATAAAAAGAGCTGATAGAAACTAATCAAACCTCCTGGCAGCCACTGGATATCACGCCCGATCCAAGAAAGCGATACGTACTCGTTTCACGCCGCTTAGTCAAAGGTCGGGGGCAAATCGATGGGGTTTAGAAATAATAAAGCAGTCAAGACGAAGCCCAAAACGGATTAAAAATTAGTACAGCCCTTGATAACATCCCCCAAATATAAGCCCAAAACAAGGCCCAATTCACCACTTCAAAAGGCTGGTAATGTAATCAAATAATTCATATTAAAGGAAAATACCTAATCTCCACCAATTAGAAATAAAATATTTCCTAATTGTTGCTCATCAATTATCCCTTATTAATCTATAACACAAGGAAAGAAAATCTCTCACACAATGGGAGGAATATCGTGATATCATCCAACTAGGAAAGTCATCAATTATCCTTATTAATCTAAGTAGATAAGAGAAAATCTCCACCTAGTGGGAGGAATATTTTGCACATCCTCCAATAAGGAAGAGACATTCAAAGGTCATCCAACTAAGAAAAGTTGTCAGTGATCATCCATTATAAATAATAGGCCACTTCATCGGTGAAAGGTACGCAGATATATGCACAAAACTTCATTCCCTAAGCGCTGATATTCTCTTCACAGAAAGAACCGACTAGGCATCGGAGCAGAATCACAGCCCCCGCCGATCCTTTTTGTTTCTTGCTTTTGTGTGAGGAGTCCAACACCTGTGAGCCAACGGACCGGCCCAACAAATCCAAAGATGTCTGCACCCCAGCTCGCTGAAAAGCATCATCAGGTCTCATAAAGGCAAACTACATCTCGCTCTTCGAGACTCGTGAAAGCCTTGATTATCTTCCTATTTCCCTTATCATTTGCCCCCTAATATTTCAGGAGATTATTTTCAGATTCACTAGACACACTCTCCGGATCCCCTGTGCCTTTGTCTAGCCCTCATTTTCTTCTACCGCTCATGTCCTTCACTGACCATTCCAACTTCTTTATCTCCATATCAAAATTTATGGTTGTAGAGGAGCTTCCACTTGGTTTAACTGAATCCCTTCGTTTCTTTATATATTTTTGAAAAAAATTATGATAATTCCTTCTACACCTTCAAGAGAAAAACCCAGAATGCATTGAATTTCGCTGCTACCCTTCTTCTAATGGGCACTCTATCATCCACTGCACAGCCAGTCATCTCCTCCTTCATGTTATTCTCATCCGTGACACGTCAAAACCACCAATGAAAACCTCCTTTGGGGGGGTCCTTCCTCCTCGCAGAATCGCCTCCACACAAGCTATCGGGAGGTATGAGCTCGGGATGTGTATTGGATTAGACTTTAAAGATATTTATGACTTTAAGTGGCTGACAAATAATTCCAGATCAAAACTATCCTGAATTCAAAAGTTAAAACCGTTTTTTCTTGAATCGATGACCTAACCGGATCAACCAACTATTGAACCTACCAAACTACTTTATAATTATTTTTATTTTTAATAATATATTAATTATCAATTTATGACGTCATTCCGCTCAACCACTCTGCCTCGACCAGCTGGGCCTAACTATTGAGCCTTTGAACCGATAACTTTTCTGCTTAGTCATCGGTCCTGGGCTTTTAAAACATTTCGTTTTTAGAGTTGAGGCTTCTTCCAAAAGCCCTAGCCTTTTAATACCCAAGAAATAATTTCTAGGATCGTTGGATTAGGACTTTTAAAGACATTTATAGCCTTTTTTAAATGAGTGACTTCTATAGAGTTTGATAAATTTTTAAAGACTTTTGTAAATTTTGATAGAGATTTGTAAATGTATGCATAACTTAGATAGACTTTTATTTTAAAAGACTTTAGTAGATTTTGCGCACTTTTTGTAGATATTGATAAACTTTACAAACTTTAAATAGCTAGAATAATTTCATATTTTTAATAAAATAAATAAAATTTAAAATATCTAATTAAAATAATTTTGTTCAAATCAAAAAAAAAAAAAGTACCAAATTTATTTAAAATAATGTTTCCCAAGTTTAAAAAAAAAATCTAATATTCAAAAGAGTCTTCACATGTTCAATATCAAGCTCCACAATCACTTTGTTTTCAATTTGTTATCAAACATATTTTTATTTCAAAAAATATTATATAGATTTTGATAATATAATTTGTTACTCATTCAACACGGTTTATGTGAATACATTAAAAAATTATTAATAAAATAATTTGTAGAAACTATTTCAAGTATTGAGCTTATTTTGAAACACTTTTTAAATATAAACTCACTCAACAAAAAGTTAAGAAATAATATTCAAATTATCACAAGTTTTTTCCATTAAAAATTATATTTAAGAAATTATGATACATTCATAATGGCTCTTACTTTTCAAATAGCTCTTAATAATAATATTTTGTTTTAATAATTCTCAATCTTTATATAAATTTAAAATAATTATAAATCATCATCAAAATAATAAAAATATGACATAAAAAATCATAAATTCTATAAACAAGTTTTTTTTTTTTTTTCAAAAAATCATCAAACATGTTTAATTGATAATTCATAAATTAACAATCTTACTTGGAAAAATATTATTTTCAACCTTACACTTTAAAATTTCACACTAACGGTTATCCAATATCTACAAAAGTGTTTTTTTAAGAACAACAATGTATCTAAAAACTACAATGCCAATAAGATATGATTTTTAAACCCTTACCTTTAAACTACAATATAAATAAATAAAAAAACTACAAAAAAGTATTCGAATTTTCATATTAATTTGATTTTTAAAATCATATTTTAGTACAATCTATTTGAATACATTATTCTAATTTTAAATACAGTTTTATTCAACAGTAGTTTTAGAGGAATGAGAACTTCATTGTTATAGATTGATAAATAACAAAAAAAAATACCTAGTATATATGATTTTATTAGAATAAAAATATATATATTTTATTCCACTAACTAGAAAACATATTATGTATACATTATATGATTTTATTCCAATAAAAAAAACATATTTTTTCCCATTCTAACAATATGTACGCTCTTCAAAAAAATAAAAATAAAAATAAAAATATGTATGTATGTGATTTAAAATTACAATTTGAATAAAAAAAATCATATTTTATCTCACTAATTGCAATATACATATATGATTTTAAAAATCATAACAAAATTTTAAAATCACAATAATCAAATTTTCAATCTTAACTCTAAACTATCATGTATTAAAAAAAACTACAATACGAAAAGATCTAGGGTTAAACCATTACCTCTAAAAATTTATCGGTTTCACCAATCAAAAAAGTCGCTTCAAATCTTTCAAAAAATGTAGGGAATTTTGAAGGATGGGTATTTAAACTGCTAGAAAAGTCATTAAAAGTAATTAAAAGTCTAATGTTTATAAAAGTCAATGAATTTTTCAATATCATTATACTTTTAGAGAGTTTATAAAAGTTATAATTGAATACACCTTGACTTTTGTAGACTTTTTTAAAGTCTTAATGGAATACCCATGACTTTTAGAAATTGTATAAAAGTTGTAATTTAATACACTCTGACTCTTTATAAACTTAAAGTCTAAAAAGTCTTATTCGAACACCCCATGAATTTTAAAAAGCCTCTAAAAGTTGTAATCCAATACTCATTGACTTTGTTTAAAATAGCTTTTAGGAGCCGTAGTTAGAAACTAGGACTTTATTTGATTTTTGGGTCTGATTGACCTTTTTATTTTAAAAAATATTGATTCTAGGTCACATATAAAACTTTTGTTCAAAATAGCCTTTAGAAACTTAATTAGAAATCGTGGGTTTCATTTTTTTTAACTAAAAGTTGTAGCTAAAAATCGGGGTTTCATTTTTAAACTAAAGTCGTAGTTTAAACAAATTTTATTTCACCCATTTAATTTTTCGCCACTGACCTCAATGGGCCCTTATTAAGCCCAAAACACATAATTTTTTGAGTGCCTAAGTCAAGGGCCAAGCCCAATGGAACTTTGATTAAGGGTGTATTGATTGGCGAAAATTTTAATGACTTTATGGAACTAAAGTCGATAAACTTATTGAACCCAAACTCGTCAACAACTCGTCACTTACCCCACCATCATGACAGGAGAAGGTGGATCAATCTCCAAGTGAGACTTCATGTTGAAGATGCAGTCTGCAGAAGATCGTAAAAAGATGAAGACAGTAGAAGTAAACGGGAGCAATAGGAACTTGAAGATCATTGGATGGTAGGTTTGAATTGATGGTTGTGCCCGTGAAATTAGTAGGTCAAAAGAACAACAGATCGAAGATTGTATAAAACACTGTCCTTAGAAATTTAATTCTCGATAAAAATCGCTTCGTGAGCGTAAGATAAGCTCTGGAACAAGAACAATGAGAGAAAAAGAACGAGATTCAAAGTTATAGAAGAAAAGAGGTTGAAAAGTGTTTCTCAAACTTAGAACTCATTGAAAAGTTGACCATTAAGAGTAGGATTTAATTAAAACAACGATATGGATTAAATGCAAATTTAATTATTATAATTTGAATTCAAAATCAAACGGTTTTGTATTTATTGTGTTTTTATGACTTGGACCGTTTCTATTTTAAATACTTTATTTAGGCTTACCAAATGTTATGGATTTAATTAAGAGTAGGATTTAATTAAAAAACGTTATGGATGAAATGCAAATTTAATTATTAGAATTTGAATTCAAAATCAAAAGGTTTTGTATTTACTGTGTTTTTATGACTTTGACCATTTTGATTTTAAATATTTTATTTAAGCTTACAAAACAAAATTGATTTATAAAATCGAATTTGTCTCTGAGTTATTCAAACTCATACAAGTAATTTTTATCGATTCGAACCTAAATCGACACCATTTCTCAGGTTTTTCTGCGATACTCCCTCTTCTAAAGTCATGAAGCTAAATAGCTTTCAAGATTAAGTCGCTTTTGTTTTTTTTAAATTTTCACGACTTACATCAAATTTTAAAAATTTCAATGGAAAGTGAAAATATTTGGCTTTTCTATTCGTAGTGTGCTATTTTCCATAAAAATAAGAAAAACTTCATCATTACCCAATAAGAAGAAAGGCTAGCAATACACACTACTAGGGATGACAACGGAAGGGCGACTGTATGCCCCATCCTCGAATCTCGCTTGTTTACTTTTTCACTCCCAAACTTGTGTCATTTAAAATTCTCAAACTCGTCACGTTGCCATCCCTACTCACTACCTAATATTAAAAAACAAACAACTTAATACTTAATGCTATTAAGTACTATTCAGCATTAAACTAAAAAAAAGTTTTATTTAGCCTTAAGTACAAAAAAACAAACACCATAACTAGGCCTCAAAGCTCCACTTCTACTAAGCAAAGGTCCAGCCTTTTTAGGTTGTATCGCTTGAATACTTTGAATAGGAACCCTAATAAACCTTGGATGGAGAAGATTCATCCTTCACAACAATGGAGACCATACGAAGATTCTTCATTCGGTTCCTTCCATTATCGCTCGCTGTCGGGGCCATCGCTTCTTCTTCTTCTTCAACGGCGCTTATTCAAATTTCATCATCATCCTTCCTCCACCGCCGACTAGTATTATCCAATTTTATTTTCTCTGTTTCCGTTACCTTTCTAGCTGTATCCAGATTTAGCTAATCGATTTTAAATAGATTTGATTGTTGGTAGACAAGAATGGGAATCCAATCAAGGGCTCAAAGGTTCTTCTCTAAGGAATGAGATCATTTGGAACTCCAAGTAATGCTCCATTTCCTTCTTTTCGAACCACATTGTGATTTATTCTCTCTTTTTTCTCCTGTTTGTGCTCTTGTATTTCTTAGCTTGGATAATCTTTTTTCAAGCAAGATTGGGTTCAATCACATGGGTGCAAGAGTTGAAATTGGTGGAGATGGGGTTTCCCTTTGAATGCTCTTTTTCGTAATCGTTTCCTCGAGGATTTAAACCTCGAGATCTATAGCCTAAACAAATAGTTCTCCAAAGAAACGAATAATTCTCATTGTGCACTTGACATGCTATCACTTCAGATTTTGCATTTTTGAATAGATGTACTAGCTTTTAAAGCATCTTGATCAAGCTCATACTTGGTTATATGTATTCCTGGACTTAACACTTGTAACGTGATTCTGGTTTTGCATACAGGATTGAAGAGCGACAATATGCAGTTGATTTCATCTGTGTTGCTATGTTGTGATAGTTCAGAAGCTTTCTGCTGCTGGGGACGAGAAAAATAGACCCTTGCTGCAGTGCACCACTGAAAATGCTTATTGAGGGAGGGCAAAATTTTAATCGGAAGCTGTCAACAAGAGGATAAGAGGAAAGCCCCTAAGCTGGCCAAAGGAACACCGAGACTCCGAGTTACGAGGATGAAAACCCCACTTCTTGCTGCTCTGCTCTATATATGGCCACTTTCAAGGCTGAGAAACTACGAACGCTAGACCAAGCATGTTTCCCCAAGCTACACAAGACTGCTGATGCTTCTGTTGTTTCCCAAACTTCTCATTATGACAATGGTAATTGTCATTATAGACATCCGAGCTATCATATGAAATTCTATGTTTATTTTAACCAAAGGGTAATTATCATAACCCTTCTTATCGATTACTTGATTGATGAATTGTTTCTATAACCTTTCTATCGTTGTAGGGGGTTTTATATTCGAATTCAGTTATTCGTGGAACTCTAACCACATCTTGTGCTTCTATTAGGAATTTATTGTTAATTTAGGTTCATTGTATTTTTCATCCATGGATTCACTTTGTAAATTATTGTTTTAATCAGATGCCTTATCACATGCACATAAATCTGGAGCTCCTGGAGGGACCCAATGTCACAGCTCGAAGATGAGATGATGGTGCTCATCATTCTCACACCCAATGTCACACAGTCCCGAGGCTCCTCGCCACCAAATACCAAGGACCCTACACAGGCATCGCCGATGGTAGAGTTCTTAAATATGGAGGCCCTAGTTTTGGTTTCACGTATTTGTATACACTACACCAATTTGGTATGCTTTCAAATGCAATGTATACATCATGAGAATGTTCGTCTCGCATGTTAGAATTATTTGTTTACAATTTTGAAAATTGTTTTTGTTATGAAAATAAAGAGAACAAGGAAAACACAAATAACATGTTTGATTTTCGCTTTTTTTTCTTTCAAAATGCACAAAACAAAAAAAGCGGTTAAATTCGTGATAATACAAAACAATTTTCGTGAGAACACCAAAACTCTGTTCTCAGGAAAGCTAAAATGGTTCTCGCAAGAATTTTCAAACATGCGAACCAAACCTGCCTTTTAATTTCCAACTAAAACCATACCGACCGCCTGTTTGATGTTCTTGAAGTGCAGTCCAAGGCGTACTCGTGATGGCAAGATCGACCTTAAATTTAACCCCTACCCGTGGAAGGGCTCCTGCCTGGGACTCACCACATCTGACCGCCGATGTATATTGCACGCCTTATTCAGTGGCTCTTGGTTGTTGTATATGGTGGAGGGTTTGCAACCTCAATAGTCGCACGCGTAAGGTGTACCTTGGCTTCCTAATAGTTCGGGACATAGAGCAAATGACCTAAAAGTATATTTTACTTGATGCAAGTTCAAGATAATGTGTGGATAAGGTATAGATTTACTAACACATACATAATCTTATGGAGAGAAGACAAGATTAACGTGAATACTGATCTTTCTTGCGTAGAAATCCCGGGCAAGCATGAAAGCAATGATGCTTACCGAAGGTTATTAGAATATGATCCAGGACCAGCGTAGTAACCTATTGACGAGAGGACTTTCGGGGCACTGGGGACTACGCTAGTGGATGGTCTATTTATATAATCAAGAAGGTATCGCCTCGAGGCTTGTGATATTTGCAAAGGCCTTCCATCAATGGTATGTCTTCTTTCTCTTGCTTTCAAACAAACCTCGACTCTCATGCTTCACTATTTATCTTTAAATATTATGTCTATATTCGTTTCATTTTATGATACTCGCTATTTCTATCATGCGGTATACTTATAGTGCATTGCTAGATACTGTGATTTCAACAAACCTTATTTTCAGATCATTACAAAACCCCGCCATCCTCTAAGCATAAACAAAGATGAGCAAACAAATAATGGTGTTTCTCAAATCGAATTGGAGTATCTTATCATTTAGTTCTACCCTTCATTTAAAAGTTCATCAATGGAAGAGGAAAGTTCGCACCTAACCGATGAAGTGAAGAAAGGAGCCGTTGTGTGGAAGTGAGTTGAATCACTTATCATGGAAACTTTACTAAAAACCGCAAACCACGACTAGGGTATTATGAATCCTAACTCCAATCCTTCTTGTTCGTTCCCTTGAAATTGCGCATTATGTGACTTGATTGTTATAATTTATGAGAAAGCAATTTTACATTTTATTGCAATATATCATTTTCTTTATTTCTTTCTATGTAAACACTTTTGACTTAAGAGTTAAATCTTTACGAACGTGGAAGAAACCTCTGCCAATGTTTCCTTAAAGACTATTCTTTAACAACATTCTAGTCATGTTCGAGTGCAAGAAAGCCATTATCTCGTTTGTATTTTATTTTAAAATAAGTACTATTTCTTGAATCTTTTTTACATTTATGTAAAAAAACACGATCCTGCACTCTTTGGCTTTTTAAACATTTTATCCCATTTGTATTTTACTTTTTAAAATAAAGTGGTTCTCGAATCTTTATTACAATTATGGAAAAAAAACACGATCTTGAATTCTTTAAGCTTACTCTTAACATTCTAATGTGAAGAAAATTTTACTTTCGTTTCATTTTTATGGCTCTCTTCTCAAATAAGGTGTTTCTTTTATTCTTGTTATACCATTCACTGAGGTGTTTCGATGTCTAAGAAAATTTACTTCCGTTTCATTTTTATAAGCGCTTCCAAATTAAGTGCTTCGATACTTTGTTACAACTTTAAATTCATTGGTTACCGTGACTTTGTCTGGGTTAACGAGAAAATGTCCGGAAAGAAAAGAATGATTACATAATGAGAACATGATCCCGAAGTTCTTTCGCCTTCTAACATTCTGTATCATGAAAGAGATTTCAAAAAAGAAATAAAACTAAGAATGGTTTATCACAATGGACGAGAAGATGGGAATGATGTAAGACCCAGAAATTCAATTTTTGAATAAGGGCAAATCGCACTTCGACAGAAATTGTAAATTCGTTAAAA